>CM050405.1:38635994-38990994 GCA_027580255.1 Therioaphis trifolii
AGTGTCGAGACGCTAACCGTATTCAAGCGTAACGCGTGAGAATCTTTTTTTCGTCTTTTGTAAATAAATTTAAAAAAAAAATTGAATAATTAAACATCATTGTCAAATCAATAAATAATTATTTTGTCGATATAAAAATCATTAAAATTTTTATTTTAAAAATAAATTTAAACTATGAAAATACCCTGATTCATTTAGAATCTAAAAAAAATGTGCATCCAGTATACATTTTAATTACGTGGTATTCATTTGATTTAATGTACTATACTTACAATTATATTTAACGTTACATTATACACATTGTTATTGTAGTATCATTGAAATAATATTCTTATAAAACGAAGTATAAAATGCTTTTAAATTATTATTATCAGTATTTTTTTGTTTTGGATTATCCTGATTGTACTATCCTATAATTTTATTCCATTGTTTAATTTTTGCTCTGTGCGTATTTTATTTGCCACCGTTCGGTTTTACGGTGTTATATATACATATAACCTACAATGTTATATATATAACATTTCGTTATTTTATTTTTGCTCTGTGCGTATTTTATTCGCCACCGTTCGGTTTTTCGTTGTATCCCGTATAAACAGACGTTATAACGTATATACAGACCGTATAAACAGACGAAAATGAAGCCGAGTGTACCTCCAAACGCACCAGGGTCCCATGCGGCAGCAACCGGTTTGAACAGATCGCGACGGCAGTGGCCGAGATACAAAAATGTACTACTACAGCGGCGGCGGCGGCGCAGCGTAGGTTTACAGTACACGGACGGCTACGAATAGTTCGATATATTTATACGATTAATATCCCTCGCATACATCTCTCGAAAATTGACTCCGAAACGTACGAAATACAAGTGATGAGTTCAAAAAGATGAATCGAAGAAAATTTTCACGGGATTAATGATTATAATATATAATTTATTTAAAAGTATCACCGATCGACGCGTAAAAAATGATTTTTATCGAAATCTGAACGTTTAACGCGTGAAAACACAACAGCGACAAACGTGTATAATCAAAATAAAATAAGACCACTCGTATCGTACATTCAATGCACAACATAATTCACAATTTCTACGGTGGTTTTTTCCTTATTTTGGAAAACTTATTGAGCACAATGAAAAATATCCTCTTTATAGTACTGTAGTATTTGGCAATCAATGTAGTAATAACTAAACAATGTATCATCATTTAAAAATTAGAACAATAGAAATAGAAACAAATTTTAGTTAAGTCGGTAATTTAAGTAGGACAAAATATTAGCAGTAAGTAGGAATAATTCATAAAAAATCAAATAAGGGTTCTCCGGTGACGGTCGTGTGACTCGACTAGGCATACGCGTTATTTCAAATTTTAATATATTATATATTATATTATTGTGTGCGTTTGTGTTTTATGCGTCGAGAGTGGTCAGCGTGTACGACAGTACATAGAAATATAATTCCTAATCGGAAAAGTGTTGGGATGAAACTTATGAACGACGTCTACTCGTTTTACTTGAAAAAAATGTTCAATTAAAAAAATAAAAATATAAAACGGAGAAGAATAAACCTAAAAATCACTGTGAAGCTAATACGTGTTGTTATTACTTGTTATAGTATATTGGATTCAATATAGTAAAATGTTCCGATGGTCTGACATGAGTTTTTTAATTTTTGTTATTTTCTCAATTTTCAACTGACGTTTTGTAAAACGATTTAAGACCTCGGAACCGAGTGTGCAAAAACGTGCAAAAACAAAATTTTCATTATATAGGTACTTCAAATTTTCATAATATTTTTTTTATATTATTATTAAGTACTAATTATATTTATTAATATTTATTTATTTACAAAAAGCTGATAAGTGAGATGATGGTGGTACAAGTTCGTCCTTCGTCCCTTCGGTCCTCGGACAAGATATTGGTGATGAATGTATTAAGTTTTAAAGAAATTATGACTCATTTCTTTAGTATAAAACGATTCTGAGCAAAGCTTCAATGTGTAATATAACATATTATTATTTAAATACTGTTTACGTATTTCACGGTTATTTGTATAATTTTTGAGTGAGTTTTTTTGTAATTAAACCCTCATAAAATATTCAATTAGATATAACTCATTTAAACTTCAATTGTTATAACAATTATAACTCATTAGAAATAAAATTTAAAAAAATCAGACGATATCGTAAAAAATTGTATAATAATTTATTAAAGTGTGTTTAAAAAAAATCCAATAAAAATGTATAAAAAACAGTGAAAATCTCGTTTACGGCGGATTTTTACCGATTTTACCGTTTTTACTCAGTTTTTCGACCGTTATTCTTGATTACTGGAAAAACTATGGAGATTTTGGAAAAATAACCTCTTTGAAGTACCATCTCAGTTCAATTTCGAGTCTAAAAAGTTGCTGGACGAAACTTTTGGACAAGGATTTCTATACGAAAAAGTGTTTACAGAAAAAAAAAATAATAAAAAAAATATAAACATCATTGTAAAACCATAAGATCCTTCGCTTCACTCAGAATCTTAAATTAGATATTTTTAATTATTTAAAAGTTCTATACATAGATCGAAATTAACAAATCATTTTAGAAGATTTTTCGAATCTGTAATAAGACTAAATTGATATTTGGTGATTATTTCAATCGTCTACCTCCATTATTATTGGATTTATGGCTTAAAATGAGGAATGGATTTTATGAAAATCTGGTGTAAAGCAACGTTTTTACTCGATTTTTAGGTATTTTTTCATTACGATGGGAAAATTTATCAAAACTAGTGAATAATAACCTCTTTTAAGTACCAACAAGATGAAATTTCCGATCTACAATGTTGTTGGATAACACTTTTGGAGCAATAATCTTTCCAAAAAAGTGATTATCTCTATAAAAAAAAAACACAATATGAAATCTAGACGTTCTTTTCACTTAGTATCTAAAATTGGAAAAATATATTTATTTTAAATCGAAAAAATTCTAGAAAAAAAAAACAAAAAATTTTCTCCCGTCAAGAGAGTTTCGATCGGGTGCCGTCTCTAATTAAGAATTCCATTCCAGTTTTATTAGAAGCACTGCTCCACTCGGCCATCAGGGCCGGTGCTCACCAAACTATTTATACGCTTATATAAAACGTAGGCTACGACAAACCAATATCGTTGGGCGATGTTTAATCCAAATTCGTCGTTTTAAAGTTTGATTTCATCATAACATTTTTATAAAAAGTTTTGATATTACGTTTTTGATACGCCTTAATATGATGGTATGATAAGAACGATTGTTTAAACTTTAGACGATTTAAATTCAAAATTATAAAACAATTTCAACTTTTTATAAATGATAACAATCGTTTGAATTATTGTCAGATGAAATGGATTAGTATAATTATATAGTAATCAATTATTGTACGGTATAAAGATTTACAAAAGTAACATTCATTTATTTGGCCATAGATTTCTGGTGTATCCGTATGTTTGTGTGTGTGTCTGTGTCTGTGTTTTTATGCGTATGTGTGTGTATATGCGTGTGTTTCGGTGCACGCGTATATATGTACGTGCGCGTGCTTATATATATATATTAATTTTATAAAGAATAATAAAAAAGAAAAAGAATACCGCTAACGGTGGCAGAGAAAGCGCTGAGTTGGATGTTTAACTGTTTGTTTTTTTTCGTCGATGCTTATTTTCTTTTGCAAGTATAATTAATATAATAACGTCTCTCCGAAACCGAAACCTGTTTAAATGCTTAAAAATGTTTATTGTTCAATTAACAATCTGAATTCAAAAACAATCCGTGTCGAACATCTATCAATCAAACGAAACGGGTTTTGGAGACGATATTACATCACGATAAAATATTAACATTAATTTGAAGAATATGATAATACACATAATTTGTGTATAACATGATCTTCACACCGGTTCTCGTTCACTAGATCTCTCCACTCCCTTTCGCCGCCCCTCACCATCTCTCTCTCTCTCTCTCTCTCTCTCTCTCTCTCTCTCTCTCTCTCTCTCGTGTCTTACGAACGTATAGCATTCTGTACGACAGTATTCGGTCACGCGCGGGACGACGAGCGAACCGGATGGGATCCTGGTATGAGACAATCAAATAAAGTAAAAACGCGTTTCGTAGTCGGATTTAAAAAAACGGCGGGTTCCTAACCTAACGCAATAGATGATGTGCTTTGATCGAGCAGATGGCGCGGCTGCGTTGCGTACGGGACTCGCGGCGGCGACAGCGTATTCTATTATATTCTTCCATGTACGAGTTACGACAGTATAATATTATTCAGTTTGGTATAGCGCTCGGGACGGATTAAGTGAAAACGCGTATCTTAGTCGGGTTTAGCAAACGGCGGCTGAGTTCACAACGATTTTTATACTTATATCGCAACCTATTTTTTTATTTTTTTTTTATTTTGAAAATCAACAGTACTTTATTGGTCGTCGTCAGTCTTGTAAAGTACTCGAGTAAAAGTATGCGAATACTTTTTAAGTACTCAAATACGTATTCTAAATACATATTTTGAAAAAAGTACTTGCGCACGGTATTTGAATACATTTTTGAAAGTATCTGTATTTAAAATCAAATACTATTTAAAAAATACTTTTTTCGCTATCTTTATGAACAGGACGCCAAATTTAAATAAAATAATACAAATTGTTCAACATTTTTATTCATAGATTGATCATCGTCGTTGACCGTTGTATATATAAATGTATTAGTATATTGTCATATTTATAGAGGCATAAAAATTAACAAATACAGTCCGTCGATTTCCTAATTAAAATGGAAATACCTTTACTCTAACAATTATGTACATTGTACATATAAAAATAAAACATACCGATAGTCAATTGTCATTTGTCTATCGACGTGTACTGTATTACTGTGTGTGTGTGTGTGAGTGTGTGTGTGTGTGTGTGTGTGTGTGTGTGAGCTAACTACTATTCTATTTAATTAAAGTAAAACTAGTGTTGAAATAAAAATTAATAGTGTGTTGTTTTATGAAATTATGTGGACGAAAACAAATTTTCGCATATAATTCAACGCATATTATTCGCATATATTTATCCTTGATTAAAAAACATTGACATTTCAAATTCTTAAACGAGGTTTTTTTTTTTTATGACATTTTTTTCGTAACACAATTTTATTTGATTGTGAAATGTGATTACTTAATATGTGAAAAACACGATTTGTACATAGATTTGAATTTCGTATATAATTTTCAAACTATTTTCGTTTTTTATTCGGATCGTCATTTACCCGAGGCCAAATATCGTAAGATGCACTACTTATATTACATAAGCAATTACTGCTTATCGAGATTTCATCCGGGCGTGGTTTTTCATAGCACACGAGTTATTGCGAGTTATTATGTCTGAAGAAAATTAAAAAAATAAATAATAATAGTATATTCTGAGAGTAAAATATGGTATAAGTATATATGAAAGCATGAATATGTAATAATGTGATGAAGCGTAAAATAATTCAATAAAATAGGTCGACAATTAGTATACAGTTATTCTTTTAACCGACAAAATTAAAACCGAATAACATTTAAATAAAACAGTTCTAATATTATTTCAGTTCTGTTTTTTTTTTTTTTTTTTTTTTTTTTTTTGGTATAAACGAAATGTACGGTATTTAGTAAAAATATAATAATTAATAACCTGTAATAGCTATTTTACAATTGCGCATTAAACCACTGGCTTTTTTTTTTTTTCATAAAAAACCATTTTCTAAGTGTTCTAAACAAACATATTGTGTAAAACCGTTAGCACTTATAAATGTGCTAAAAAAAAAACTCGAGAAAAGAGAAAAATTCCCGAAAAATATATTTTTAGCGTTTTACTGCACCGCTAATGAAAGTCGATACTAGACACTATATACTGACGAAAGCGTAGAGACGTTCTTGTTTTCTAGCTACCTGTTGGTAGGTAGTCGTTATAAATAAAGTTAACACTTCAAATGTTTATAATGTTAGTTGTATTTCATAAGTTTTACATAGGTATTCGTTGGAAGACTGAGGTAACCTCAACACGTGCCTCACGAGATGATTGTTCAAGGTTCGCGGCGTTCGGGCTCATTGTAACAAGTCATGTAATACGCGTATCAGTATATTTATATGAAAAAAATACAATGGTTTTATCCTTCGTACACACGTTAGGAGATTGTACGTGTCTGTAGCTTTGAAATTCATCATGTCCTTGGATAACACGTGTTTTTACATCACCTACAAAACAAAATTTTTTTAAAAAAAGATTTAAAAAAAGTATAAAAAATACTCTTAAAATTCAAAAAATGACCTTAAAATGATAAAAAATTACCTGAAACTCTAAAAAGTACAAAAAATGCAAAAAAATGCAAAATAAAAATTATTTAGTTAGATAGGTAGACCTACACCTACACTCGTAGATGACCAAATCACATTTTGTGCTTTAAAAGCTATATCCTGTGTATCATAAAAAAAATGCAAAATCCAATACCTAGTACTATCCTAGCCCTAGTTATTATAGTTACAAATGTTACAATATTATTTATATGTATATATATATATATACATAATACATTTTACTCGTAGGCTATATTAATTTTTAAGACACTTTATTAAACGTGTGTCTTTTATAAAATATATAATAAATAGATAATATATTATATATAGTGGGAGTAGGTACTGTTAAACCAAAATCATATCCATCATTAACTGAGTGTATCTTAGTTCATATACTCGACTTATCAAACAATAAAATATATATATATATATAATATATATTATGTACCTATATAATCGGTGATAATCAGTATCCTAATTAGTTATTACCAGGGCTCGGAACTTTATGCACTAAAAAACTATAAAATATGTGCATACGTACCTATGCACTAAAAAAAGTTCGAATATGCAGTATAATATGCAACCATTTTTTTTACTGTAAATATTCATATAGAAGTAAAAATTATGAAAAAAAAATTATTTTTCAATCAGGTACAAAATAATGTTTTTCGCCATTTTTCTTTGACTATTTTTATTATAAATATGTATATCTAAAAGTATAATTGTGAAAAAAAAAATTATTTTAATATTTATTCATTTAATTTTCAAAAATGTACAAATCTCTGATGTATTTCTCTAACTAAAATATTAAAATACCAGCAGTTATCGACCATCCAACCGGACATGACACGTGCTGTGACAGCTCTTGGTATAAATACATATATTTTTACTATTGAAAATTTTTAAATTAAACACTGGGCCAATGAAAACAAAACTGAAATAATTACTAAGTACAATTTAATTAAATTTATTAACGGGTTTATTTTTATAATAAATTATAAACATAAAATACGCATTGATATAGGCTTAAAATCTTTTAATATGTGAAATCATATAAATTTAAAAAAATTATGCAAAAATATGCGACATCAACTTTTGTATTTCAGTTGTATGGATCATGAAACGAATTCGTATCAAATCAGATTTTGAATATGCAGCTTCCTAAAAAATAAGCAATTGCATAAAGTTCCGAGCCCTGGTTATAACTTATAAGAGATTTTTTTTTGCTTTGTCTTGACAGCAAAATATATAAAATTTATATGTTTATTGATTAACTTCACTATAATTACATTTAAAATTTGTTATAATTTTTAAAATAATTGAAATACATGGCAGATACAATTTCTTTATGAACAGGGCGCCAAATTTAAATAAAATAATACAAATTGTTCAACATTTTTTATTAACCGTATGATTTGGACATTATTTATTAATTCATATTTGTCATTTGTCATTTGTCTATCGACGTGTACTGTACTACTGTGTGTGTGAACTAACTACTATTCTAATTCATTTAAGTAAAACTAGTGCTGAAATAAAAATTAATTCAGTTTACTAATGATTAATTTTATCTATAAGGTCAAGGTAAAAAGGTAAAACATATAAAAAAAAAGTATTTGAAAGTATCTTTAAATACTTTTTAAAAGTATTCGTATTTATACTTGAATACTTTTTTTTCAAGTATTCAAATACGTATTTTAAATACTTTTGAAAATAAGTCACTGTATCTGTACTTGAATACTTTTTGAAAGTATCTTTTACAAGACTGTACATGACCATATTAATAGTGGCTCACAACAACGGCTTACGAGTTAAACACCGCGTTCAAAAACGTGTTTATGGTAGTAATAGTAATAAATAGGGCACAGGACTAGTAGATCTAAAAAAGAACTAAATATGCAAGCACTTATGCACTTAAAAACCCTATTATATGCACTCAAAATATGTACCTAATTTTTATTTTTGCGATTTAATTTTAAAGTATTAGTAAACAAAAAAGGTTTTACAATAAGCTAAAATGATGACTCAATTTAAATATATTTTATACCGTCGCCAAATAAAAAAAATACACGTTTCTCTTGATCTTCCTAATCAAGTCGTAACTTTTATTTCTATTGATTGACTTTTTGTTAATTTTATATTTCTTCTTCTGGCACTCAACAAAAATGAAAAGTAAAAATATTTTTATCCAAACATTTTGACTGTATTGTTTGAAATGAAAACGTCTCAAAAAGTATTAAATAGCTTATAAAAATGTAAAATATTCCCTGAAAACAAAAATTACTCAAAATATGCATTTATAGGCAAAATAAAATTTCAAAAAGCTGGTAATTGAGATGATGGTGGTACAAGTTCGTCCTTCGTCCCTTCGGTCCTCGGACAAGATATTGGTGATGAATGTATTAAGTTTTAAAGAAATGATGACTAATTTCTTTAGTATAAAACGACTCTGAGCAAAGCTTCAGTGTTATATTATATATTATTATTTAAATACTGTTTACGTATTTTACGGTTATTTGTATAATTTTTGGTAAGTTATAATAATTTATAAATGTGTGTATAAAAAAAAATCCTGACTCACGATTTTTGAAGTTTTTTTAGGATAATTAGGTAGGTATACGAGTAAGGTCATATTAAATTTTCAGAACTTTTTGTCAAATATTTAAAATTATATTACATAACAATTTTCAAACAATTTGGTAAATTAAAAGTTCTATATTTAAGTCAAAAAAGCTATAATTGTTCTGAAAATGTTGTCCAATATAAAAACGTATGTATTTGATATTGGATAAAATTTTCAAGTTTCTATCTTCAATACTTTTTGATTTATGACTAAATACCTAAAATCTGTAGGGAACATGATAGCTGGGAAAATCATTTACAAAATACAGACTTAATTACTAAAGTATATTTTTATTGTGTATAAGTAGGTACTAGTTTATTGTATAAAATTAATTAAAAATTAAATACCCGAAAACAAAGATAATTTTTATACGATTAAAGCTTTATATTTTATCAACGTATATAATTATACTTATAAATATTATATAGAATATAATGATAACTTTTATTTACGAAATATTTGATGGCAAGTTTAATTGTTTTGATGATAGATTTTTTTTTTTTGGTCAAAAACTAAAAAAAAATGTCAGTACCAAGTTTAAAATTGTTCAATCTCGAAAAATATTTCTGCTATTTTTTTAAGGTTTTTCAAAAACTCATGGGGGGTGGTTGACCTGATACCTCCCCCTTGGCTACGCCCCTGACCTCACTTGAACTTTCCGAGTTAAGAATACGAGAGAGATGCACAATAATATAGTAGTTAATTTATGTGAAATAAACGAGTTGTGATCTCGGCCAGCGTTTTTTAAATCCGACAAAGAGACACGGTTTCAATTAATAAGTCCACGTCATACCAGGATCCCATCCAGAACGGTCGTTGTCGTACAAAGTACGATCGTTCTCGTATGGAATTACATTATTAGAACACGCCGCCACCGTGTCTCGCCCGCACCGCGACCACTGCCTTCCCGCACGGTTAAAATGACTATTTCATTAGGTTAATTTGGATAATCAGGACTGAGAAACGCGTTTTCTCTTTATAAGTTCGTCTTATAACAGGATCCCATCCGGTTCGGTCGTCGTTGGAGAGCTATTATACGAAACAGTGAACACCGCTGCCGCCGCAGCCACGCCGCACAGTGGTCGGAAACGTAATCTAGCTTGCCTAAATTAATATCTCCCAAGAAAATCAATATTTTTTAATGCGGTTTTTTTCAAAATTATCTGTATACAGAGGTCAATTTGAAAATAAAATAAACATTTTTTTTGGAATTTAATTTTTGGAAAATTTTGAATAATTTGTCCTTTTATAATTTTTTTTTTTGTTTGGTTTATCCGGCTACTAGGACAATATTTTATCATATGATGGATATGTATCACAGTTACGTAATTTTGAACCAAGCCTAATATTGATATATTGTTCTTTAGTCAAATTGTTATCTAGTATAAACGCTAATGCTTCGTCGACAGTATACGGCACCTGTTTAATAGAATCTGAGTTCTTAAATGCTTTTAAAATTTTATTTGCTCGAGTAGGACTCTCATTGGCCTCTTTCAATAATAGTGCTGTACTTCTTTTACCAGATTTTTGTAATTCTGTTGATATCGCGTAAGTTAATTCAGGACAAGTACAAGATTTTAATAAACACTGTACCTTTTTTTTTTTCGTTCTTTCAGAACATTCACCGAATATTTTAGTAATACGTATTATCAGTACGACCAACATTATCAGTTGCTATTTTAGACGAAAAATTAAAAACAGTTTTAAGCCATTGGTCTTCGTTTTGAACAAATTAACTATAATTTCTGTAATATTTATTCCACTTTTTATTTAAAATTATAGTGAAATTTAATCATTTATTTTTTAATTCCTCTTCGTTATCAGTATTATGACCCATTAAGTTGCATTGCTTATTAATAAAATCATATAAGTAAAGCCTAGATTGAACATTAGTAGGATTTAATGGTCCTTTTTTCCGCAAAAATTCAAATAAATCGCGATATTTGAAATTCATTCGACCACTCTCTCCATTACTAGTCCCTAGAAAAGAATACATTTTAAGCACAGACGCAAGTAGACGCAAATTTTTTTTTTTTTTATCTGTGTAGCCCTTCAGTTATACTATAATTTGTATGTATTGTCAAATTGTAAAAATGAATGAATTTTTAATAATAACCTTTAAATTAAAAAAAATATTGAAAAATCGGAAATTTTCAAATTTGAAAAAAAAAGTATATATCTATATACATTTTTAAAACTTCTAAAAATATACTTACCTTGTTCCATAGTATCCATTATGTATATTAAAAGAAAAAAAAAATTAAATCTAAGACGTGTGTACTTAGTACCATGCGACAAGATAAAGTGTATCAATAATAACATTATACCCTCAATTTCATATATTTTAAACGCTTATCTGTGAATTTAGCAAGGTTATAAATATCTAAATTTATCATAATCATAATTTTATCACTAATTAATATACAGTCGATAATGATTTTATGTCATAATTTGAATATTATAAAATCTTAAATTTTAATTTAGGCAAGCTAGATTACGTTTCCGTCCACTGTGCGCCGGGACGAGTACGCGGACCACGACGATATAGCGGCGGCTGTGTGATACACGAGTTGGGTCCCAGTATATATTATGGAGTACATTAGTTGGGTCCCGGTATATTTTATGAAGTACATCAGTTGGGACTAGCCTATTTGCGTTACCCAAGAAACACCACGTGGAGGTTGGCTAGAATGATTAATTTTAGAAAATAAAAAATATTATATATTATTTAGTGATAAATATTTGTATTAAAATAAAAAATAAGTAATCGCTTATTATTATTGTAAGTAAGCATTTTAGTGTTACCAATTATTAGGATTTTCAAGGATATGGACTATTTATATTTTATAAGTATCAAATGTAGAATGTAGATAAACGTATCAAGTAAAATATAATTATTTATACGAAACGGGCCCTTTAATAATAAACATACTGATGTTTTAATATAATCCTCATATTACAATAGATTTACATAAATTATTCAATATAAATGTATGAATAGTCATTTGTCGGTCAACGTCTGACGAAAAAATCAAACAAGTTTGAATTCTCGAAATATGTCTGAACTGTCTGACCGTGTCTTGGGCTGTCTGAACGACAAAGTGTAACCATTCCCGTTCGATTACGTCGTGTGTTTGATTTTTCACAGACAAGAAATGTCTGATCCGGCTCTAGTGTAGCCACAGACCAAGGCGCATAGGCGTGTTTACGGGAGGGGCCGGGTGGGCATTGGCCCCCTCGGCGGACTGTGCCTCAAGCAAAATGCCAGGATAAAAAAAGTAGTGCTGTGTGTACCCTGCAGTACCAATAGATTCGAAAAAAAGTAGAAAAATAAATAAATAAAAAAATAGATTTTTTTTTGTAATTTTTGTAACTTGTTTTATTGTTGCACACACATAATAGAACATTTTATTGATATTTGAATTATTATATTTAAGCATTTATTAATAATTAGTAGTGATTATATTATCGTAATATAATATTGTGTTCATCGATTATCTATAACTACCTACATAACATATTATGCACAATGAATCAAGATCGCCTGGATGGTTTATTAACCATTAATATCGAACAAGAATTGACAAGAAATATAAACTTTGATAATTTCATTGAGTCTTTTAAATTATTAAAACCATATGAAAGAAGAATGGATTTATAAACAATTATGCATAAATATTATAAATATTAAGTATTTTTTTTTAAATTTAGTTTTAAATGTATTTTTATTGTTTTGACAGTGGTTGTACTTTGTGATCATAATTAATAAAATATATTCCTATAATCGTGAATTTCGTTACATATAGAATGTCTAAAAATGTCTAAAAAAAAAAAATAGGTCTCACAATTTAAAAATTTGTCGTGCCCCCTCGGCTACCAAATTCTGAACACGCCTATGCCAAGGCGTAGAGTCGATAGTAACTTAATAATAATTTTGATTAATTTCGCACGTTAAAACGAACGTTTCGAAAACACGAGAGACGCGGACAAACAAGGCCACACGGTCCACCGGTAAACGACCGCGACTCGTTTTCCAGTCGAATACCGGTTCACGGCACCCGCGCTCCCGCACAGAAAAGACGAACGCGACCGTGTCGGAGAGGTGAATGCACTCGTAAAACCTTTTTGGCATAGCTGCACACGGTTCATTGTGTAGACACGGCGCGGAGTCGTTCCGCGTACGGCTTTGTTAGTTCGCTTTTGTTAGTTCGATTTTGTTATTTCGTTTTTTTTTTAGTTCGTTTTTGTTATTTCGTAGGTACTCGTCAGTGGCGGACTATGCCGGCGGGACACCGGGACTTTTCCGGGTAGGCCGCGACCGGTTCTTGGGGTTCCACGGTTCATATAAATAATACAAATTACTATTATTTTCAATTTTTCGACTAAAAGGCAGTATTCTTGTATTATTTGAAATAAAACGATTATTTTTTCCCCATACGAATACATAATAAAATCGTATGAAATACATTATAATATAATAATATATTAATTACGTACACGTTTAGTTTCAAGTTAGTTGTACAATAACAAATTTCCGATGACGTTCACCAAAATACATTTTAACAATAAAACCTCGTATGTAAAACGTATCCCTATAAAAACAGTCTCAAAACTAATATCAGTATCGCAATCGACCATTTTTTTACGTAAAAGTTTTAAAGTCATTGTTTATACTTTGTATTACGTTGTATTGTACTCTTGTCTATTGCCATTGACACATTAAAATATCCTACAATATTTTTACTATTTTTTCAAACGATTTATGGTTTTTAAAAACGAAATTTCCCAAAAATGTATTAAAATGTTTAAGACGTTAACATTTTGCTATAGGTTATATTATTATGTGAGCTACAATGAACATTTGAAGTCTCTGTAGGGATCGACTTATATTTATTTAGATTTTAGGAAAATTATTAGTGTTTTCACGTGTATTCAAGGAAAGAATAAGGCGTTTGTTCGGTTACGTTATATCATCGTATTATACTAGGAGAATATACGTACGACACGTTGCAGTATTCGACTGACAAATGGCAATAATAAACTATTCCGATGTTTGGTTACGATACAACAGAACGCGATCGGCCGATATTGGTAAAATTATCGTTTACTACACTCGGCCAAAAGTCCTACAATGATCGACCGGTGGATTGCGATCGACTGGTTGGTGGCCCCTGGGTTATAATAAATAATCGTTCAATTTTTTCACAATTCACGATCGAAATTAAACCTCCAATGGTCGGTTGTAAGTTCGGGTACAACACGATTCCGTATACGGTCCTTATCGGAGTACGGAATCGTGCACATTTTGAGGGCCACGATTCCGTACGTTTTTACCTATAAAGATGTTCGTGCCCATGTTGCCAGATTTCTGTACGACTCATTTTATTATATATAATAAGACAAAGCTGAATTTACGAACGCGTTAACTGATACTTGAAATCAACCCCGAAAGGGCGTTTTAATCAAATGGCCTTGACTGATAAACAACGGTTAGTAAATACCATTCACGAGTACATAGAAATTATAAAAAAAGATCAAATATAATAAAATATTTATTAAATATCAGTGACAAGTACCGAGGGGTTTATCTGTAATAATAATTTTTATATTATATTATTTTAATGAAAATTATATCGATGTTGATTTTTTGGAATATTTTTTTACAACGATAATTTTTTAACTATAATTTCAGTTATTTTTAGACAATTAGTATTAACATGTTATAATATACGAAAATGCATTATTTTTTTTCTCTATTAATATATACCTAAACAATCTATAATATGCAATCTATACGCAAACTTTGACAACGTTGCATAGAAAAACGTACTGGATCGTGTTATTTTTAGGGTCATTTATACTCTCCATTGTTTGTCATGAATCGTATATACGGAATCGTGTTCCCAAAAATATAAAACGTACGGAATCGTGCTCTACCGGTAAAGTTCTTCTGTCTGTACTTGTTCGTCATTATTTGTCACAGTACATACATCTATCTAGTCCGTGGACTTTGGACAACCTGACTGGATATCAAACGTTTGATGGTTTCATATTTTAATAATATTAAATTACGCAATAATAATTAAAAATAATAATTCCTTGTATTTTATTTTGTGGTCGTTGTGTTGCAACGGTGTCGTTATATAATGAATTTAAAGTATTCTGTACGATCGCAGTCACTGGGTCAAGCATGGATCATCGACCAAACCGGATGGATTCCTGGTATAAAACGGTCGGATAAAGCGAAAACGCGTCTCATGGTCGGGTTTAGAATACGACGGCCGAGTTCATATATAGCGAAATAGATGTTTTAATCGAGCGGAAGGCGGAGGCCGCGGTGCAGGGGGGATTCGGAGGCTGCCACGGCGGTCGCGTATTCTAGTTTTATTTATATGCGAGTCCCCGAGCGTGCTTCGAACGACAGCGACCACTCTGGGTAGGATCCTTGTGTGTTATATGACAGCCTTAAAAAGTGAAAACGTGTTTTTTGGTCTGGTTTAGTAAACGCTGGCCGGGTTCAACAACGCGTTTACTGCACATTAATAATCACTATTTTAATGCGTTTCGGCTATTTACCGTTGGGAGATACTCGTTTACACACAGTACACAATTTTTTACCTGAAAACTGACAACTCGTTTGCGTACAGCTATTAAATTAGACTTATATTGTTACTTGTAGAGACAAATTTCGATAAGATACACGATTTACCGACATCGACCGAAATTTCTATCGAACAATTAAATGAAATGCAAAATAAAATTCAAGTCAATTTTACTCGCCACATCCAAATATCTACCTAGTTATAGACACAATATTACAAATTCAATCAGAATCAGAATTAAAATTAAATTCAATAAAGAAAAGTATTTATAATGTTCAGCGAAAAAACAGTCCTAAGCCTGTAAAAGTGAGAAGGAAAATGTTTGAAAACAATCTTAAACATTATTTTTGTTAGTTCTTTCGGGTTTTAGTAGACTTTTGCTATAGTTTATGTACGCAAACGAGTCATACGTTTTGGGTCATTTATCGCAGGTATTAAAAATTCGTGTACGCAATCGAGTTGTACATTTGTACGCAAACGAGTCGCAAAAAAGGTCAAATGTACGCAAACGGGTAACGTCCATACCGTTGTGCACGCTATGTTTTCTCGCGTCGTAGTTAATATAATTACTATTACCATTGCCACTATAAACAGGTATTGAATATTGTGTTTAACTCACGTTGTAATTCATACGTTAATCTGAAAGTATTCACATATTATTATTATTTGCGTGGTGTACTGTTGTTATATATTTATTATATATGTTACGGGCAAAGTGGAAAATTCGGGCAATGTATACAATGCCCGGGCATTGTACACATTGTCCGATGCATATTGGGCAATGTGAATTGTAAAGTATTTATACAAATTATACATTTAAAAAAATTGTGAAGTACATTTATTCTAATAATTACATAATTGATAATCATTAAATGCTACGTCTGTTCTCTGATTAAACACTAACTATTATACATAATTAATTAATTTTTATATTACTATTATTTTTATTTATACTAATTTATTTCAAATAATTTTTATTTTATATTACTAATTATACTATTTATTATACTATTATACTACCTATTTATTTTCACATGTACTGCTTGAATGTATAAATACTTTACAATTAACATTGCCCAATATGCATCGGACAATGTGTACAATGCCCGGGCATTGTATATATTGCCCGAATTTTCCACTTTGCCCGTAACATATATAAATACAATTTATATATTATGTTTACATTTTCTAACAATACTAGCTGACCCTGCGATCTTCGTTCCGCCTAACAGTCGATTTTTTAATTTTTTAATTAAGAAAAAAGATATAAAGAGCATATTAAACAAGCTCATCCGTCTCACTAAAAACTCAGTATTAAGTAATATTAATTGATTTTTTTATTGATTAATATTAACCAAGACTAAACGTGAAATATTTAATCACAATTTTTTCCGCATTAACTATTTATTTAAAAAAAAATCGTGTACGTCATATGATAGATAAATTATGAAAATAAATTACATACAATATAATAAACATTCACTTTTTGTTATTTATAATTTGGGAGCCGTCAACATTTTGTAAAAACACAAAAGAGCCGTGGGATGAAAAAGTTTGAATACCTCTGTATATTGTATACAATATTATACAATGAAAAGGAAAATTCAATTAAATTGAACAGTACGGTTTGTCGGAGGAAGGCGATTATGTCGGAAAAGGGGCGTCATTTGCGGTACGCTGGGTATACATTTGCGTACCTAAAATTCTAAATTGTAATGTTTGGCCCGCAAGGCACATGCACGTGACCCGCTCGGCCACATCACAAAAAAAGAATAAAAATTATATTTCTATAATTATATTAAAATATGATCGTTGTTAATTGATTGACTGATCACGTCTTTGTAATCACAAAACAGATAAACTTAGCTTATCATGTAACATGCTTTAATATTTATTTTGCATATTTCTACTAACGCTTGATAGCCGATTTTCTGACAAAAATCAAAAACTGTTTGCTGTTTTTAATATTTTTAATCCTTTAAGCAAAGAATATTTTGATCATACATCAAGTAGTCTGAAATATTTTTTGACACGTTATGCTTATTTTCAAATAAATACAATGAAAATTCCTTCTGAATTTCAATCAGCAAAAATATTATGAGGAAAAAAAATTATATTGATATCACAACAATTACTAACTCTTTGTCAAAACTTCCTTCGGCATTTCCTGAAACTCTTAAAGTACTTCCAATCATTTTAACACTACCTTGTACTACTGCTTCTAATAAAAGAGTTTTTTCATCTTTAAAAAGAGTCAAAAGCTTTTTGCGCTTAAGTATGAATGACGATATAGATAAAATTATTTGATGGCGATTAACGTTGAATCAACTGCAGGGGCGGCTCGTCAGGGGAGACTTTGAGACTGCGTCTCCCCTTAAAAATAAACTAGCTACTTGTAAATAATATAATTAATTAAAAATAATAATGTATAGAAATATTTTCATTTGTATTTAAAATATAATATTATATCGTTTTCATTGTTTATTATTAAGTATATTAAATAAAATTGAAAGTCACAAAATCGAAAACCTATTAATAGCTATTTCGATAGAAATACTATTTTAATCATATCTGCGGGTCATTACGGCTCAGTTGCCGGTTCAGTGAAACTGAAGGCCGTCAGTTGCAAACGTAACATGTAATGACATGGCTAGTTGGTCGGAGGAAGCCGGGGAGAATAAGCTGCGTATCATAGACGCTTTTGAACCTGGGTTCACAAGTCACAACAGTAATTGCCGTGCCGCTGCGCCGTGTAGCCCGTGTTTTATTAGTTTACTAGCTTTAGACGTTTTATTCACGGTTTATTAATTATTTAATAATTATTATACGTATGTGTATATCCATCTAACATTTATTATTACTAAATATTAAATGAAATAATAATATTTAAAATAATTCATTTTTTCAATAAAAAAGTTTTTCTTGTACGTTATTACCTATATGAAATTTATGTTATATAATTTAAGTCTCCCCAGAATATTTACTCACGAGCCGCTACTGATCAACTGAAGCAAATAGTATTGACTTACAAGAAGCTTTGATTATGTTTTCTAACATGAAGACATGGCGGTACCCTCTTGTACGAATTAATATTAAAAAATAAAAATAAACATGTAATTTTAATTCATTATAATCACCTACGCTTTGATTAATTTTACTGATTTATTCTGTGCATATCTATTGTATTGTATTACTTTATATTGTTCATAGTTTTTATTTAAATTTTACTGTTGAAGTTTCAATTTGTATCAAAAGTAGACATTTATAGCTTTTGCACTGCTTACTGCTTGTATTATGTAATTTTACTTTGTGTTAATAATTATTATCATACTACTATAATAGTATAATATTAATAATGTCAAATATGTCGAGAAAAAAAATAAATAGTGGCCTGCTCAATATTTATGCGTACCAAAAACAAAAAAATGTTTTGAATCTTTTGTTAAGAAAAAAATGAAGATTAATTACTCAAACTTCGAATTTTTCAAGTTTTGGATTGAAAATGTAATGGTTAGTTAATGTACAAATAATCAGTTTCATCGAAATTTTAACTTTAAATGCGTGTAAAAAGTAACGCATTCTGAAATCTATATGAATTTATCGCCATTTATGAAAAAACATGGTTTAGAGTAAATAAGAAATGAAACGCTTGTATTATAAAACTGAAAATTGTATTAAATACTTACAATTTTCTTAAAAATAAATTATAATATGTATTATAATAAAAGCTGGTAAGTGAGATTATGGTGGTACAATTTCGTCCTTCGTCCCTTCGGTCCTCGGACAAAATATTGGTGATGAATGTATTAAGTTTTAAAGAAATGATGACTCATTTCTTTAGTATAAAACGATTCTGAGCAAGCTTCAGTGTAATATAATATATTATTATTTAAATAATGTTTACGTATTTTACGGTTATTTGTATAATTTTTTAAATGCTTGGAAAAAAAATCTTGAGTCACGATTATTGATATTTTTTCGGTATTGATAGTTTAGTATAAGAGTAAACTTGTATTAAAATTTCAGAACTTTCTAACAAATACTCAATATTTCATTAGAAATCAGACAATATCGTAAAAAATCGTATAATAATTTATTAAAGTGTGTATAAAAAAAAATCCTGAGTCACGATTTTTGAATTTTTGTTAGGATAATTAGGTAAGTATATGAGTAAGGTCATATTAAATTTTCAGAACTTTTTGTCAAATATTTAAAATTATATTACATAAAAACTTTCAAACAATTTGGTAAATTAAAAGTTCTATATTTAAGTCAAAAGTGCTATAATTGTTCTGAAAATGTTGTCCAATATAAAAAAAGTATGTATTTGATATTGGATAAAATTTTCAAGTTTCTAGCTTCAATACTTTTCGATTTATGACTAAATACCTAAAATCTGAACAGTGAAAATCTCGTTTACGGCGGATTTTTACCGATTTTACCGTTTTTACTCAGTTTTTCGATCGTTATTCTTGATTACTGGAAAAACTATGGAGATTTCGGAAAAATAACCTCTTTGAAGTACCATCTCAGTTCAATTTCGAGTCTAAAAAGTTGCTGGACGAAACTTTTGGACAAGGATTTCTATACGAAATAGTGTTTACAGAAAAAAATAAATAAATAAATAAATAAATAAACATCATTGTAAAACCATAAGATCCTTCGCTTCACTCAGAATCCAAAAATTGAAATGACGCCTCAGTGTCGGAGACTGGTAAGTGGGTTTCGAGGCATTCAAATAGGTCACGGCAGCAGCCGTTTGTCAGACCGGTCGCGGAAAACCGGGTCACCGCGACCCTGACTGGCGCGCAAAGACGTTTTTGGCGACTCGACTCGACGCCCGACGGTACGTACGCGTATTACTACGCCGCTTGTCGCGCGCGTAGGTCACACACGATTCGGTCGGACACGCTCCGGTGATTCGGAGATCTGTGCGATTCGGGCCGTCGGAACCTCGTCGTAGTCCGTCCCCGCCGTTATTGTTTTCGAATCGCTGCGGTTTTTTAGTAAACTAGAAACAATTTCGTTTTCCCGAATCGAGTACAGTCGGCCAATCGGTTTTGTCGGCGAAACGTCGTCGAATGCAACTGCGGTATGACGAAACGACACCCGTGTCATACCTGCATTTTCGTGAGTTGTGCTTGTGGCGTGTTCCGTCTTTCACTTTCTCTTTTGCTATCGCCGCGTTTCGCTTTTCCCCTCTACACCTCGACTGTTAGAAAGTTTTTTCTCGTTTGGCCGCAAACCCCGACCACCGGGCCAGACGTGTGTAGAGTTATCCAGGACCACCAGAGGTCCACATCGTCCACTCACCGTCGTCGCAATTTATTCATTTTTAACAGGTAAATTTTCGAATTTTTTTTTTATTATTTCGAGGCGATTGATAAAATCGAAAATTTCACCCGCAAGAACCGGTAATCGTTCAAGTTTTTTTTTTTTTTTTTTGCTGTGGTACGGCTGTTCACTATTCGGTCATCAGTAGTAGTACCTATATTATACTTTACTTTGTAATCGTGTGATTCATTGCTATTGGCACTCGACGATTTCTTTGGATTTATTTTTATTATTTTCCGAAAAAACTAATTTGTTGTAAAAACGAAATTTCCCTGAAATTTATCATAGCATTCTAATATAATATTGACATACATTTTCGGGGTAATAATAAATAGTCGTTCGATTTTTTCGCAATTTATACGATCACGAAAAAATCACCAACGCGTCGGAAGTAGGTTTGTTCTGTCTATTCGTTTGTTGTCAAGCCGGGTTCACACGGGCAGGGCCGGCGCCAGAAAAATCTGATGGGGGGGCGTCGTATCAAATTTCGGACTCCAAATACTATATTTACATTCATAAAAAAAAGTATATAATCAAAGCAATAATAATGGACGACATTTTTAAAATAACCTTTTTCTATAAATCAAATACATATTATGTTAGTTAAGTCAAAAAACCAAATGAACTTATGTAGGTACGTATTAGATGTTTATATTATTAATTTTTATCAATTGGGTAAATGATTTGTTAAAATAACAGTAAAACTCATAAAGAGTAGATAGGTACTTGAAAAAATAAAAAAAATTAAACTAATATTTTCAATGTAACTTTAATTCATTCTTATATATTATAAATTTAAATTATAAAATAATAAAAAAATGTTTATACAATATTTTGGACTATATACTTATACGGCGTTCCTTAAGAGTTGCCCAATTTTCAATCATTGAAGTCATGTCAATCTCATCCAAAATGTCCTTAGATGAGTTCAGTGCCATAAGATCAGTTTTATTAGAAGTTCTAAAAATAGATTTCGGTAGACCGTAATCTCATTTAATTTATTCTGTGGTATACCAAATATAAATTTATTTTTATCCATAATCGATCGCCCACTGATATCGGGAGTCGGGACTATTTTAAAATTTCTAGTGTGTGACGTGTGTGTGACAATTATAAAATATTCCATTAATTCATTTCCATTTCAATTAAATTAAAATTTTTATTTAAATACAGTAAAAAGGTAATTTTGTCAATATCAATCTGACTGCCCAAGTGCCGACTATCTTTACGATGACGGGTCGTCACGACCCCCAATACCCCACTTCCCTCCGGCCATGCACACGGGTTTATAGTACTCGGCCGAGTGACTAAAGCAAGCAGCTAAATTCATTTCTACTCGTTGAAATATGGACACAAAATTCAGTACAGATTCTAGTACTAGTTTTAGTAGATATTTTAGCCGAGTCACTTAAAAGCGGTTCTATTTTCACGATAGTTGGACTCGCTAATCGCACTTGTTTATCTACTGAACCAATGTTCACACCAGTTGCGTGATTCCCTAAAATTACAGCTGGTGAAATACTTTCAGAGATTCAAAAATCAAATGTTCGAATCTGTTCGTTTTCAAAGCAGTTTGCTTTGCTCGCGTATTATTTACCATTTTAAATTTGATTACATCCAAATATAAAAATTGTTCACAACACAATATGTATAATCTTCATATTTTAAACTCTACATGAATATTGAATATATAATTAAAATATAATATATTATTTTAAAATATAATTTATATTTTTCTAATAAAAAAAATTAACCTTTTTTGTAATAATACCAAAACGCCACTGGTTGACACCACTGCACTGTCGTCAATACATTTAGTAAAATCGCGCGTAAAATTTGGTGCCATAATTCTGTTATCATTCTATTATACCAATAACATATTTTTCATGATTGAAATCTCGCAATAATATATAACTTTTGTAATACTTTTTGTACAATAATCTGAATATTTTAGCACTTTAACAGTTTTATTTAACCTTACGAGTTACGATCTCAACGTCACTGCAGTCATTTCGTTTACGCTTAATTGATCAATTAACCAAATATAAGTCATTAGTGGGATGAAAATACCACTTTAGGGTTTGTGGAAGAATACTGACGACATGAATGTCTGTGGAACGTCCACCTCGGTGTATATAAAAAATAAGCTAAAAAAAAAATTAAAACGGCCTAAAACAAACGTAAAAATTATACAATTACGTTAATAATACATTGACTTTTGTCCTACATCCGTACAAAGCTCCTCTCTAGAATGAATAATAATCAATTTTACTATACTGTGTATGAACACACACTATAGACGCAATTTAGTACTCGATTTAGAAACATGCTTAAGTGTTGTCTACACTAGGCCACTATAAGGCGAGTACAGCTACTGGGCCTAGTAAATGGAATCGGTTTTTATTCACTCGACTAAAACGTTTACTAAATCAAATACTAGATTTAGTAGTTAA
Source organism: Therioaphis trifolii (assembly GCA_027580255.1). Lineage (NCBI taxonomy): Eukaryota > Metazoa > Arthropoda > Insecta > Hemiptera > Aphididae > Therioaphis > Therioaphis trifolii. The sequence goes on from CM050405.1 coordinate 38,659,337, forward strand.
TCTAGTATCCACATGATTCAAGTTAACTCAATTTAGTGAACTACTCTAGTGACTCGGCCGAGCACTAAATCTCGTGTAAACCCGGCTTAAGTCACTCCGGCCAAGTACTGAACCCGTGTAAACCCGGCTTTAGTCATATACAAGTGCACACACTTATTCGCTGGACTTGGCACAACAATATTGTACCGAATAGAAAACGTTTGATGTTTTCTTTTAATAACGTTAAATAACTACACAATAAACGTAGCATTGATATGCAGTGTTGGGAAATATCTAGATAAATTTATCTAGATAACAATTATTTATCTTTTATCTTATCTAGATACATTTATTTTCAGTTATCTTTATCTTTATCTAGATAAAATTTTAGTTATCTATGAGTACCTATCTAGACAGGTAATTTATTTAAATGGCCTGAAAAAAAAGGAAATTTTTTAAAATATATTATTTTATTAATTTTTTTTTTTTTTTTTTAATTAATCGAAACGGTTACTGAGAAAAACTCGTGTGGAGGCCCAGGAAAGGAGATTATTATATGTACTATCATGAAAGTGAAGCAGCCATACGCAAAAATTTGTTAAAAAATGCAGAAATGTATTATTATTTTAATTTTAAGTCAAAGAATGATTTGTCATCTTTTATGAAGTTTATTTAAAAAAGTACATGTATTTTTAAATGTTTTAAATTATGTATTTTTTTTTTTTACCATATACCTGTAGGATGTAGATCCTGAATATTTTCAAAATTAAACACGAAATTATCTCAAATTTATCTAGATAAAAATGTACTAATTTTTATCTTTATATAGATAAAATTTATTATAATTATCTTTATCTGTATCTAGATAAAAAATTTTATAATCATCTTTATCTTTATCTAGATAAATTATAAGTTATCTATTCCCAACACTGTTGATATGAATCGCGTCGTATTCGGTGGCCGTCGTGCGCTGCAGCGGTGTCGGTATTCCGTATACGAACGTATAGGATTTTGTAGGACCATCACTGGAACGAACGCGGCTCGTCGACCGAACCGCGCGATGGGATCCTGTTACGAGACGATCGGATAAAGTGAAAACGCGTTTCATGATCTGGTTTTACGACGGTAGAACGCACGACGAAATAGACTTTATGATCGAGAGAACGGCGGCGCGGCGGTGGCCTGCGCGGTCCGAGCGGGACTCGGTGGCGGCCGCTGCGGTCGTGCTTCGTACGACGACGACGACGACCGTTCTGGATAGGATCCTGGTACAAGACGGACTTATAAAGTGAAACCGTGTTTCTTAGTAGGATTTAAAAAACGATGGCCGATGGTTCACAACTCGTTTCTTAAACTCATCGGCAATCACTCGTATTGTGCGTTTCGGTTGTATCCGTCGTTATTGCGTCATGTCTTCTCGCGTCATAGTATTATTATTATTATTATACTATTACTGTTATTATCAGGGCTCGGAACTTTGTGCACTAAAAAACTATAAAATATGTGCATACGTATGCACTAAAAAAAGTTCAAATATGCAGTATAATATGCAACTATTTTTTTTACTGTAAATATTCATATTGAAGTAAAATTATGAAAAAAAAATTATTTTTCAATCAGGTACAAAATAATGTTTTTCGCCATTTTTCTTTGACTATTTTTATTATAAATATGTATATCTAAAAGTATAATTATGAAAAAAAAAAATTATTTTAATATTTATTCATTTAGTTTTTAAAAATGTACGAATCTCTGATGTATTTCTCTAACTAAAATATTAAAATACCAGCAGTTATCGACCATCCAACCGGAGATGACACGTGCTGTGACAGCTCTTGGTATACATAAATATATTTTTACTCTTGAAAATTTTTAAATTAAACACTGGGCCAATGAAAACAAAACTGAAATAATTACTAGGTACAATTTCATTAAATTTATTAACAGGTTTATTTTTATAATAAATTATAAACATAAAATATGCAATGATATAGGCTTAAAATCTTTTAATATGTGAAATCATATAAATTTAGAAAAATTATGAAAAAATATGCAACATAAACTTTTGTATTTCAGTTGCATGGATCATGACACGAATTTGTATCAAATCAGATTTTGAATATGCAACTTCCTAAAAAATATGCAATTGCATAAAGTTCCGAGCCCTGGTTATTACCATAAACACGTTTTTAAACGCGGTGTTTAACTCGTACTGACGTCGTAATTAATATACATACGTTTATCTGGATCAAAGTATCATATACACATCTCATACAGGGGCGTCCCCAGTGCTGTAGTCCTAAACATAGCAGATGGTATACTATGAGTTATAATATTATACATTTGTACCACCATTAGGTAGGAAATTTAATTTTTGATGTGGAAACATCTTATACGGCGTTCAGTCCTTTCCGTTTGGGCAGTGAAATTTTCGAGCGTTACCTTTTTCGCGTAACGCTCGTTTGACATGTTTCTACATGTTCATTGTTTGTGTAAATATATTTTTTTTTTTCTAATAAATGTTATTTGATACATTTTCATTTCTGCTTTAACTGAGAACATAAATTTTCATTCCTATTTATGATTTCAGTCAACTATTACTTTCATATTATTCAAAATATATAATTGAACTGAATATCGGTTTGTGTCCGGAAAATAAAATTTAAACAAATTTAATTCTTAAAACATTTTAAACCTAACCTACAAATATTATGAAAGCATGTCTTTTAAATTAAGAATATTTACTTCAAATTCTACATATTAAATCTATATTCCTAAGCTCACATATACCTACTGTTTTCACATCTTCCGAGGGTCGCCCATGACACTCTCAGTATTTTTTTTTTATTACATACAGAGATTACAGCACTTATGATCAATATTTGATTTTCGATCGTTCATAATCCAATCTACAGTATATTGTCGTCCAACGCCCATAATGTACACAATTATATATATATATATATATATATATATATATATATATATATGTTTTTTTTATACAAATCGTCTATTTTAACAATATTCGTATTTTACCGTTTATTTGTAGTTTTTCTACAAAAAATATTGATAAAAATTATATATTTATGACCTTCATCTTTATATTATTTGGTGATTTCACTACAACAGAGAGAATACGACCTTAATCAGAAGGTATGCGGAGTTAATTAGAAATGACCAGAAGGCATACGACGTATATCGCCGTATACCCTCCACTACAACACTGGGTACTCGTCCAATATGCTATCTACCGCACGTTTGATGGTTTAGTATGCTATCTACCGTAAATATTTTATCTACCGTAATTTTATGATAGTTTAGTATGCTATCTACCGTATGACCGTATGCTGTATATTATATTATTATGTATACTTTATCATTTTGCAATTAAGATTTAAGATTAAGCTTTTATTGAAACCCCAAATTATATTATATTTATAACTTAGTAAGTTAGGTAGGTTAGTAGGTATATCTTTATATTATACCTGTTTAGTGTTTGTTTGTGAGTCGTGTCGTGTCGTGAGTCGTGTCGTGTCGAAACCTATACGTGGTTTTACTGTGATTTATTTATTATTATTTAATAATTATTATTATGAGTTCGTCAACTATGAGTTATTTATATCGACACATAATTCAAAATGAAGAGATGTGCGAACATTTTTTAAGCATACGTGGTTTATTACCAATTGACGACCAAACATGTACAAAAATTAAAAACCAAACAATTTGTGGTGGCGAGTTAAAAAAAGTTCTGAAAAATAGTCGAAAACGTGATTCGGAAGGTAATATTTTGAAAACAATTTATAATCGATGTACGAAAAGAGGATGCCAAACATTTTATTCCATACGCAAGAACAACAACTTTTTGACATATATGGATAAAAATGGGAAGTTTAACAGTGGTTTAAGTTTGTGCGATATCGTAGAACTTGTTTGGTATTGGGTATTTCAAATAAAGGTAACACAAGCCGAGGTATTTACGAAAAGATCAAGATCAACTATAGTTGACTGGTATAATTTATGTCGAGACGTAGCAGTAGCTGAATTTCAAAAACGTAAAAAAATGGGAGGTCCTGGTCTAGTTGTACAAATAGATGAATCCTTGTTCCAAGGTAAAAGGAAATATAATCGTGGAAGATTACGTCTTGGAGACCGCAAACCCGAAGAAAATGAAGATGAAAATGAAGAAAGTTCAGATGAAGACGAAGTAATAAGTAATCAAAATTACGGACAACGAATTCAAGGGCCATGGATTTTTGGTTTGTGTTGTAAACATGATGGCATTTTAGAGAGACGTTTTTTTAAAGTTGAAAAGCGTGATCGAAATACATTACTGCCAATTATATTAAACGAAGTTGAACAAGGTACTACTATATATTCCGATAAATGGCGGGCGTATTCTACTTTAAATGAACATGGGTTTATCCATAAAACGGTCAATCATTCAGAAAATTTCATTGATCCAATAACTGGTGCTGAGACCCAAACTATAGAAACTCTTTGGAGACACGTCAAAAATAAATATAACATTAAAACCCGGGGAGCGACTAACATATTACAATCCCAACTTCAAGAAGAGTGGTGGCGCTCGTGCCACCAACCAACTGAAGACCTGTTTGAAGTATTCCTTGGAGCGATCAAAAATACGTATACATAACTACACAGTATAAAAAAAAATGACAAAGAAGAAATTCTGCATTATAAAGGTAAGACAATTTACATCGTAAATTACATTGTAGATAAAATATTTACGGTAGATAGCATACTAAACCATCATAAAATTACGGTAGATAAAATATTTACGGTAGATAGCATATTGGACGAGTACCCAACACTGGGCGTCCCTAGACAGTTTTCAAGGAGAGGGGCGAATCTATTTTTTAAATCGATATATTATTATACCTACGTATTAATAATAATAATAATAATAAACAAATACAATTGTACAATGAAATATTATATTTATATTATACATATTAATAATAATAATAAATAAGTACATTTATATACAATAAAATCTATTTTTCTTTTTTTTTCTTTTTTGCAAACCGGTCAATTATATTATTTATGTAAATCTCGTTTGCTCCATTTGGCTCCTTAACCGAGTTTTTAATCTAAAAATCATGAAATAAATAGCAAGCAATTAGGTGAAAGCAAACAACTAATGACTAATTAGTAGTTATTATCTTTTAATTTATTATCTTTGTGGAAATTTAGTTTTTTCTACTTAGGCATAACAATAAATTAAAATTTTGATCATTAAAATTTTGTCGATACAATAGTAATTATACACTTTCAAAATTGTTATGGAGAGGGGCGAACGCCCCTCCCCCTTTGGGAACGCGCCTGATCTTATCGTTATTTACATGGTGTACGTTTGTGTCATCGGGTTCTTCAGTTGCGGTTGACCCGAATGACGGCAACACACACCCAAAAATACCCAAAACAAGAGGTCGGATTTCGCAGGACAACACGGGTGATCACTTGAATATAATATAATAATAAAAATACACGGGTTTTACGTAAAAGACGGGCCGAAACAGCACCGCCGTATACTATTTAATAACAGAAATTTTAATACAACACTCGGGGCGGGCGCCCCCGTTTTTATAATGTTTATTATTTTTTTAAATTTAACCATCTTTCGTAGGCCCTAGGCACAGTGCCTACAGTGCCTAATGGTTAATACGGCCCTGCATATACGATACTTGTCGCGATGGCGCAATCGTTTAAATAAAAAAATGTAATCAGCATTTCTTGAACAATGCACTTTTAGTGTGTTGTTAAATTTATATAAATTCATGTATTTGTTTTGTTTACATTTCAATGTAATATAGTTTACAAATATTATTTTGTTATACTTATATGATTTATCACTAAAACTATATCTATATTAGTATACACATATTTTACCTTTTGTTTTTTTTTTTTTTAGACTTTAAGTGAAGTGGAAGACCTATTGGTCTTACACTAATTATTATTTTTTCATTTTTTTATTTCTGGAGACGCCTTTTAGTAGGCACATCGAACTTTCTCAAAAAGTTTCGTGTATAGTAACCATAAATATCGGCAATCGCAGTTTGACGGTACTCAGAGGGTTTAATTTTCTCCTATCTTCTTTTCTCTAAACCGTTTTAGTTATTGAGTGATATTTCGAAAACTAATAAATTTTGAATTTTTTCGAATTTTTCATTATATTTCAATATTGTTATATACGTCATTGAATTTCCAAAAAAAAAAAAAGTTCAAAACATCTTATTTTATTGATGTCGACGACCTAACCTAACGTATGACGCACACACGACTTATACTCGTCTTGGCGGTGTTCACTGTTTCGTATGATAGCTCTCGAAACCACAACCGAAGTGGATGGGATCCTGCTATGAGACGGACAGATAAAGTGAAAACGCGTTTCGTAGTCGCGGGTTCAGAAAACGGCGGCAGAACGGTTATAGACACAACGGAATAGACATTTCAGCCGAGAGGATGACCGCGGCCACGGTGCAGGCGATTAGGTCGGTGGCTGCCGCTGCGGTCGTGCTTCGTACGACGACGACCGTCCTGGATAGGATCCTGGTATAAGACGGACGTATAAAGTGAAAACACGTTTCGTTTAGTCGGGTTTAGAACACGACGACGGTATAGACGGCGTATACTTGGATGGCGGCGTATTTTAATATTATTATTCCGCACGAGAACGATCCGGGGGCTTCGTACGACGACGACGACGACCGCTTTGGATAGGATCCTGGTATAAGACGGACTTATAAAGTGAAACCGTGTTTTTTTTTTAGTAGCATTTAAAAAACGCCGGCCGAGTTTCTCACAACTCGTTTCTTACTCGTTTGTATTACTCACTTGTATTTATATATGCGTTTCGGTTATATTCGTCGCGCCTGCGCTCGATGTCTTCTCGCGTCGTAGTATTATTACTATTCCTATTCCTATTACTATTACACCATAAACAAGTTTTTAAACGCGGCGTTGAACTCCTACTGCTAACTATTGTTACGTGATACCAAATGAAAACAGGTACCTATCGTACTCTTGAGGATGTATGAGTTAGAATAATACGGTAGACAATTGAATAAGTTTAAACACTTTTAATTTAGTTCACTTTACAATAATGACAAGGTAAAATTACAAGTTATAACTTAGTCGCGAATAACAATATCAAGACAGAACACCGAAGGGCTTGTACTGATGGCTAGACACGTCTGCCGTCCGGGGTCTCCCGGAGGCTGTTATATAGGCAGCCGGAGTGCCCATTCCTCTATGGTGGTCCAGGTGCGTCATAGGCCGTGTTTTTAATTGCATATACTGTTTATCTGTTAATGTATGTTTTGGCACCTTCTCCGTGTGTGAAGGGCAGAACGTCCTTCCCGTATCCTGAGTGCTGCTTATTAATAGTTGTTTTATCGATGTGCATCTGTGATTACGAGTAAAGCATACGTTGGCCTTTTGCCCACTTCATTAAGTTGTTTTTTTTTATATAAAATAGATTATTGTGCGTTCTTGGAATACATTAACGGGGGTGTTGGCCAGTGCGTGATCATGTTACACCTTTAGATGTACTTGGCTCTCGAAAACATGCGTATTAATATTATTTAATAATAATAATAATAATAATATGCATGTTACACTATAATGTACAAAATATGTATGAGTGTGTGCGTAATTTATAAACGTAATACTATAATAATAGTTTGACGAATATTCTTTGGTATTTCTTGTTTATTTAAATTTAAATAATCCGAAATTTTTCCGGGTTTATCGAATAAAAAGCGGAAAACTGCTTAAAGCGGAATTTTCCGTTGGTCTCGTGCGATTCCGCTTTAGACAGTTTTCACTGTAATGTGTTTGAGCGAGACAATATAAAAGATAAAATAGTTGTATTAATAGTAATAATAATAATAATAATAATACGACGTGAGAAAACATCACGAGCGCAACCAATGTATTGAGTAAAAGTAACATTACAACCGAACCTTGAAACATCGCGCGCGCAACGAATATAGTCGAAACGCATAGTAATAGTAATAATAAATAATAATAAAATTACTCAGCGTGAACGTAACGGACAAAACTTATTATTCAATACGAGTCGCTTAAAAGACGAAACGCCTTTAAATGAACTCGTCAATGGTTTTCGAGAAGACTCGAAGATATTAAATAATGTATTAACGTATTTATACAATTAAATTCAGTTAAACGTGGTGTAACCTTACGGTCTATCTGATTTGGCGGTAATAATCGAAAATTTAATATTTGAAATTAAATAATTCAATATGCATTCTGCAGGACATAATATTTGCTCAGGTCTTTGAACTATAGCAGAGTATTTTGGAAATCGAAAATTCTCCATGTTGTATATCTATTTGCACTTTCCGGATTCAAAGAAAATGTATTTTCTATTCCTGGAAAATTTCAAATAATTATCGTACTACTATAAACTTTGATCATCCGCCAACTATTCTACGCACTCCTAATAATATCAAACATTGTACCAAAAAAATCAACGAGTGCACGAAATAATATTAGAGCGCCTAACAAATAAATTAGATACCTGTATTTTAGCGACTTTATAAAATTATAAAAACAACCGACTAAATGCTTATTGTATAGATAATGCATTAAGGTGAAAAAAAAGGAATAAAAATAAACAATACTCTATGAATAAAAATATGATAGAATATAGGTAATGTAATAAAATTATAAATACGTCGATTAAGAGTGAAATAATTTAATATAATAAGCGCATCATTTTTATATATAATAATTATTCATTTAGCCAACTGTTGACTTTGTTAAGAGGTAAAAAATAATAAATAAATAATGTATAAATCATTTTGTAAAAATAAGTAGTTTGTATTATACTGTATATACACGGGCGATTATAAACTCGGCCCGAGGAAAAAAAGTTTTCAAAAGGTCTATTGTAAACTCGGCCCGTGTTTTATTAAGGTAAAAATAATTTAGGTGTAAACTCGGCCCGGGGTTTTTGCAGGTAAAAATAATTTAGGTGTAAACTCGGCCCGGATAAAAATGTACATGTGATTTTCTTATGATATTTTTGAGAACCATTTAGCATTAACCGGAGGACACCAAGAGGAGGCGATTCTCATTATCCTCGAAAAATTATTTTCATTTTCATATTATTATTCATAGTATGAAATTTGTTATATTATAATCAATGTGAAATGTATTTATGTAAATTTTTTTAAAGTAAAAAGCCATGTGTTTAACGTATTCACTCACTGATATTTCCTTATTTTTATATTTTGTAAGTGTTCTTTCTAAGAGTTCTCTCTTTTTTTTTTTTTTTTAATTTTTTTTTTTTGAAATTGAAATGGATCATCTAGGCTGTTGATTTTAATGTACATTTCTGTTGGTAGTTCATTTAATTTTGCAATTACGGCATACATATTGGGATGAGTGGAATTGAAACTTGCATTAAAATGCGCATGAAATGATTCGGATGCATTAGTTGTTAAACACGTATCAACTGATGCACAGGCCCATATATCAGGCGGAAACATAGCATCTTCTCATATTATGTATGTATTGATTAAATAATCTGTGCTTATTGTAGTTTATTGGTAAATATTATCGGGCCGAGATTACAACCGACCTTTTTATTACCTGAAATTCTGGGCCGAGTTTACAATCTACCTACTTTATGACCTAAAATTTTCGGGGCCGAATTTACAACAAAAAAGGTAATCGCGGGCCCAGTTTACATTTGCCCATATACACTTGTATACACTGTAATTACACATCAATTACATCAATTCGTTTACAATTCATAATCACGATTATGTTAATTATAATATTATTGTTCGTATTTTTTCTTTTGTGGACGATTAATTCTTTAACAAATTGAAAAGAGAGATAAATATAATACATAATTCAAAATCTGTTTTTAACTGACGAGACGTTTCCATCGAGAGGATAGCGGTAACGGTGCGTGCGCGACTCGGTGGCAGCGTATTTTAATATGAATAATATTCTATACAAATACGATAGGTACTACTTCGCCCGACAACGACCACTCTGGATGAGATCCTGGTACGTGAAAACGAAAAATAATTCACTGCGCATCTGGGTGTGTGTGTGTGTGTGTGTGTGTGTGTGCGTGTGTGTAATTGTGTAAAATTATTTTGACCAATCTACGAGCTTTTTCTGCAAAATCCTCAATAATTTCAGTTTCTGAAATGACCTCTTTTTTATTTATGTTTACTAAAGCTAACCCATTTAGTCTATTTTCAGTCATTGTTGATCTTAAGTATGTTTTCAGTCGTTTTTTAATATTAACAAGTGATAACTGATTACACTATTTACACAACGAATATTGTGGTACGATACGGAGACCGTTAAACTGTCCGTGTCACCAAAGCAGCTGTGTAACTACTCACTGGCCCCCCTTTGGAACTAGAACAACGTTGGTGAAACGTGATAACGGTAACAGTGATTACTGAATACTGGTATAAGCGTATTATTGTAGTACCTATGCGTTCATTGCGTTCATGTATACGAATAAATTTAAATATTTAAAACAAAATCTAGTATAAATACGGCCAACGAGGGGGGGGGCCATGGCCCCTGTGGCCCTCCCCCTGGATACGCCACTGTGTGTGTGTGTGTGTGTGTGTGTGTGTGTTTATATGAAAAAAAAACAGTAATTGTGTCTAAAACACATTTTATTTGTCCTCCCCAGTCTGCCGTAAATAATTCACAATATTTTTCTAAAATGTCCACATAAATTTAAATCATTAATCCACTTATATCCCTTCTTTCCACTGTCCTAAACAAAATTAATTTACCTTAATCACATCAGCGTCCATACTCATACATCATTTCATTTTTCATTCCGTATAATACATTAATAAATTATTATTATCCATAATTTTATAAAAATCTTTTTCCTATACGCCATTTCATATTTAATTGTTCAATATGTTATCTTCTAATTAAATTTATTGCTATCGATAATCTGTTATTATATAACTCACGTACTAATATTAATACAATCTGTATTTCAGGCACGTCCCCGTGGGGGGAAGGGGCGTTTGCCCCCCCTTGACAATTTAGAATGTATAAAATTACTAGTATATCAACAACATTTTTATTTATTGTTATACCTAAGTAGAAAAAACTTAATCTCCACAGACATAATAAATTAAAAGATTCAAAACTTGGTCAAGGAGCCAAATGGGGCAAACCAGATTGACATAAATCATATAATTGACCGGTTTGCAAAAACAAACGAAAAATAGATTTTATTAGTGTACAATTGGATTAATTTATTAGTATTAATATTATTATTATTATTAATACGTAGGTATAATAATATATCGATTTAAAAAATAGGTTCGCCCCCCTCCTTAAAACTGTCTAGGGACGACCCTGCTATATTTCCCATATTATACTGTATTTTCCTAATTATCCGCCACTTATTGTATTTATTTAACTTGACTATTTAATAATATTGTAAAATTATAAATTTCTGTTTATAATTTCAATTGTCGAGCTGAATAGTTTCTACTACAGTCCTCATAAAAAAAAAAAAAAATTAAATTAAGCGTGAATCTCTGCCAAAATATTTTTTTATCATTTTATTTATTATAATTTTTTTTTTTTTTTGCACGATTCAGGTACACGTCGGAGTGTGGTAAATCGAAATTAAAACATGATTCAAACCACTGAGTGAGTATTTTTTGTCTTCATATATTGCACTTAACGATTCGTGCTACACCACATCACCACGACTTCGGGCACCACATCGTTCACCGGGGGCTCTCTAGAACAGACGTCAACAACCCGAAATGTGTCTAACCACGAAGCATTTTTTTACGGGCAGCATGATTCTGTTAAATTGATGTACGTTTCAATAATATTTTATTTTTAATAAAGTTTAAAATTATTTTATTCAGTCGACATAATGAATTTTATTTTATTTTTTATTAAAAATTTCCCCAAAATTCTGTGTGCGAGCAGACATTTTTTTCGACATTTGATTTCGAAGTACGGAAAAAAGGAACACGCTTCACAAGCGTTTAAACGCCGTGTAACGAATTTCAACGACTAGTTTACTAGCCGATAAAGAAAAATGAACAAATGCGGTGCAGGTACAGAAATAGCGTTGAATTTAAACTGCACATTTTTTAAAATCAAAATGCATTTTTTCCAGAGAGCAATTTTTCTATTCGGAAACTAGTTTTTTTTTTTTTTTTTGTACTTACGTTTCAATGTAAAATAACTAAATTCAATGATAATAAAATGATTATATTATCATGTACGCGTTTTATTATTTTTTTTCACGTGGTTTTCCGAGAAAAGTTAATCACAAAATATATGACCTGCGCGGTTAAAAAGTTGCTTAACCCTGCTCCAGAGCAGCATCCCGTACCCCAGAGACAAATTTCATAGTACGAAACATTGGGAAAACTGAAATAATTAAGAAACAATTTACAAATACACTTTCTATACGTTTTGAAGACAAATCAAAATGTTGTGAATCAATTTTCCAGTCTAATGTGGACTTCTATTTGACTCAGTACATTAAATTAAAAACTATATCATACATGTTTTTACTATTAGTAAGTACGTAGTTTAATTTCATATTTTTTTACAAAGTTATTTTATCACGAGTTCAATAATCATATTATGATAAATTCTTTAAATAAGATCTACCGTGACGGTAAAATAATCTAGATGTAAGTATGTAATTCAATGGTTTCGTTGAAAAACACTTGTCATAATCACAGACTATGACGTTTCGTTTTTTGTTATTTCACAAAAAAAAAGTAATTTTTTTATTGTTGGTCCGAAAAAGTTTTGAAGCCACGATCAATAGTCTGTTTTTTCATACTTATACTCGAGTATTTTAAGCGCATGATCTTGTGCCAAAAAAATTTTAAATGACTGTCAGTTTGCAAAATAAATACGACTAATCTATATTACTTTATGAATTAAACGGATATTTAATCAAACTCTCGTATTTTTTTAAAACTCGTAGTTATTTGCGAGGGATATTTGTATTTCAGAATATGCTTGAGCTGTTCTCTACAACGCGGAGTATAATCGTTTCTTTTTTTTTTCAAAACATAATATAAAACCAACGGAAACTTGTGTTGCGCACGTTGAAGTCACCTATTATATTATATTACGTATTGATGAATTAAACGTTAACATTTTATAATATAGCGTATTAGTTTATTGGTTTATATTTTTCCAACATATTCAGATAAATATCAATAGTAAATTCAATGACATTTTAAAAACTGATTTATTTAGTTGTGTACAAGTAAAGATTAACAAATCAACCTTTATAATTATTACTTAAAGGTTCCCAGATATTCTTTAAAAGTATGAAAATGCTGATTTCATTTCTTCGATGGATATACTTTTATTTCAAACATTATAATTTCCTTGGGTCCCGATCTACAATATTTGTAAGTTAGTCGACGGCAAGGTTCAAGCGTATAAAAATTATATTTATGTACGATTTATAATATAGTTGATGAAATATGGTATAATATATTTTAATATCATATCGAAATACAGATACACCAAAATGTTCGATAAATTATCGCTGGTTATCGAAATCTCGTGGTTTGTTCAAATAACATTGTCATTTATTTGCACGTTATCGACCCATTGTCGTTTTCACATATTCTCAAATAATTTCCGTTTCAAATCATAGGTACCGTAACACGTCATTCTCGACAGCTTTTACACGTCATTGTATTTTTGTATATAAACGTATTATTCGGGATAATTGTGACGGCAAAACCACTGATATTATCACGTTATGCTCAGAGTGTTAATAGTGATAAAAAACTTCGGTTGTAATTGTCGTCATAAATCGCAATACGTGTGTAGATACATACGAAAATTCCCCAACATTATTTGGAAATTGAATATCAAAGTATAATAATAATAAAGTGCCTTTTATCTGAAAGGTTATTCACTCGAAGCAATGGCGTATAGGATAAGTCTCGCCAGCGCCCCTGGCAAACTAAGAAAAAAGCGCATTTTTCCAAATTAAAATTTTTTTATTTTATTTTTTATTTTTTTTTAATAATTCAATGCAATTTCGACATCCTTATATTATGCTAATCTGTTCTTAATTAATATAACAATGTAAATTTTAAACTTTAAAAATTTTCTTTTCTTGCTTTAAGGCTCGCAAATTCATCCATAATGTCATCGTGTGAAATTTTCCTGGCAAATTCGTGTTCTATTATGGATAAAATCGCCGTGCTTGTTAATCGTTCTTGGTCTATCGTTGATCTTAAGTAGTTTTTTATGAGTTTAAGTTAACTGAAATTTCTTTCACTACCAGCAGTTGTTACTGGAACAGTGAGAAATATTTTTAACGCTATTTCTATATTAGGTCGAATATCTTGTAAATTTTGTTTATGAATTTGTTTTAACAACAGGTAGAGCCATACGATTTCAAATATGAAACTTTTGGACGAAAAAAAATGGTTTTAGAAAAAAAAAAAACTACAAACACAATTTCGAATCCAATTGATCCCTGACTTCACGCTAAATCCCCCAAAAAAAAAAAAAAAAATCATTAACACACTAACCAAAATAAAGGATATTTTATCATTGAAAATAATAATTATTCAAATTAACAATTTTTCCTACAGTGTATTTTAGCTCAATTAGGATTGTTTGTTCATTTTCTTATGAAGATTTTGTCGGTCTACTAATTATGATGGCCACAGGTGGTCATACACGTGGAGTAGGTACACGGGGATTTTCGTGTTGAAGTTCAATTAGACTGGCTACCAGTGTGAACGTCGTAAAGCTGTTATATTATAATACGGCAGTATTGACACGCGGTGCCGCGGGGGACCGGGAGTTTTGGGTTCGGAGTAGACGGCCGACGAATGTCTTCGTCATCGTCGTCTTCCGTGGTGCCGTACACAAATACACGCGTTCGGTTCATGAATTACCGATGAGAGAGGTCAATTATACCAGGGGCGTAGCTTTTGGACAGCGCCGTCTCGCGGTCACGACTTACGGTACAGATGGTGGTGGTGCTCGTGTTATGATGTTAATAGAGCAACGACCGTATATGAATCGACGGTGTGACGTCGACGGCAGACGGTCCGACGAAACCGTCAAGTCCGGACAGGTTTTCGTTTCCATAAGGCCGGGCGCACACTGAAAGAGCAAAACTGCTCCGAGCTGCTCGGGTCAGCCCGGAGCCGTTTGAACACAATTGGAACGAGCGTAAAACAATTAACGCGCGCACACTAATCAGTCGACATCTGTACATGACTATAAAAAGAGAGAGACAGTGAGAGAGAAGGAGTGAGAAGAGAGAGAGAGAAAGAGAGAGAGTGAGAGACAACCGTCATTAATAATATTGAATATACACGACCAGTGGCGTATATAGAACATATTTTCGGGAGGGGCTACTATGGACAAAGTTAAATAACCACTGCTATCTAGAATGACTAAAAAGATACAAAATATGCAGTCGGTTTCTATCTACATTTAATTTACAGAATGCCCCAAAACGATTTGAAAAACCGCAATAAAATTTGTCTCGACTAATTGTATTATTTCGATTGGATGAAATTCTAAATAAAACTAAAGCAACATTAAAATATAACAAACGTTTAAAGTGAATTTCAAAGTATTTTGAGAGATTTCGGAGGGGGCTCTAGCCCACTAGCCCCCCCCTTATATACGCCACTGTACACGACTCGTTCACGTATATCGGATATAAATATACGAATAAAATCTACACGTATATACGTTTATACTTTTTGGCGAGAGAATTTTTACGTGGTAGAACTTGACAATGCGTTTAAAAAAAACACCATTGCTTACAACATGACGTCAAATTGTCATAACTTAAAAACCAAATCAGACCATCCAATCTGAATAATTTCGGGAAAATGTCAGGCTAAAAAACAATTTTTTACCGATGACTTAACTTACCACTGACCATTTTGAACTTTTTAAAAATATGTCACTCAGAACGAAGTTGGGCTTTAATCTATTTTGGACGATCATAGCGCAACTTTATTTTCGATTAATGATTTGTGTCGAGTGAAAGCCGAGTATAAAATGGATTTCGGCGTTTATGCCTTTTGGGATTGTCACCGTCGACATAATATTATGTATAGTAATACACGTCTTATTAAAATTCGTATAAAAAATAAATGCACCTCCTGAGTATTTTTCCCTTTGGCCAGGTTTTGTGTATAGTTTCCGCGCTCAGCCACTGTGTGACTGTGTGGACGTCACGCGGTCGGTCACACGACTTTGAGTGACGAGTGTGTGTCTTGCCGCGGAGGAAATGAATAGTATCGTCATGTGTGCATGTAATGAAAAAATTACTTAAAATAAGACCACTTAAATATAAAACAATATCGGCTCGTACCTAACTGTTACGTTATTCGTCTGATTCTACTCAAAGTTACCAAAACACTTCAAAACACATTATTATATTTTTGATCGCCTAATAACATACATTTTCGACGACCGTGTACTCGAAACAGACGAAACCACACGGGTTTCCGGTACGAGTCGGGTTACGTATCGAACGTACGTGTTTAAATCGAGTGGTTATTGTAGTGCGGTGCGGCCGTGTTCGGTCTATACATAACCAGTGGTCGGCAACCGGTGTTTAAAATGGCGTGGCCATTGAATACGAACCGCTTTTTAATTATTTTAATTTTAATTTTTTATATTAATGAGATTTTAACATTAAATTATAATATCTCGACAGTTATGTACATTGATCTGAAAGTAAATATGAACTGGTAAAGCTCACACTCATATAATATGACCACTACTAAATATCAAATAATATCGGCTCGTATAACTGTTACGTTATTCGTCTAATTCTATTGAAAGTTATCAAAGCACTTACGCTATGATTTCCTCGGCCGACTCACACCTCATTTTAACGAATGACAGAAGCGTATTTAGGCACAGGCCCTGTAGACCCGGGCCTATAGCGGTGACGTTTGGAGGGCGGAAAATTTCAACATTTTGCATTTTTTTTTTTTTTTTTTACAGAATTACAAAAAGTATTTTTCATTCGACAACATCAAATTTGAATTATTTTTCGACTAGAGACCACTTCCCCGTCTACAGTTTCCCCGTCGACCATTTCCCCGTCTACATATCCCCTCCTTCTGGTATATTCCCCGTCCGGTACAATTCCTCATATGATATTCTTATAATAATCTCATTATTTTTTGTATGTGCTCTTCTATGACACTTGTCAATATTATAATTATTAATACACTTTCAATATGTTTTTTTCTTTTTTACTGTAATCTTTATCAAAAATGTACCCTGCGTAAATCAGTAAGTCTTTTCCTTTGGACATATTCTAATGTCATATTTGACCACAGAAATTAAAATGTATTAAAATATCGATTAAAACTTCCGTTATTTGTTTTAATATTATTCTCAGTTTTATAACTTCAAAAGTGAGATTCTTGTTATATTGAAATCAAATAAAAATATTGAAATATAAACTTTATAGTTAGATATGAATATATATTTACAAAGTATGAGTATGAAGTAAAAAATGAATTGCGCTCATTGTTAACGGAAAACATTAACCAATAATATATGTTAACTTTTTTTTAATATATATATATATATATATATATATATATATATATATATATATATACACGAATACATCGTATATACAAAATTATTGACAAAATATTGTTAGAATTATTTCTCGTTTGTATCGAATTATTTAAATTATGACGTGTAAATATTGAATGCTTTAATCATAATAGTAACTATTACATATTTAGTTGATCGCAAATGAAGAGTAATCGATTTCTATCATAAATAGGTTTTAATGCAGGGGCGTCATTTCAGATTTTTTCATGGGATGCGAGACCAATATTGATAATCTATATGAATACCAAAGCCGATCGCTTCGCTCGCATACCATATTTAAAACAGAATTAAATTGAATTATGCTGAATTATAATCAAAAAAATTAATAAAAAAAAATTCATTAATACATTTCCATATCAAAATGTATATTAAGTTAAAAAACAGAAGAACAGCGTAGTACTTAATAAGTATTACACTGTTCTTCTGTATTTTAACTTAATATACATTTTGATATGTATTATAGTATTACTTATATCAAATATCAACTTAAAAAAATTAAACAATATAAGTAATACAATTTAATAAAATGTACTAATAATATATAATGATACATTACAAATAGAATACTAAACATAACATAATAACTTAAAACAAAATCATATAGGTAGTAATAACAATATCTAAGTACCTAACCATCTTTAATAAAAATGGGTAATTTAATTACATATGTTCTGAAATTTAAAGTTTAAACAATGAAAAACTACACAAATAATATTTTAAAATCTTTAATTATTTATTACATTAAAGGAAATCTTCTTGGCTTTAATTTAGCAAAACTATCTACAGCTTTATTAAGATTGAGTTGAGCAGATACTTTTTTTTCAGTCGCTATAACTATTGAATCACTTAATCTATTATCACCCATAGTTAAGCGCAAGTAGTTTTTTACTTTTTTTAATGTTGAAAAGAAGCGTTCATTCGAAGCTGTACTTATAGGCAATGTTAAAATTATTGTTAATATTTTTTATGTTTCTGTGAAAACACAGGGAAGTTTGGAAAGAGTTTAAGTTAATGTTATTATATCAGGATTTATAATTTTTTTTCTTTAAGTACCTAGTGCTTGTTTGGAAGAAAATTCAGAAGATAAAAACTTTGTAATAATTTAATAATTGTTAAATAATCATTTGTTTTATACAGTAAATTCTATTAAATTATCTATATCTATACACATTTGAACTGCGTTAAAAAAAATTCATGGGATGCATTTGCACACCCTTGCATCCCGCAAATGACGCCCCAGTTTTAATGTTAAGTGAACAATATTGTTTTTTACTTTGGTTTCTAAAGATTTCCAATGTATTCTTTAAACAAAAAAAAAAAATCGTTTTTACACCCTCCGCTGTGACAAGATTGTGAGACTTAAGATGGTTCGATTTTAATGCTGTAAAAATAAAAACATTTCTTAACGTCTCCTTTAGAGAACGGTCGGAGCTTTTTTTTAAAGTTTGAACTTTTGCCAATATGATAATATTATACGAATTTCACTTTTTACAAGATTTTTATTCAACCATATACGTTGAAGAAATTAATATTTCTGAAAATTTCTTCGACCGTTCTTTAGCGGACTTGTTAATAATTGTTAGGATTTTCACAGCATCAAAATCGCACCGACCCAAGTATCACAATTTTGTCACGGCCCAGGTATGATTTTACACGAAGAGTAACCGTATACTTTTTCACAATTTAAAATTACTTACACGTGCCTGCGAGCAACTGCCTGTAGATCGTAGCTGTTTAACTGCGTTGTCAGACCGTCCGCCACTACACCCCAAAACATGTAAATAACCAAGGCAGATGTTGTGTGCGTGTGCGTGTGTGTGTGTGTGTGTGTGTGTGTGTGTGTGTGTGTGTGTGTGTGTGTGTGTGTGTGTGTGTGTGTGTGTGTGTGTGTGTGTGTGTGTGTGTGTGTGTGTGTGTGTGTGTGTGCGAGCAACTACCTGTAGATGGTAGCTGTTTAACTACGTTGTCAGATCGTCCGCCACTACACCCCAAAACATGTAATTAACCAAGGCAGATGTTGTGTGTGCGTGCGTGTGTGTGTGTGTGTGTGTGTGTGTGTGTGGGTATGTGTGTGTAAGTGTTTATTTATATATGTGGAAACAAGAAGGGACGTTTTGCGTCATAAATAATTCTCGACGTCACGATTGTTTGCCGCGTAAATACATCGTTCAGCAGGGAATAATAGTCGATGGGGCGTGAGAGAAACCTCAAAGGGTGAGTAATACGAGAAATTATACCGTTATACACGTGACCGTGCACCAAAACCACCCTTTCAAGCGCCACAAGGCACCAGGAGACTATGTGCCGGTCGCATCGTGACGAGTGGTTTGAAACGTTTTCGTTGACGTGATGTTTTTACGGGCCACCGAGTGCCGCCTACGCCGCGGCCGCCACCGGGTCGGTAACCTCCGACGGGAGAAAAACATCTGTTATTGTACGTGTGCGTACTGCC
The DNA here is from genome assembly GCA_027580255.1 of Therioaphis trifolii. Lineage (NCBI taxonomy): Eukaryota > Metazoa > Arthropoda > Insecta > Hemiptera > Aphididae > Therioaphis > Therioaphis trifolii. The sequence continues at coordinate 38,679,450 of CM050405.1, forward strand.
GTGCGTACACTGTACACTATATACAGTGTGGCGCGAGGCAGACGACGCCGCGCCGCGCCGCGCCGCACGGGTTTGTGGTACGAGTCGGGCGGCTGCGAAAGAATTCCGATCGACCGCGACGGCAACGGCGGCGCGACCACGGCGAAGGCGGTGCGCGGGGTCTTTCCCCGCGTGTTCGGTCTACACGACCTACGACGAGCACTACGACGGTATTCGCCGTTTAGGCTTGCGTCACACTATGGAGCGGTCACGCCGCGCGGTTTGTTGTTGTCACACTATAGAGTCATAAGCAGGGTTCGGATTTTATAGCACCAAAAAATACTAAAATATGCGCTATAATATGACCAAAAAATCATTAAAATATCTGCTATAATATGCCCTAAAAACATCAAAAATAGCAACGAAAAACAAATTTTTTAAAATTATCATCATCTACTGGTGGTTTAAATTTTTATCTTTTAAACTAATAAGTATTACTTAAAGAAAATTTTTGAATCTAAACAATAATGAAATATATATAAATAAAACAGATTAGAAGGCATGAAATGTATACTATTCGATATTTCCGAGCTTCTTAAAAACAGACTTACATGTTTAATATTGTATACCTACCTTAACTACAACTATAGTATTATTTATAAATTAATTAAGATACAAAAATGTGGTAATTTTTCTTATGAATTCACATAAATGAATAATAATTTTTTTCTCGATATAAACGATTGTTGTGATAACTAATTAATTCATCATTATATAAGAAAAACAGTACCAACACTTTGAAAATAGCACTAAAAATCTAAAATTCATCAAATATGCAAAAAATAGCAAAATAAAATTTCATATTTAGAGTCCCTGGTGTATAAAACAGATTTCTAGCCCACCCTGCTATTTTTATCTGTATTCTATAAAAATTAACAAATGCTATAAAATCCGGACCCTGGTCATAAGGTTATTTTATTGAACAATGGTTAGAAAATTCAATTTTTGCAAGAGAAATGTGGAATTGTCATCAAAGAAGACATCGAACAAATAATAATGTCTAAGGATGGAACTCTAAATTAAATAAATTATTAAATAAACCACGACCGACATATTTTATTGATTTGTATGATTGTCTTAAAACTGCAGAAGCTAAATACTCTGAACTTTTATTTGATCGAAATTCATTAAATACGGTTGGTAAAAAAAGAAAACAAATGTACATTAAATTAGATCAAAGAATTAAAAAGACACATTACACAATTATGATATGGATAAAGATTTGAGAAAATGTTTGAAAATTATTGCTAATATTCAAAAATTAGAATAATAACTAATAAGTTAATAACTGTAATATTAAAAATTTGCTGTCGTAGTTTCTCGTACATGTATAAAAGTAGACCTTTTTAGCGCTGTCGCCGTCATGTCAATAACTAATCTGATTTCAACGTCAACTGTACAATTACATAGGCACTATCATTGATTGTAAATAACATTTTATTTATAATCAACGATAATATGTACTATATTATAGTATATATAACGTGAAAATACGTCCCGTTTTGAACAGGACGGTCCTGTTTTTTGTATTGTTGTCCCGTTGTTCCTGAGGAATCTTCGGGATACTAAAATGTCCCGTTATCAAAAGATAGACAAAAAAAAAAAATACCGAAAATCAATTTTCTATATCAGGGGTGGTGAACCTTTTCCGAGTCGAGTGTCAAAATTTTCCAAACAAAGTTTTCTAAAACTGTTCGCGAGCCCCCCCAACTTTTGTTCCTTTTTTTCATGTAAACAATTTTATAACAGAATATATAAATTTCTGATTTTGGTAAAACATGTAGTTTTTTCGTTTACTTGAAAAAATTCACTACACATTATAAATGTAAGTGGATTGCACGACTTCCGATATTTCGATGTCTGCATTTTTCACCACTTTTCCATATAGACGATTTATTTGTATTTGTGATATAAGTAAAGCATAAATGTCTAAAGGAACATAATTATAATTAAAATCTGAAAAAAAATTTTTTTCGTATTTATTTTAACTACGATTTCATAAATAGTATGATTCAAATTTTTATTTTTATTAAAATTTCGATAAATTCAATGTTTTCCACGTGCCATTGAAATTTCGCCAACGTGCCACTTTTGGCACGCGTGCCATAGGTTCACCACCCCAGTTCTATATCGTTTCTATTATACATATTATCTAATTATATTATATCGAAGTATATCTAATTCTTATGTGCATGTGTATACGGTCGATTAGCGGTAATTAGGACTGTACACGGTATCGGGATTGTTTCGTGTATAGGGAATCGGGTTATAAATTGTCTGTGCCATTTATTTCATTATTCTCGTCATATTTTTCTTTTTTTTGTAGGATTTATCGAACGTAATTTCGGTGCAAACCGTTTTTTTACCGTTGAGGTTAAATATTTTGGAACACCTGGAAATATTGTTGGGAATGCCTCAGTTTTTAAAATCTTTCTAGATTTTCTACTACTCCTTCATCTATTTTGAACTAGTCATATTTTACTATACATAGATACTGTTAGCATTAGCCTCAATGTGTAATGCACAAACATAATCATTTTTACTCACTAATTTGTCACCACGAGGAATATGTTTGTTCCAAACCTCCAGATTGATTATCCGAAATTGTAATTAAAATATTTTTATAACTCGATTGTGATTTTTCGACATTGTTAGAATAATCACATTTATATTTTCTACATATTTGTTATTATCTATTATGAATTTTTTTGTCTTCTAAAAATAAAAATAAAACATAATTTTTAATAAAAATTATGATTTGTTTTTGTTTTTGTCCGGTTCTGACTAAAAAAATATGTGGTTACCTAACCTAACGTTATTTTTTTGGCGATTTGGTCGAACGGCCTTAAAAAAAAATCGGTTGAATTCAACCGACCAGATATTAAATCATTGATATTACAAACAACTGTCGTTACTACTACTACGTACTTGGCCCGGCGTGCAGAGGTGTCGGCGGCGTTTTCATGTCTGTGCAGCGTTTATACGACCGTGTGTTGTAGTATTCATTAAAATTTAGTCCGACTAAACAATGTAAAATGAGTGATTATGTTTTTTAATAAATGTTTACGATTAAAATACATCATAAAATATTCGTATAATTTAGAGAAATTAGTAACGGCTGGGTAGATGAAATTTCTCTGTTTTTTAGGAAATTTTCCCCAAATGTAGCTTCTTTTTTATCAATTACGCGACACGCGTGATGCGCCGATAACGGACGACAACCAAACTCCATTATGTTTTCGTGACGAGTGTGTCGATCAGGTAAAAACTTGTTAGTGGCAACGAGCTACACAGTTTATTAAAATCCGTATTAACCAATTAAAAAAAAAGAAAAGGAAGTTGTATAAGGTCTATTTATAATTCTGTACCCCGGAGGTAGCGGACTCTATGTCACAAAATAGTAATTTTACAAGAAGCCAAATTTTCGATTATTTTTACATCATAATTTTATATTCCATTATTTCCTTAATCCCGTTACTTTTGATGATTGGACATAGTATCCTATATCTTTATATTGAGCAAAATATGTACAACAAGGACATGAAGCTAAATTTCTTTGAAATGGACATGGTGTACTTTACCTTCGGGGTACAGAATTTCTCTTAAGTACAAAAAATCTTTGGAAAAAGAACAAACAATTTCAATAAAGCTATTATTTTATAAAAAAAAAATATCTAAAAAAAATGTATGAAGGTTTAGGTTGTAATTGATTCGAGTGTGAACGTATCCGGAATTTTTTTTTAGTATATATATATTTTTAAAATTTAGGTTTTGTAAATAGAAATAAGAAAAATTGTAAAAATTGTATTTCATTTATATAATAAATTATTCAAAAATGTTAATACTTAAAAACATTTTATTTAATTTCATTTACGTCATTTGAATTTTAGGGGCATGCATTATTTGGTTATGACTTGTTTATATTAAATAAGTTCACCAAATTAACGTCGATATATTAATTTTGCGTCAACATATTTGACAGAAGAACTTTGCTTTCTTCGAGTGAATAGTCTTTCAAATAAAAGTCACTTTATTGTTGTATTTCGGTATTCAATCTCCAAATAATGTTGAGCAATTTTCGTACATATTAACAAACGTATTACGATTCACGACGAGGTTCACTTAAGCAAAATATAATAATATCAATAAGGTTTGCCATCAAACACTAATGAACTCATATATTTAAATACTAAAATAAAATAAAGTGTAAAAGCTGTCGAAAATATGTTAGCACGGTTATGGTATCTACGATTTGAAACTGATTATTTCGACGTGCAAACGAAAATCGGCCACTAATGAGCAAATAAATAACAATGCGTGATATTTGAACGAACGATGAGAAAACGAGAACCAACGATAATTTATCGAAAATGTAGATATATTAGTTTATCTGTTTTTTAATATGATATTACATATATCATCACCAATAATAATTGTACATAGGTATAATTATTATAAACCTGAACCTGTCCATGATCTAATAAATATTGTAAATTGGGACCAAAGGCAATTAAATTGTTTGAAATAAAATCATTTTCATTGATGAAATGAAAACAGTATCTTTATATTTTTAAAATCTGAAAAATTCGAAGTAAATATAAAGGTAGATTCGTGAATTTTCACTTGTTACATACAATAATTTAATAAATCAGTTTTTTAAGTGTTATTGAATTTACTATTGTTCTACTTATCTAAATATGTCAGCAAAAATAAGCTATTTAACTATTTCGACAAAGAAAAATGAACATTTAATCTATGTATATATATTATGTAGGAGACTTCAACGCGCACAACATTTTAATGTTTCCGTTGGTTTTATATGAGGTTGGGAACAAATGAAGAATCATACACCGTGATCAAGATAATAGTTCAGACATTTTCTGAAACACAAATATCTGCACTGCATAATTATTTATTATAAAAATATACGACAACTTGATTGATAAAAATCCTCATTCATGTAAAGGAATATAGAGTTATCGTATTTATTTTGGTAATAGACATTGCCGTTTTACATTTTTTTTAGTACAACGTTACGCTCTTAAAATATTTGAGAATTAATGTAAAAAAAAAAACTGTTGATCGTAGCTTTAAAAAAACTATTACGGACCAACAATAAATATTACATAGTGTGCGATTAAACAAAAAACGATTCATCATAGTCTGTATTCATGACGAGTTGTTATTCAATGAAAATATTGAATTGCATTCTTACTTCTAGATTATTTTACCGTGACTGTGTGACCTAATTTAAAGAATTTAACACATGACTATAGAATGATATACGTGATAAAATAACCCTGGAAAAAAATAAGAAATCAATCTAAGTACCAAATACTAGTAAAACCGTATGTGATTTATATTTTAATTTGACGCACCAAGTCAAATCGAAGATTGATTATATGCCCACATTGAACTGGACAATTTATTTACAGAATACCATGACAGAATATTATTGAACGCAGCTTATATGTATGTTCATAGAATATTTAGTGTCTTAGACCAGCGGCGGATCGCGGGGTATGAGGGTGTCATATCCCCCCCATGAATTTTTTTTATGTATTGGTAGTTTTGTAATGTCTGTGGTAATGCATTCGTAGATATATCTACAATCGTACAAAATACGGGTCATACAACCCCCCCCTTGGGAAAAAGCTGAGCACGCCACTGTTTCAGACGGTATACTTTCATAGCTAGGCAAAATAATAAGTTATACAAATTTGAGCTCTTGTATTACTGCGCTTGAAAATCAAAATGTATTACAATTAATTGTAATATTGTAAAATGAAACTCGACGGTGACGACGCGGTGCACGATTCATTATAATTTGTATAAAGACGAATATTCCACGTACAATATAATATGAAGTATATACAAATATAAAATATTCTATAAGATGTATTATTAGTACACAATACATGCAGGGTTGGCACGTATTATACATAAATTTACAATTTTCGTATTATACCATGTAATATACGTATAATACATTAAGTATAATACATCTATATTTTGTACATCATCGATGTATAGTGTATACTAATATAAAATATTAAAATCCAATCGTTACAATTATAAAATATAATTTTGTTGTGATAACTGGTCATACTGTTAATTTCAATAAATCAATAATTTAATTAATTTATTAAATTGGAATTATTTGTGAGTATGCATATTTTCTATTACTGATAAATAATAAAGAATAAAGTAGGCACCTAATTACTAATAAGTAATAATTACGCTATCAATTTCAAATTTGTTATTAAATTCTGAGTATTTATCCCAATAACTGTAAAAACAATTTTTATTGAATATTTATACTATAGGTATGCATAAAAATGTTTAGTAATAATTTAAATATTTTATGAAAGAAAAATAGAAATAACAATTTATACGTTTTATACGTGTATTTAAATGTATAATACATCCAGGGCTGTAGTGGAGGGTATACGGCGGTATAACCTTCTAGTCATTTCTAATAAACTCCGTATACCTTCTGATTAAGGTCGTATACTCTCTGTTGTAGTGAAATCACCAAAAATATAAAGATGAGGGTCATAAATATATTAATATCAGGGCTCGGAAGTTGTAGTAGCAAATGCATATTTTTTTTGGTTCGTCCAACAAGACCCTAAGTAAGATAGAAATATGATACTTATCTGATGTCATACACGAATTTTTTTTTTGCCATTTTATATTTTATATAAATTCACTATATTATATACTATTAAACGCATATATTTAATTTTATCCTTTAATGATAATTCAACCATTCAAAACGACGCAAAATTTCGCTCGTGACTAGAAGTCCTATAAGTAAGTAACGGCTGAATTATTACACAGCGATTCCTAAAATATAAATAGGCATGTCTGATGTCAACCGAGGTCATCTGCGTATCGATAATATTTTGTGCCGTCAACAATATCATCTTATCTGTTTATAAATAAAATTACTTTTCGGAAAATAAATCGACAACCCTCGAGGAAAAACATAATCAAAAATTAAAATAATTTTAAACTCAATATAATTTTCGTTGTATATTAAGTATAAATAAAAATATCGACAGAAAAATATTGTTAAAATGATAAACTACATTTTAAAATATGCATCTAAAAGTAAAGACTAGAAGAAATATGCCCTAAAGTAAAAAAAAAAATTAGAAATATGCATTTATATGCGAAATAAAATTTAAAAACTAGCTCTGTTTCAGCATGAAACGTATTTGTATCTCACTCTGCTATTTTTGTGATTGCACAAAAAAAAAATGCAAATGCTACAAGTCCTCTGTCCTTGTTATAACTATGCGTTTTGAATTTCATATTCATTATATCATACGCTATAGTTCAGGTAACAAAAAAAAATCCCTAGGGGGGGTCGATCGGCACGTCCCCCCCCCCAAATTCGCCACTGGCACAACCGCTATGATATTCTCGATTGATGTACACTTCATTCTAGCGATTTAGTTCGTTAATTAGACCTGTCGAATTGACCGAAGAAAAATATCTACACGATTCGAATGAAAATATTTGGTCGTCTGTGTATATATGACGATAGAGATTCTACGATTTTTTTTTTTGCATAGACTAATATAAATATCGATTTTAAAAGACTTTCACATATTATTGTACGCATTAGTAGGTTAATGTTTTATTTTTCTTTCGAGTAACAATCGACGTTACGTATTTGTTTTAATATTTCTCTGTTTCGTGCTTTCAAAAGTTAGGTTCACGTTATATTATTCATTGACTGTTTTTGATTTTTAACTTTATGAAGCTGTTCCATTATTATTATTATTATTCAATTTCAGTTCTATTCAATTAATTTTTCAACTCGGTGGTCGTCAGTGGCTGCACCGGTGTCAGTATTGTGTGATTCAACGGAATTCTGTACGACCGCAATGCCGTACGTATGACGTACACACAAATAGACGGAGGAGTGAGGCAGACGACACCGCACGGGTTTCTGGTACGAGTCGCGCGGCTTCAAAATAATTTCAATCGTATGGCGGCCGCAATGGTGCGGCCTCGGTATAAATAAAAAATTATAAAAATATGGTTTTTGTATTTGTCATCTCTTGATGCAGAATATTCTAATTTTATTTTGCATTTTTTTTGCATTTTTCGGCATCTTTAGCTATAAACGCATTTTTTTGTTTTGAACGTCATTTTTCACCATTTTCAAGTCATTTTTTCATCTTTTAGATAATTTTTTGTGGTTTTTGTACAATGTGGGGCAATTTTAGATGTTATTTTACTTTTAAATTTATTTTGAATAATTTTATATAATGGTTAAAATGTAAATGTATACTATTGTATATTATTTAATTAATATTATAATTTATAATATATAATTCATATTTTAAATTACTATTACACCCATTATCACGCCGATATCTCTAATAAAAATTATTATTTATAAATAAATTTTTCGCACTTACTTAATTCGTTTTTGGATAATTTTCAACGTAATTTTTAAGTTTTAAGGGCATTTTTTTCACGTTTTTTAGTGCAATTTCGCATTTATTTTAGGACATTTTTGTGTGTGTTTTTTAGGTCATCAACATCATAACTCTGTATAAATAAAAAATTATAAAAATATGGTTTTTGTATTTGTCATGTATTTCAATTATTTTAAAAATTATAACAAATTTTAAATGTAATTATAGTGAAGTTAATCAATAAACATATAAATTTTATATATTTTGCTTTATAAAATGTATGTACTGAATGTCAAGACAAAGCAAAAAAAAAAAACTCTTATAACCAACCCAAAAACAAAGCAGTTATAAAAATTTGTAGATATTTAATATGAATGTCAAATAACTAATAATGACTTTTTTATTTTTGTAATTTTTAACTAACTTGCTTTGGTACATTTAGTATCTCTTAAATTGTGTAAATCTTGAAAAAAGGTTTTCGGGGGGTGTCTAAAGTTATGTATTTGCCCGTGGTTAATATATCACTCGCCACGCTACTTTGTATTAATAGTAATAATAATAATAATAATAATACGACGTGAGAAAACATCACGAGCGCAACCAATGTATTAAGTGAAAGTATTACTACAACCGAACCTTGGAACATCGCGCGCGCAACGAATATAGTCGAAACGCATAATAATAGTAATAATAAATAATAATAATAATAAAATTACTCAGCGTGAACGTAACGGACAAAACTTATTATTCAATACGAGTCGCTTAAAAGACAAAACGCCTTTCAACTGACTTGTCAATAATTTTCGAGAAGGTTCGAACATTGAAAATAATGTAATAACGTATTTATACAATTAAATTAATTTAAACGTGGAGTAATCTTACGTTCTCTCTGATTTGGCGGTAATAAACGAAAATTGAATAAATGAAATTAAAGGATTCAATACGCATACTGTACATAACATTTTCTCAGGTCTATGAGTTGCATAGTAGAGTATTTTGGAAATCGAAAAATCTTCATGTTAAATATTTATTTCAGTTCTCGAGTTTCAAGAAAATTGTAATTCCTTTTTCTAGTTATAATCTAGCGTATATAAATTGTATCTTTCCACTATAAATCATTATAAATTAGATGAAGAATTAGATGACATAAAGATAGAATATAAAACAGATAGAATAAAAAACATTGTTGCTTTTTAATAACTGTTAACCATTAAATATAAATCATATTAAGTTTTTCAAAACATATCTAATGTTGTTTTATATTTAAGTATTTAAATGCGAAATTAGAGTAAAAAATATTCAACATTGTAAGCTAATATTGAGCTAAGTCCTCAAATTTATTTTAACGCAGTACCTAGTGTAGTATTATGCAATAGTAATAATAATTTAGTTCATAAGAAATATAAGACACAACAAATTTTTAAACAGATGAATATAGTATTTAAGAAAACAATAATTGTGAAATAGACAATATTAAACACTGTGAATTAGCAAGTAAGCATTAATTTAATATTTATACACGTAAGAAAAAATGTTTTTTAATTTGGTCAAGTTAAATTATAAAAAGAGAGGAGACCGAAAAATAAAGGTTCTTTTGTGGTGGCCGTGTGACTCGACCACCATAGGAAGAAGAACACGTGCTATTTTCAAGTTTATACTTGATTTATTGTGTGTGCTTTGTGTTGTATACTTTCGATTCGATCGGAGTATACGACACTATGGGTATATAAATCATACATTTGTCCAGTAGTCATTAAAGCTTAATACTAATTAAGAGGAACCTATTGATTTTTTTATTTTGATCCACCCCCTAGGAAAAATCCTAAATACGCCAATGATATATATTTACATATATTTATCTGTATGTATTATATATTACTTAATTACTGTAATTGCCGCGTTGTACTTTATATGAGGTAATATTAGAATCACAGTACTAGTATCACACACCAAAGACGAGTCCCTGAGACCTTGTAAAAATAAACATAACCAGGAGCGAGATAAAGGTTAAAGGGGACGTTACACGCACACACGGTTTACGGTATTTTCGAATGACGATAAAAACGGATTCTAATCGCTTAACACATAAATGTGTTATAAATTTATTAAAAAATACGCGTAAATATTATACATAAAAATACATAGTAAATAAACGGGAAAAATTTGTGGACAAAAAAGAGAAAAGTCAGTGAAAAAACGTTCGAAAAATAAAAAAATTCTCGGGCCTGTCCGGGATTTGAACCCGGGACCTCTCGCACCCTAAGCGAAAATCATACCCCTAGACCAACAGGCCGGTTGATGAAACCTGTTCATGCGTCACGACTTAAACAGACGCGATGTACTACGTATTGCCGCTGTCTGGCTTGTAGCCAATATGTTATTTCTGTAATTGTTATTACTTATTAGTATCATTCTTTTTTTTTTTTTTTTTTATGAGATGTCCACTTTCAAGAAACGACTTGATTCGCATTGTGTGGGATATTATTCGCTTCTCAGACAAGATAACGATGACGAGTAAATTGAATTTTTTAGAAACGACGAGTCAAAAGTTCGTAGTGATTGGATAAACTAATTATTATTTTTTTAAAATATTTAAGTTGAAAATTGATGTAAAAACAATCAAGAAAAATCAATAAAACTTAAGTCAAACGTTTATCAAAAAATACGTGTGGCACTCAGGGACTGCCGCGGTAAAGCTATTGCATAGCATTTTTATCAACTTAGGAAGCGCCAATTAATTTTTACGGCCGTTTAAGTGTGTAATTTGATGTAAAAGTAAGAAATTTCGTCGAAACGCAAACTTTAAACGCTTGTAAAAAAATATTGTGACTATCGATCTTCGATATTTCTTCATAATTCGATTTTCGATATTTTTTCATCATCGGTCGAAATACTTATCAGTATTATCGTATTAAAATTTCAGCTCTTAATATCCAAACTGTAAAATTTCACGAAGCAAAAACTTCCGAAAAATGAGAAATTTTCAATATTTTCAAAGTTCTATATAAGTCAAAAATTGTTAAATCTTTTTGAAATTTTAATTGAGTATGCGCGTTACTATTATATGTAGTCAGTTGAATTTTCAAGTTCCTAGCTCTATTATTAACGGAGTTGTGGCTAAAAACACAAATAGATTTCACGAAAATCGAGAATACGGCATATTTCCCGTTCTTTGTCAATTTCTCGGTAGTTATCGCCCATACTTGGAAAAACTATTGAGAAATTCGAAAAATTAGCCCTCAAAAGCACCATCTCGACAAAATTTCCGTTCTAAAATGTTGCTGGATGAAACTTTTGGACCAGTATTGCGATAAGAAAAAGTGTCTCCAAACATAAAAAAAAAGTGCGTGTTAAGCCGGGTTTACACTTAACAATAAATCGTAACGATGTGGTTGACAACTTATCGTCGTTAATATCGTTCCAATTAGGTTTTTTTCGTTACAAAATTTCTTGTTTCGATCGCCGCGCTCAAAGCCCCGCGATAAAAGCTACGCAATAGCTTAAAAACGTCATGTCAAATACAAATATAACACTTAAATCAAATCGTTTAAGTTATTCGTATCTAAAAACAGACATTTGACTCATAAAACGTAAAATGTATGAAAGAAATACAATAATAATAATTATTATTATTATTGTTATTATTATTATTATTATTCTAGACGAATTTAAACTGTCCCCGCCCGTGGTTTACCCGACACCGACGGAACGCGATGGCATGGTCAGCGGTACGTCGGGGTCATGCTACACGGCGGCGCTCGAGCAGGTGGTCGTCACGTGAAACCGGTCGTTCTACTCGTAGAACGTACGAGCCATCGCCGCCGGCTCACTCACTCACGGCCCGCACGCCGCCTCTACTTGTTGCCTCTACCTGGTTCTACTTCCACCCGCCTCTTCACCGACACCGTTAACCGTTTTCGAGGATTCCATCCCCCCGCCGCCGGTCCGGCGTCACCCGTCGTTCGGTCGCGCGTGCCTCCGCTGCTTTGCTGGCGGCAGTCTGTGGCGGTGGCGGTGGCGGTGGCGGTGGCGGTTAGCAGAGAGCAAAGGTGTACGCATAAACTCCTGGTACAAATTGTTCAAAATTCACGCGAAAAAAACTAAGTCCCGACGATGTAGTTCTTGCGCATAGTTTTTAAGACAACAAGCAACGACCGGCAGACCACAAAAAATGTACAGAATACTTGTTCGCATCTGGTATAAGTTTTTTTAATGAATATTATGTAAAAGAAAAATGTTTCGGTTTTTCACTGCATTCCGACTTACCCGATTAATTATAATTATGTTAATTATAATTAAAGACCGGATTTATATTCTCTTAAAATACCCAAAATATGATGCTAATATTCTCTAAAAAAACCTTCAAATATTCTCATTATATTCCGTCAAAAATTTATAAAATATGCAGAAATATGCAAAAATATTCAATAAACATCATTATATGCTTTAATATGCATTTTTAAAAATTTTTTTCAAGATTATTTTAATAGTGAGGTATTAATTAGGTATTAAAAGTTGCGTATTATACCTAATGGAATACTATTGCACTTTAGTAAGAGTGGGAAATATGGGTATAATATAAATATAACAGTATAATATTAAAACATAAAAACAATTATATTATATTATATTCCTTTGGTATATTTTAATTGAAAGTTGTGTTAATCACTTAAGTCACAGTGTGAAAAAATAACAAATATTAATATTTATTAAAACATAATAAAACAAAACAAATGTATAAACAATAGGTAATCCTTAAATAGTAATTATTTAAGTGGTTTGCACTTGCATAATGAAATTTCACTGAAGTAGCTAGGAATACAAAATAATAATAAATTCTCAACAATTTACGAAATATTCCAAAATATGCTAAATGGGTTAAATATTCTCTAACCCATGAAATATTCTCAAATATGCAAAAAAAACTTTTTTCTACGCATTCAGAATTGAACGAATCGTCCACATTTTTTACTCTCATAAGACTGCATAGACCCAGTAACGATATGTAAAAACATATAAATCCGGTCTTTAATTATAATTATACATTATGATTGCGTTCAAACAACGTATTTCATACAGAATATATTTGGACACCAATGTATTGAACACACTACCACATAATACGCATCGTATTTTTTTAATCATTTTCGTATGATAACATGATGTTGAATAATTTTGGTCTGTGATTTTTCATAAATTTTTGATTCTAATATATAGGTTATTGTAATAAAAATTATTAGGGGAAAAAAAAGTGCGTGATAAATATCATAGTTCATAGTTTTTATAAATACACATTTTTTATTTTTATTAATTAAAATCGACCAATTTTTGACAATTAGTCACATTTGTTTCGGAAAATTTCTTAAATGATTTGATGTTGTGTGAAACGTTATAAAGGTTTATTATATCATTAATTTAAAATGGTACAATATTTTAAGTGGCAATACATGTAATTCGTAAACACTCAACTTTTGGACCAGTATTTCTATAAGAAAAAGTGTCACCATTCATAAAAAAAAAATGCGTGTTAAGTTTTTTTTCGTTACGGAATTTCTTTATTCGGTCGCCGCGCTCAAAGCCCGCGATAAAAGCTATGCAATAGCTTAAAATTCGAATGTAAAACGGTCAAAAAAATCGCTGTGAACTCGACCGCCGCCGTTAACGAAACACGACCGAGGAACGCGTTTTTTCTATGTATCCGTCGGTCTAACATACGAAACAATTAACGTGACTAGTACCTACTCGTGTTGAACGGCGGAAAACGCCGACAAGCGCCGCCATCGCTAAGTCACTAAGATTTACCTAACGCGATAGAAATTCGTTTGAAGAAGACCGAATCGCACCAGGAACCGATGCGATGTCTGCTTCACGCAACGCGGTACGCTGTCGTACACACGGCCGCCGCCGACGCCGCCGCCGGCGAGTCGAGTACGCGGATCAACGTCGGCTGTTCGTAATTACTAATTCCTAGAGTTGATGACTTTTGCATTTTTTTTTCCTTTGATTCTATACAATGCTATCCTAGCTAAAAATTTGATTCACGCTGTCTGCATGCAGAACATTCTCGTTTTATTTCGCATTTTTTTGCATTTCTCGGCATTTTTAACTATAAATGCATTTTTTTCGTTTTTTAACGCCATTTTTCAACATTTTTAAGTCATTTTCCATCTTTTAGGTCATTTTTCATAGTTTTTGTACAATGTGGGGCAATTTTAGATTTAAGAGCAAGCGTTAAACCCAAGTTTGGAAACAAAATTAATTTATTTAAAATCTAACTTTGGACCAGTATTCATTTATATAATAATATTTATATAATCTATAATTCATATTTGAAATTACTATTACACCCATAAACACACCCATATTTCTAATAAAAATTATTATTTTTAAATACATTTTTTTCACTTACTTAATTAGTTTTTAAGACAATTTGCAAGGTAATTTTTTAAAACTTTTAGGGAATTTTTGCATTTTTTTTAGGGATTTTTTGTGTGTTTTTTATGTCATCAACATCCTAACTCTACTAAATACTAAGGTTCGGAGTTTGAGGCGATTTAAATGATCATAAAAGCACTACAAAGTTGAAAAAAGGCGAAAATAATAATATTTCAATACAAATGATCTAAATACTTGATAGTTCAATTCATTAATATGTATATTCGCCGCAACCAGAGCGTTAAATAAATCATCATTGAAATTCGATTTAACATTTCGATTTTGATGAACAAAATGTTCTACTTTTTTATCATTTTCAATTTTTTCTATCGCGTTTTTTTCTATCTCGTCGATGTGTCGACAACACATGGACATTTTTGTCACGATATTTTTACGTTGCAAATAATATCGTCGATATCTCGTACAATTTTACATGATTTTTTTAAACTGAACAATTATGACAGAAAATACTATTATCATTTTTCAAACCAAGTACATAGGTACGTCATGCTTATAATATGAAATTCTTTTCTAAGAATTAATATTGGTTTCGGAAATATAATACGTACGTCGACAAATGATGCCGCACGAAACACGCGCAGGCACAACATCCGAGGATTCCGAAGCAAACAATGAGACAAGAAACACGAGTGAATCACTGTTTGAAAGAAAAGCGAAAATATTTGAAATATTAAAAACATATTAGTAATTGAAAAAGACGCATTTTTTCATTTTTTTTTTTTTTTCTCAAAAAAGCCTCAAATGCAATATCTAGATTATTTTATAAGTTGATATTCTGATGAAAGTTGTACATAAACATCGAACACTGTTTAAAAGAAGTTTCAGTATGTGAAATATTAAAAACATATTAGTAATTTAATTAAAGATGCGTTTCTTTATTTTTTTTGTGGAAAAAACGTAAAACTTGGACTCAAATGTAATGTCTAGTTTATTTAAAAAATTTATATATGGGTAGAAGACGTACATACACATCGAATGAAGTTTCTAGTAAGAATTTGTGAAATGTTAAGTATTATTACATATTAGTAATTGAAAAACAAGCAATTTTTCATTTTTTTTTTTGTCGAAAAAACGTAAAAATAGCCTCAAATGCTATGTCTAGATTATTTTAAAAAAATGATATTTTTATAGAAGATGCACACAGACATCGATCGGCGTTTGAACGAAGTTTCTAGTATGAATCTGTGAAATGTTATACATGTTGATAATTGAAAAATATACGCTTTTTAATTTTTTTGTCGAAAAAACGTATAATTAGTCTCATATTGAATGTTAATAAATTGAAATGTATATATATATACATACATACATATATATATATATATATATATATATATATATATATATATATATATATATATATAAATATATATATATATATATATGTATATATAGAAGACGTATATAGGAGCCGAATGAACTTTGAATGAGATTTTCAGCTGGAATTCGTGTAATACTATTCGTATTTGAATTTTAAAATTCCGGGTATTATCCGTATCATCTGTAATTTAGTTTTTTCAATACTTCTAATAATCTACTTTTTTTTCACTTTTTCTTGGAAAGCAACTTTTATAGGAAAATACATATTCATATTGAACTAATGTAATATTTAAAATTAAATTTAGTAGTCAGGTCACTAATTCATTTTAAAATGCTGTTTGTACCTACTTACATTTATTTTTATTTACATATATTTTGATATTAAACGATAAACTATAGTTTTAGAGTTGATAGCAGTGTTTTTGTATCACAATCATATATTTAAAATATATAATATATATAATATATAAAATAATATTTTAAACAATACTTTCTAATGATACTTAAAAATAAATTATGACGGCAGTTAACATTATTACATTTAAAAAAAAAAGATTGAACATTTTTTTCAATGGTCATTGAATATAATTAAATATAAATTTCCTATTACACGGTTCAAGGGGTGTGTTAATACATGGTTAAACCAAAGTCAATAATGATTTGATGTTCACTACATTCAATAACAGTTATTACTATTTTAAATTTTGAAATATACCTATGTTTTTGACTATACCAAAATTGAAAATCATCAATATACATCGAAATCACTCCATTAAAATAACATTCATTGGCACATATTTTTCTTCAATGATCAAGTCATGATTTTATTGAATCTTTGAATTATACTTAAAAAAATTGTCGCAATTTTTAAATGCCTTTATTTACATCAGGTTATTAAAATTATAAAAAAAACAATTCGTTTTATTTAAAATGATTAATACAATAATAGCAATACAAACCATTATACTTCGACCGCGTAAACAGTTGAACCGATAGAAAATATTTTAAATGTATAGAATAATATCAGGTGGGACATCGCAATCTAATCGTAATAAAGAATAAACACATAATTACATTTTACCCGATAATCTATGATGTTTACCTAATGTTTTGGGTCTATATAAATTATGATTTTTTTCGTTATTATACGCTTCCCGATGCTTACGGATCCCCATTTCTAATTGTCGTGTCAGCTTTTCAATCAGTTTGTTATTTTCATTTTGCTCGGTCTTTTCTCCGCTCGACTCGTCGCGGAGCTTATCCGTTGTTTCTTTGGATTTCTGAATCACGTCATTTCGTCCACTCGTCGATATCGTTTCGTGTGCTCCGCGTGGAGTGACCGCGTTCGGTTTCGAATCCGTCACGTTGGTCGTTTGCGTGGGAGTTTGCTTGCTATGCCGAAAAACCGAATCAGTCTATACTTGAAACTACTCGCTATACAAATAACTATATAGACCGGAGTTATATGCGTTTAAAATTTTAAAATATGCACTTAAAAAGTTTCAAATATGCACTTAAGAAGCACAAAATAATTTTGGTATATCACGGGTATTTATTTATTACTAACTTAAAAATCAAAACGTTTACGATGAAAAAAATAATTATACTATCAATAAAGTACAATATTATATGTCAGTGTGTGTTTTGTAGTATTGACGGTAATGTTAGAGTTAGACAAAGTAAACAAGACACAAATATACGATAGGAAAACCAGTACCTATGTAATGAATGAGGTACCTACCTAACAACTAATGATGACCTACGAAAATGTAATATTATATTATTTGAAAAATTATGTTTAATGTAAATGTTTACATATTAATAGGTAATTGTGTATAAAATTATAAAATTAAATTAAAACATTTAAATGTATAAGTAATAATATGCAAAAACATGCAGTTTTATGGAAAATATGCAATTACACCCAAAATATGCAAAAATATGCGAAATAAAAATTTATAGCATTATTCATTTGATTATGATCAGTGAAAATCCATTAACTGCATGTAATTGCTTATAAAAATATGGACGTGCAATATATTATGCAAAATCTGGTCGTTACTATAATAACTGTTAGTAGGCGTGCGTACGTTTCGGTTTCTAAGCACGCGAGCACGAAATTAATTAGGCCCGTTTTCTAGATTGGCCGTCAGAGCCAGCCTATTGACGTCATAATTACTCATTTTACTCAAAATATCGAAATTCATATCGCAATAGTTCGACGTTTTTCAGTGGAATTCCTACCGAGTCATAGGAACTTTTCCACCAGCTTGTTATGGTCGATTTCAGTTTTTTAATTGGAAAAATAAAAGAAGGAAAACTCTAAGATTAAAAAAAAAAAAAAAATTAGCGTCCCTTACAATGACACCACACCCCCAACAATCCATCTTCAAAAACGCATTCCACATTTTACAAATTATAACAACTACAAATATAACTATAAATTTAAAATATAAATTATAGTGTTCGATCGAGTAGGACAATAGGTATAATAGTTAGGTTTATAATAATAAAATAAAATAAAACTGATACTTTTATTTATCATACATTTTAAAGCATCACTAAGACAAATTATTGCACTATAATAAAATGATTATTATGATTATGTTATAATATCACAAGATTGTTTTAACCGGTTACCAAGCCGGTATAATACTGATAAAGAGATAAAAAAACATCGGTTTCGATATCAACCAACAAAATAATTCATTATAAATCAAAATTAAAATTTGAATGCCTTATTCGTTACAAATTTACAAAATTATTACATAATTAAATGAAAAACCGTTCCAATTGAAATAATACGAAGGGGTGCGCACAAAGTATTAAAAATTCGAAGAGGACCTCCGTCCATCTGCGCCCCCCCCTCATTTCGAGCACTGGTCCATATGTATATAATATCGTAAAATTTACTACCAACGATGACAAAATGAAGTACTTATTTTCATTACGATCCAATATTTCGCGACCGTAGTGACCCGAAAAATCGTTCGAGGGTGACATAACGTTATAATAGGGCGCCAGCACGCCTGTATAGTATTACTATAGTATTAAAATCTTCACTTACGTTTGTTTTTGAGACTTTTCTCTGTCCGTCTCCTCAGTTACGATATTATCGACTTTCGTTTTGTCGATCGTAGTTTTATTTTGAGCGTTTACTTGATGATTTTTCAATACTGTTTCTATAATCATTATACATACATAATATTAGTTATAATTAGGGAACCGGATTTGAATGCAAATTACATTTTTTTCTGAATGTCCGAAAACTTTGTTTTCCAAGCACAAATTTCGTTTCATACATCAAAGAATTTTAAAAAAATGCAACTTTTATTTTGCATTTCTTTTGCATTTGAACGGCTGATTAGAAAAAGGTTAATATTCCAAAAATACGTAAAATAAACCGATATAGCCATTTTGTAGCCGAGTGGTAAACTCATATGATGAACGTATAAAGGATAATATTCCATTACAATTTCATTTATAAATTTTATAAATTTAACATTGAAATTTAAGTTGAGCCGAAGAAAGATAATATTCTTGGAATGTTAATCTTCTTCCACTCACACGATCTATCATAATTGTTATATTTCAGCAAATTCGAATTATTGTTTACATAAAATTCACCAAAATATGAAGTAAAGTCTGTGAAAAATGAAGGCATACTAAACTTTCATAAATGGTGGTCGCAGTATTTAAAAAAACAACAAAAGATATCCTTCATATTACATTGACGGTCTTCAAAACATAATACTTTTAAACTTAATAAAAAAAAAAAAAAAGGCATATAATGGTGATGTTGTAGTCAACCCCAACAAGATTTTGGACATATCAAAAGTGAAACAATATATTCCACAATATTACCAGGGATTCTACGAACAAATCTTAGACCTGCTTACTTCAAACGATGCAAATAGTGACGATGATGATTAAAATTAATTTTGTAATTTACTTTAAATTTTTTTTTAATAATTCATGGAATTTAGTGTAAATAAAAACTAAGGAAATAAACAGTTGTTTTTTTTATTTCCCAAAAGTTTGTTTTTTGGATATCAACCTTTTTCCAATCAGCCGTTCAGTTTTAAGACTTAATTACATTTTTAATGCACTTTTATGTTTTTAAGTCATTTTTATATGGGGATGGATAAAATTGAATAAAAATGTATGAAAATTCATTCTAAAAAAAATAAAAACAAATATTTGTTATGTTACTAATTTACGAAATAATTGTTGACACGTGTAAACACACGTATATACATGCAAGTTACAACATAGTACTACCAGCAATTAGGTGAAGATAAGACAAGCTACATAATATCTAAATCGTAATTTTGTATCGCACTGTTGAGTTGGACAGAAGATAATCGAGAAGACGAGGGAAGGTTAATCGTATTTAAATATTTTTAATAATATACATTTTGCATAATAATGTGTTTTTTTATGTTTTAAATTCGAAATCGTGTTTTTATTGATGTTAAATACATTTTTAAAGTTTATTTTTTCAAGGAATTAAGTCATATTTTTTTTTAAGACATTTTTCTTATTTTGTATGGCATTTAAGTCCGTTCCCTAGTTATAATGTACATTTTTCTTTTCCATCATTTTTACGTAAGGTAATATCATATTTTTACCTTGTACCTCGACCAACATATGAGCCATTTTGTCACATCGTTGTTTCAATTCATTTTCGGTGTCCTGAGCTTTTCGCTGGATCGATAATATCGTTTCGACGTTTTCCGTCAGTTGACGTTTGAACATCTCGTTTCCGACATCACAAACGTGGTATTTCGATACGATAGAATCGTCGTGACGATTAGTGTCGTCCGACAAAGTGTGAGCGCACGGCGGGACGGTCGTCGTCGTCGTCTTACCGTCCAGACCGGTGGAACAAGAACAACCGTCCGACGAGGTTCGAGCGGCGCACAGACAAAGCGCCGTCTCATTATTATTATTATTATTATCATCCGACTCGTCGATCACGTCCGCCTGACACTTGTGCGCTACACGTAACTCCAGATCGGCTATGCGCTCGCACAGCGAGTTGTTTACGTCAATAAGTCTGCAAGAGTAATATAATATTCCGCAACGTTCACAACATTGAAATATTATTTCTAGAAAATCGTGTCGTTTTACGCCTCTCCGAGTAAGTATTACAGTCAGTGACATAACTCGGGAAAAATTCTAGAGGGGGGAGGGCAGTATTTATTTTTGACCAAAATTTCAACGATATAGCGAAAAACTCCACTTGTCAATATTTGGGAACTGTATGCATCCGAAAGGCTGGAAAAATTTAGCTTTTCTTTCTAATTTGTATTTCCACGTTTACATTTTAATGCTAAAATATTGTCAAATATAACACGAAGTATATTGCAATTTTTCAAATCAATGTTTACTGTATACACAATATAATAACAGAATAAACGTCATATATCAGGGGTGGCGAACCTTTTCCGAGTCGAGTGTCAAAATTGTCCAAACAAAGTTTTCTAAAACTGTTCGCGTGCCCCCCCCCACCCACACACACACAAAGGCAGTTTTGATGAAGTCAATATTTGTGTAGGTTATTTGACAAATTATATATGATATTCTTAAATCAGATGTCAATATTGAATAATCGTATTAAAAATGTAAATATGTAATTATATTTTAATATCAATTTTTTTTCCTTTTTTTCATGTAGACAATTTTATAATTGTTACATAGTTAACAATTAATAAATAACATAAATAACAATTTTACATCTAAATTTCTAGTTTTGGTAAAACATGTAGTTTTTGCGTTGACTTGAAAAAATTCACTACACATTATAAACTATCAAGAAAAAATGAAAAAATGAAATAAAAGTAAGCGGTAAGTGGATTGCAGACTTCCGACATTTCGATGTCTGCATTTTTTACCACTTTTTCATATTGACGCTTTATTTGTATTTGTGGTATTAGTAAAGCATAAATGTCTAATTATTTATTTTTAATTTTTTTTTAATTTAAATCTGAAAAAATTGTTTAATCGTATTTATTTTAACTACGATTTCACAAATAGTATAATTCAAATTTTTAATTTTATTAAAATTTCGATAAATTCAATTTTTTCCACGTGCCATTGAAACTTCGCCTACGTGCCACTTTTGGCACGCGTGCCATAGGTTCGCCACCCCTGTCATATATAGTTTAAGTACACATAGACACAATTGCATGATGTTTGATACAAAATGTAGAAAATATTATATTTTTAGATTTTTAATATTTAGAAATAAAGTATTTTATGAGTTTAATTAAATTAAAATTTGAATTATAACTGATGTTAGAGGGGGCAAAATAATACCTTTGCCCCCCAAGTTCAATGCCCGGGGCATTTGCACTTCCTCCCCCCCCCCAGATTACGCCTATGATTACAGTAGTCACTCGATACTTCAAACCTCCATGATTCGAAAAACTCCATAAATCGAACTAAACGTTTGGTGTCCTGAGAAAACCCCTGTAATTAGAAGAAAATACATGTATATCGGTCCCCTCGATAATACGAAACATCTGTCGGTGGAATACACTCTACAATTCGAATTTTTTTTTTGCCAGTACCTCTACAATTCGAATTTCCTTAAAAATAATAAATTTATAATGTCCTGCAATGTATGTACATATTTAACGTGATAACATCAAGCTATGGAACAGATTGTGGCTAACAATTTAACACAAAAAAAAAATAGGTTTTTTCAATACGAGTAGGTATGTAACATAATGTAATATGTTATATTATGTAACAAATAAGTAAATATCGATTGATAAATATGAGGCACTGAAAGCAAAAGTGGCCTATTCCACAAAAATTCAAAAATGAGATAATGATGGACTGTTTTTCAGAATTGTTAAAATTTATAAATGCCAGTTCGACCTATTTTTTTGAATATTTTTTTCAATGGATATCAGCACTATTTCGTTGTTGCATGGAACAATATTTGTTGTAATGATAATTCAAAACTGGCCTATTTACAGTTATTTTAAAAAGTAATTCATAAGTCTGAATTTAAACCATATTAATATTGTTATTTTATATAGTTATTAAAATGTATTGAATTGTTTTGTTTTTTAACATATATTTTAAAGATATAATAAAACTATGTTTATATAGTATATATGTATATAACATATAACTATGTGATTTTAAACGGTAATAATTAATAAATCTTGGAAGTATATTAATACGATGATTTTTTCTTATACTAATTAGATATCAAGCGTCATAAAAATATATTATAAAATAATATATTGGTTAATCCAGGATTAATTTTACTGTAAATTAATTTTTATTTAGAAAATAACATAAAAGTGTGTAAAAACATGGTTGAATCTTTTTACAAATTTGAGCTAAACAACATTTTATAGAAATGAAATACTTATACGATAAATGTAAAAGTGGCCTATTCAACATCAACTTAAGGAATTTTAGATTTTTTTTATTTCAAAAAATCCAGTTAGAAGTATTAACGATTTATTTTTACAATGACCTACAAAAAAAATTTTAAATTTAAATTGTTCACATTACAATTAGATACTAAGTTTTTGTCTAAAATCATCAAAACTAATGTACTCTCACTTTGTGGTATAGGCCATTTTTGTGCTCAGTGCTTCATATAATATTTAATATTTAAAATAATAAATAAATATCAATCAATTAATATTTGTAATATGTCATAAATAAATAAATAAATAAATAAATAAATAAATAAACGTCAATTGATAAAATATATACATACACTAATTTTTCACTTCTCTTGAATTCGAATTTTTTCCCCTCTCGATTATTCGAATACTCGGTAAATCAAAAACCTCTATAAATCGAATTTTTAGCTTGGTCCCCTGAATTTCGAATTACCGAGTGACTACTGTATAACAATTAAATACCTTTTGTATTCATTCGATACCGTCTTCAAATCCGATTTTCGTTTATTGTTCTCAGACAATGCCTCGTTTCGACTCAACTCCGTATCGTGTATTATTTTTTCATAACAATTCAATTTTTCACAAATGACTTCGATCTTGGACATCAAAGTCCTATTCTTTTCGTTCGATTCATTCAGTCTTGACCTCGTATCGCATAATATTTTTTCGTTATCTTCGAGTTTGATCTTAACGCACTCAGACTCGGATTTCAAAATTTTGTTCTCTTCAATTGAAGACTTCAGATTCGCAGCGCATGTTTCTAAGTTTGTCCGCAAATATACAATTTTGTCATTGGCGACTCTACACGAATCCTGAAGTTTTTTGACAATCTCGTCAAGTATTGCGTTTTCTTCGTTTCGTTTGTTTAGCGCATTTTGAAATTCGTTATTTTTCTTCATCAAATCATTACATATTTCTTCACATACATTTTTCGATTCTTCACTTTTTTGCAACTGTTCTCCTTGGCTTATCAATCGACATTCTAATTCTTTTAAAGTTTTCATATGCTCTTGAATTTCTAGATTTTTCGCGCATTCCATTTCGTCTAATTTCGCATTCAGTCGACACTGGGCGTTGGACAACTCGTCTTCCACCTCGTCTAACCTACTCGACAATTCCGTGTTCTTGATCGACAACACGTCGTTCTCCGTCGACAATTCGGTGTTCTTATCCGATAATTCCGCGTTCGCACTCGACAACACGTCGTTCTCCGTCGACAATTCGGCGTTCTTATCCGATAATTCCGCGTTCGCACTCGACAATTCCGCGTTCGTGGCTTCCAATGCATTATTCCGTTCACTGGCCGTTTGTAGTTTTGACCTTAAACGAGAACATTTTACCATTTTGCGATGTAACTGACGAGCCAACGTGCTTAAGTCGCGATCTTTTTCGTCTAGTTTTCTCGAAAAAGTCAGATTCAGTTGCTCGCTGCCGTGCAACGTCTCGGTACGGTCTTTTATTTCTTCCAGTAAGTCACAGATTTTATAATTGAGCTCGTCTAACTGCGTTTTATGAAATATACACGACTCGCACGTCACAGTTACACACGGGGTCGTATTGTTGTTGTTATTATTATTATTATTATTATTAACGACGCTGGAATTATTATCCGTATGACTTTCGTCACAATTCGTTTTTCCGTCTGACAGACTTATACCACTGCACGTGCATACCTCGGTCGATAGATTTTGATTGATTTTTTCTTCGTACAGTTTTTTGTGTCTTTCCATTTTTTCTTCGAGTTCAAATAGCTGTCGACGTAATTGCTGAAGTTCTATACACGAACTTTAACGTCAAAATAAAATTTGAAAAAAATTTAAATTATTATCAACGTTTAAATGTGACGATAAAAAAAAAAACCAAACAAATGGTTCTTTCGAGT
This sequence comes from Therioaphis trifolii, assembly GCA_027580255.1. Lineage (NCBI taxonomy): Eukaryota > Metazoa > Arthropoda > Insecta > Hemiptera > Aphididae > Therioaphis > Therioaphis trifolii. Next base: position 38,705,021 of record CM050405.1, read on the forward strand.
CGGGAGCGGTAAATTGCGTCCCACGAAAAAATGCACAGTCATATACCTCGTACTACCAGTCTTGGGTAAGTATTCCGAATAATGTATTCCGAATACTGTATTCGGAGTATTATTTAGGTATTCAGAATACTTTTAAAATATTTTTCCTAACAGTGTTTTTAGCTAGTATTCAGAATACATTTGGAAGTATTCTAAATACTATATTCGGAATACTTTAACAGTACTAATAAAATAAATCTACCTTTAGAACAGGAAATATCAAATTTTTTAGCCAAAAGTCCAACTAAAAGTTTAGATTCTTTAATTGAAACTCCAACAGTAAAAAAAGTGTTTGTAAAGTTCAATACATCAATGCCAAGCAGTGCAGCTGTAGAGCGTGTCTTTAGTGTTGGTAGTGCCGTATTGACTAAAAAAGAAGGAAAATGACGGACGATAACTTCGTGCATGCGTTGATGCTTAAATGTAACAAAATGTTTCAAATGTAATTTGAAAGTATTTTCAATTTTATTCAAATAAATACTTTTTACATTCCTAATTTATAGAATGTTTTGTTTTTAATTGTGCCTATCCTAATGAAAAATTCAAGAATTATAGGTTTTGATAATATAATTTAGTAATTAATATTATTCATAAAAGATAATAATAGCTGATAATTGCTATTATATAACATTGTAAATCATCAATTGTCATAGTTAAGTATATTTTAATTTTAATTTTAATTTACAAACAATATATTTAAATATTGGATATTATTTTACAAAAGCAATTATTTTATTGATATCTAAAACAAAAAATATTTTAAAAGTATTTAGAATAGTTTTATAGTATTCTAAACACTTAATTCAGAATACTATTTTCATGATGTATTCGAATACATATTCGGAATACTATCAAGAGTATTCGAGTATTTATTCCAAATACTTTTTAAAAGTATTTTACCCAAGACTGCCTACTACGTAAATTGCGGCCCGGTTGTTTTATTTTTATTTTATTTATTATAAATCAACGCCAGACGGCTTTTACAAAATTAACGGACAAGAAATACACGGTTAACAGATAAAAACATATGACAACATATTAGGACGCATTATTTATACTGACTGTAATATTAAAGAGAAGAAAAAGAAATAGTAAGGAAATAAATAAAACAAACATGGTGTAAATAAAATGAAACAAGACGTGAGCCTAAATATGGTTACTAAATATGGTTTAAATAATCTATGTAATTATTTGCGTTATGCATCATTCTTAAAAGTGGGGCATTCCTGGAAAAGTTAGATTTGTTGGTGGGTATATGAAAATTACACTGAAGCCTAGTGTTACTAGGAATACGAAAACTAAGTTCTCCAAGAAGCCTCGGGGCATCGACTTGACCTTCGATCAGACGCTGGATAAAAGTGATATCAATGTTATCACGCCAAACAGAAAGGGGAACAATATTATGTTTTATACACACGAAAATTGCGTCTCGAGATATCCGTTTTAATATCCGGTCGGCAAAACAATTCATCAACAAGTAGTAATCTACGATTTAGATAATAATAAATTAATGTGTTCACTTATATGAAATTACTCAGTTCGAATTCAGAGCCGGTGTCGTAGGATAATTTTACCTCCTATTAAATTTACCCCCTCCGGTAAATAGATCCTAGGTAATTTTTACCGGGGGAAGGTAACTATATCCGGGGGTTAGGTCGCCAGTTACACCGGATTAAGGGTCAAAGTCACCCCGGAGCAATATATATTTGATTGGAAATTTCTTTTCAAGAAGTCGTTAAAAACTTAAAACAGTAGGTACCTATGTAATATGTATTTCATGTAATATTGTATGAATAAGTTAAACAATTAAAAAAAAAAAAAACATTTGGTGCCTTATATTATTACGTAAATAACTACTACAAGTTAAAAACCTTCATTTTTTTTTTTTGTATTTTATAAATTATACATATAATAGGCGCAGGTATGTATGTTTTAACGAAAATAAGACGATAAAAAGCGTACCGTCAACGACGCGGCACAGGAAATCGATTAGACAAAACTACAAAAAGTAAGTAAGTAAAGTAAGTCGTTTATTTATAACAGAATTTTACAAAATCGTATGTAAACTTTGATTGATACCATTATATTCATAGTTATACCTACTATGCCGCTAGTCCATCCTTATAATGTTGTAGATATATTGTTCAGTGCTATATTTTATTTTATTTTTTTTTATTTATTGGAATTAACGCCGGTCGGCTTTTACAAAATTAAACATGGAGTGTGTTAAAAGGTAATTAACATTTTTTTTTTTTTAACTTAACTTAACTTAAACAAAGGTCTAGAATAAGATAATAACTTTGTGATAATAGAACAAATAATTACATGGTAATAATGGAACAATAGTTAGCAAACTGTGAGCCTCCGTATTAGGAGTATTGAGGTAGGTTTGCTAAACGCATTAATCTTGGTAGTGGGGCATTTCTGGCATTTCATTTAAGTTAGACTTATTGTTAGGGGGATAAAAAGAATACTGTTGCCTAGTATTATTGGGTATTCGAAAATCAAGTAGTTCGAGAAGCCTAGGGGCATCGATTTTACCCTCAATCAGACCTCGAATAAAGTTATTACCAAGGTTATCACGTCCAGTTGAGAGAGAAACGAGCTTAAGAGCTTGTATAATAGCTTATAATTTTATATTTTAAAAATAAGAAAATATACTATTATAATTAAAATATGTAATTTTTCTGTAGCCAATCTTAAATTATTCGATTTGAATATTATGTATGAATTCGAATAATTAAACATACACATGACTAGCTGAATCACCCGGCTTCGCCCGTGTACAGTTTTCTGCGTCACCTATTATAACTTTTTTTTTATCAGTTTAATATTTATTACAGGCGGCTTTTAGATATGTTGATCCTAGGTTGCACATGTATTGTAACATTTAGAAGTCGGCAAAAAATTACTTTATTTTAATATGTCTACGTCACAAAACAAAACTACTGTTCAAATTGCATACTCATTGCTTCAGCGGTTCCGGCTAGGCGATGATGAATCACCCAGGACAAGTCATTTTATATGTACAGACATATTTAATATTTGTATTACTAAAGTTATATGCCGCCCTGGAGCAAAAGCTCCTTTTGCAGCTATTTAATCCGGCTCTGAGTTCGACCATAGCTAAAGTGACCATATATTTTTTTAATCAAAACGGGACAAAAAAAAAAAAAAAAAAATCATAATTATTTTTTACAAACAAATATTTTTAATTCAATAATATTACTAGCAAATTTCTGTGGTACTTATATTTTTTTTAAAAGGACAAAAAAATTAAATTAACTTATTACACTTACTAGGTAATTAACTTATCATAAACAAAATGTTTTCGTGTAATAATTACAAAATTAAATACTTGTATATTTTTCTAAAAACTATATTTCGTCAAAGGACATTTATTTTCATTATTTTTTTTTTCGTCTACTTGTTCAAAACGGGACATTTTAGCGTCCCGAAGATTTCCCAGGGGACAACGGGACAGTGATTCTAAAAACGGGACTGTCCCGTTCAAAACGGGACGTATGGTCACCTTAACCATAGCTCGTGTTCCGTTGAATAGCCCAATCGGAAATTCACAACAGGCGCAACACTGCGCCAGTACTGGCTATTACTGGCGCGCTACTGGCAGCCAGTGCTGGCACCAGTACTGTCATATGTCTGGGATGATAACGCTTTACCAGTACTGGCATTCGTACTGGCCAAGTACTGATATTTCAGTACTGGCTAAGTACCGACAGTCAATACTGTCTAAGTACTGAAAGTTGTCACAGGAGACGATAAACGAAAGAAAAAAGCAAAAATTATGTAAACACCGCCCGGTATCGAAACCGGTGTGCATCGAATTGCAACGATTAGAATTAGTTCCTACCTAACGCCTAAACCTACCTAGCCACCTACTCGAGTTGGGAATCACAATGAAAACTCGAGCTCTTAAACGGTTCGTGATACGACGACGCATACTATTATCATTAAGAGCAAACAAATGGAGAGAACAGTCGGCGGTAAAGATAAGCCGGGGAGGAAGTCGGAGCCGCCACTGATAACGTGAAAACTAAAATTTGATAACGTAAAAACTAAGTGATAACCTAATAATAACCCAAAAAGATTTTCATCCGGTCGAATCGGGAAAAGGGAACGGAGAAAAATCGGGAAAAAAGCCGAATTGATTATAAAACAGTCCAGAGTACGGAATATCCCGCTCTACAAGATTTTTTTTAATATATTAGATTATTATTTATACCTATACAAGATGCGTCCCCACTGGAGTACCTAACGCGTGGTTATTTTTAGCCAATCGGCCGAAACCGCGGGTTCCCGATGGTTGTTGCCTGTTGGTAAACATAAAAAAAAGCCGTGTGCAGAGGGGAAACACAAGTACACTGCAACACACCTTATTTCTTAATATGGCAGTATCCCGATAACGTAGGCACAATTACGACAAACACTGGCTGGCCTTTGTTTGAAATTGAAACAAAGGCTGTTAAATGGCAGTACTCCGCCAACGTTGATACATCTTCGAGGAAAACTAGCTGGCCTTTGCTGGCATATTGATCGTGGCCCGTAATATGCCCGTATTCCGTCAACGTTTGCACAACTACGACAAAAACTGGTTTGCCTTTGCTTGAAATAAAAACAATGGCCGTAAAATGCCAGTACTCCACCAATGTTGGCACATCTACGAGAAACACTAGCTGGCCTTTGCTAGCGCATATTGATCGTGACCCGTAATATGCCAGTACTAGATCAGGACTAATCTAACAGTGCTGGTTTTCCAGTACTGGTGTAGTACTGGATAACCTTATGGCCAGTACTGCGCCCATAAGGGCCAGCCCACTGTTGGCTGCCAGTACAGTCGCCGTACTGCGCCTTTTGTGAGTGTTGGCGTAACTCTTAATTTTCCGATTGGGAGTGCGTACTTTTTTCAATTTAATAAAAACGATTTTAATGAAAAGCGAAAGAAATAAAACATTGAAAGTAAGTTGTTGATGGTTACAAGATTTTCGAAAAATGATATTCAACGTTAGCGTCGCACAGTTGAAACTTGCAAGTGTTTTTGAAATTCAATGATAAAAATGTTCGTACAGACATTTAGATATCTAGATGTACGTTACGTATGAATAAAAATCATTTAGATATACAATTATTGTGTATTATGTACATAAAATTTACCCGGGCAGCTATTTACACAAAAAGTTTCAAATGGGACGCAATTTACCCGTTCAAATATATCAATAAAAATTACCGATTATTTAAATTTTTCACGAGTCCACGAGACTTTTTCAATTCCACTTCTAAAGCGCATATTCTTTTGCCTGTTTTTGATTTCAACGTATTGTACGCGTTAACCAATTTTTCATAATTATGTCGGATTTCTTGACCGTATATATAAAATTGACCGCTCATTGTGTGTTTTAAAATAATTTAATACGATAAAATGTTATTTACTTATAAATTTAGAAACAGTAAATAAATGATAAAAAAATAAGTGGATAAACACTATTTTGTAGCCACAGAAAAATATCACGGTTATACTCGTGACGTCTCATATTGAATTCAACCAGTGAATATTGTGTAAATAAAACTTTAAATAAATATTTACTATTCTGAATATGTATATTATATACATATGCTATTATCTATTATCCTAGATAATTGGGCCTGTTGTATATATTGTTATAAGTTTCTATCTGTTTCTTCTTTACTCTGTCGATTATATTTGATAAAATGCAGTTTTCTTTTTTTTTTTCGATAGATAAGTAAAACAAAAGTTGCCAGAAATTACGGTTTTTTACAAATAAAATAATGGTTTTTTTTAATTTTCGGCAAATTTCATACACCAATCTATACATGATTGTTGATAAATGTTAAAACAAATATTATTAATGTCTTATTTGTTCAGAAAATTATACAAACTATTAGTTATTGTTAAAAATAGTCCAAAACTCAATCCATGCATACGTAGTTTCAAGTATTTGTGCAATAATATTAGTTATATTGTGACAGAGATTTACAAATGTCCAGCAATTACAAATTTGAAGGTACTTACCTCATATTTTAATTGTATTTATTTCTTTTTTATTAACATACAATTATTGACAACGTATTTATATATTTATTCTATTTTCAAAGTGCTTAATTTTCACAGTTATTTTTAGCAAGTTATAATTACAGCTTGCACCATGAGATTGAGTTCAAGTGGGCAATATTGATGTATAAATACAAAAAGTTGTTAAGGTTGTAGTGGTGAGAGCCCCCCCTGCTCTCGGGGATTTGCACCTCAGATGATACACTTATGAATTGAATATTAAAAAAAATAATAAACGAAATTGATTAATTTCGTACGTGCTACGATTATAACGTTGAGTAAAGAGCTCTTTTAGAACTAAAATATTATTTAAATTTAATTGCCGATCGGTGGCATCGTATGAATGAAAAACATATTGTCGGCAAACAAGACATCATACGTATAATATAATATTAAACCTACGGGTATACAATCACGCGCAAGAACTCACGTGTGGTATAATATTTTCTAATGACCGTCAGTCTAGTCGTCGCCTCTGGGAATAAAATATTATGTAAGAAACACACGAAACACCAACAGCTTTGTAGGTCGTTACGATAGTCATTAGACGACGTGTGGGTGGGTGTGTGTGTTGTGTATGTTGTGCGGGTACGTGTGCCGTGTGCGTGTTCTTGTTGTTTTAAGAAATTACAAATCGTCTGCTGTTATTATTATTGTCTCACCGTCGTGTTCTCTTTATTATTATTATTATTATTATTGCATATGATTGAAAAATAATTTTTTCTTTTAGATCAATCGTTACCAGGAACTTATGTGATATCAACAAAGCTTGATCAACTTGGCTCAACACCTGCACCGTTGGCGCCACCGCAAACTTCACGAAACACCGTGTTTGCGACCGTCGTTGTGAAAGTAAATCGGGAAAAAAATTCATGCACGTCCTCTGATATCCTAGTATCGAATAAAGCAGTGTAAAGCAGCGTAACCGTAGTTTTCGATTGTCGTCGTTGTTTATCGAACTAGAATTTGAACGCGCCCGCGTAGTCGTCTCCGAACACAACCAGGGATTAATGAATGACAAATTATGTTCATGTCCTTTAGACAGCTTCTACTGGCTATGACTTGAGTCTACGGAGGCCCAAAATATTGGGTTTTCTTAAAATATTTATATAAGAAATAGCACTGAATAAAATTATATTAATTTTGTGACTTGAATCGCTCCGAATGTACGAATTAAAAATTTTTCGAATGAGTCAAAAACTTAAAAATTAATATTTATAATCATCAGGCTTACGATTTCGGATTTCGAGATTCGTTTGAGAGATTATTATTTGTATTTGAACAATTAGTGTTGTATACAATCGTGTAAGAACACATAACAAGTATTATTACATTGATATTATACTTAAATATATTTTATCGTTTCATTGGCCGTTTAAATAAATAATTATTTTCTTTCTAATTTTGCAACACGATAATAATGAAAGTGTGTTGCGTTAGGCAAAAAAGAGTGTCCGCGAGAGGCAAATAACTGATTACAGTTTATCGAGATCGGTGTATGTGCACGTTTGGTACCAATAGCTACGATATATACTCGTATCATAGAAAAAACCCAATGTTATGTGTTTGGTTTTGCCCAGCGTTGTTGTCTCGCCAAACTTGAATATTTTTCTTAGTTGTTATTCGAGAAGTGGTCATTTTTAAAAATTTTAATTTTAATTAAAAACAAATAGTGAAAAAATTAATTAAAAAAATATATGAACCACAACATATTGATAACACTGAGTTTTATCAATTTATACAATGAAACGATTTTTGAAAATATTGTAACATACACTCATTTCATTGATGTAGGTCTTCAATTTACGGTGCGTTAAAAATGTCGCGCGGTAAAATAACGCCCACGTGTTGCGGGCCTAAAACATAAAATTCAAGAAAACTAGAGTGTTGATTATCAAACACCTATTCGGGTTATTCGTAGAAAACGTAGTTAATTAAGTGGCCCCTAGACGATCAATAATATTGTCAATATTTGTATCAATAATATTGACGGAACCATATTGAAGCGAGTATTGATCGTTTAGGAGGATATTGATATGGATTGTCAATCATTGAGAGAGATTGATAGAAATTTTGATTGATACTCATCGACGGGCAAGATTGACAGGACGTATTGAACGTCTAGAAGCGTTTATTGTCAATATTTCCGAAATTTTGTTTGAAAATTTGTAATCTTCTGGTTCTGTATCTCGAAGAACGTTCAGCAAATTTTCATGTGTAAAACGACTTCGCAGCATAAACCATTCTTGTGACCAGCGTCTAGTTCTTTTCTTTTTTTGTTTTCTCAGTTTGTATAATGCCAAAGTCACAGCTAAAAACCCCATATCTGTATTAGAAACCATTTCAAAATATTTAAATTAACAATTCGAACACGACACGAATACTTTGAAATCCAGAATCGAATGAGTATTGATGGCTGTGTTTCACGAGCTCATTGAAGTACATTTACGCTGGTGTCAATATAACTCGTCAATGAAATTGACAATATTATTGATCGTCTAGGGACCGCTTTACTGTTTTTCGAGGTGCGTAGTAGATTGGCAAAACTTAAAACTGATTTTAGAAAATCACGTGACTCGTCGCCGTCGGAATACGTAATGACTATATAAAGTTATATTTATTTATACTTAAGAGGCTTTGGGAATTCATGTTTTTCTTTCTCGTTTCAAAAATCGCACAGTTTCAATTGGCGAAATTATTGAGTACTTCGTGCCAATAACGCATGACTCACGTGATTCCAACAACCGATGCCACGTATACGATGATAAACCGCATACGGGTCTTATTTTGACCATCGACATCGACGACAAACGATACTACTTTAGAGTTTTTAATAATATTTTTCATTCACTTTTCGAAAGTCTCACAGTTTCAAAAAATACGGGAGATACAGTTGAGCACATCGTGCTAGGAACGCAAAAACCGCGTGAAATGCCGCCGCAATCATCGCCCTTGTAGCCACATCCGCGTACTACTGCGACTGCCGCCGTCGACAAATGAACGATAGAACTTTAGACGTTTTGGTAATGTTTTTCGTTCTCGTTTTGAAAATCTCTCCGTTCCATAAAAAATTGGATATTTTGTGGAGAAAATCGTACCAGTGACGCATGAACCACGTGACTCGCCTTCACCACGACAATATTATAATAAAAACAACAATGATTTAGAATTATGAATGGAGAGGGGAACCGTGCCGTGCCTGTTGTCAGCCGTGTCGTCATTCTGTTTATAGCACATATTATTTTTTAGTTATTTGATATTGTTTACTCAGTGTCATAAAAAAAGACTGTAATTCAAGTCAAATATTTAAAGATTACATATTCGTGAAATCTTTTTCACTCTACTTCATTGTTGTATTATTATTATTGTAACAATACTACACTTATAGTTTGACGCAAACAAATGTATCTTTGACCGAAAATGTTGTATTTATTTACATACGAGTTTGATCCCTAATGATAAGTAAATACCTATGAATAAGTAATGTGTATGTTCATTATTTCGAAATTGAGAATTATTTATTGACAGTGTGTATAGGTTTTAAAGATAGGTAATAAAATATAATGTATACAGTTCACTCGTATACGTTAAATTATTGTATATTATTATATTATAAAAAGGTACTTGTGTGTGTGTGTTCTTTGTAAAATATTGTCGCAACTTAAAATATTGTACCATTTGATAGTAATTATTTTATAACTCTCATTCATATTTCACATAAAATTTCATCATTTAAGAAATCTACCAATCCAAATATAACAATTGCCAAAAATTGGTAAATCGTACGTAAAAAAAAAATTATATATAATTTATAAAATAAAAAATATTTATATATGAGTTCAAGCCATAAAAATAAGTAAATAATAATTAATAGATAAATTTAATGTATACAATTTTAATTTTAATAAAAAAAAAATTCTATACATTACCATTGTTATTTAATGAAAAATAATTCATTGTGTGTAATTATACAAATTATCAAACAATAATGTTGTCGAATATAAACATTTCTACAAACCTGTATACATCTTTTATTTTACAGTTTCAATGTTGTAGGCAAGTATTTTTGTGTTTAGTGCTTTTCTATTTTGGTGATTGACTTTTATAATAAATAGTGAATTAGAAAAAATGTACAAACATGGGTAAAGAACACACAGGTGTACTCGCATATAATTTAAATAAATACTCACCTATATAATTTCATTGAAAGTTCATTAAAAATTACAGGCGAAATTTTTAGAAAATGTCATCCAATAAAATTGTGAAGACCAGCAAATTCGCATAATGTGGTCGTGTGATACATATAAATATAATCTGTAAGAAACACTTTATTTGAATGCATTATACGTCATTAATAACGGGTAAATGCAGTGACAACACCGAAACATTTTTGTTTTTGATATTAATTTTAAAAAAACTTATACCAGGAGCGAACAATTATTCTGTACATTTGTTGTGGCCTGCCGGTCGATGCTTATTGTCTTAGCCATTAAAAACTATGCGCTAGAACTACGTCGTCGAGACTTAGAATTTTTCGCGTGAATTTTGAACAATTTGTACCAGGAGTTTATGCGTATATCTCTGCTCTCGACGTTCTATGGAACTGTACTCGTTCCGGCCTAACCTGACCCTCCGTGAATAAATTACTAATTTAAGAAATTTTCCGAAACAAATGTAACTTTTGTCGAAAATTGGTCGACTGTACTTTACAAAAAAAATTGTATTTATAAGTAACTTTGAGCTATATTACTAGTGAAATCCTACAGAGCGAAACTCTTGAACGACACGAGCGTGTAAATACATAATATATTATGTTTTCGGAATGATTCTAATTAATCTCTGCGGGAGAAAAAGCACCAAACACACACAGAATTATTATGGGGAAATAAAAAACACAATAATATTTTGTTTTTAAATTCGAAAGGGAAAGATATACACAATCGTATGACGGGGATATGTAAAGGCGGTGTGCCTGACTCGGTCCAAAATCCAAATACTAGTCACTTCCCAAAAGTGCATAAGATCATTCATGGTGGCCTTTGGGGAGAGTGGTCAGTAAATATAAGAGGACCGAGAAAAACAGTGACTGGCTGGCCGTTGATTGTTCGGCCGGTATTTGTGCTATTATTTTGTGTTATCCTTCCCTTTTTTCTATATTTTGGATTTTTTTAGTGATATAAATTGTGTTGACAATATTGAGGAGGGCCTGGTTTCTTTTTGATGAGTATGCTGCGCCGGCCACATGTTCATTTACAATGAAAAGTGTTGTTAAAAGGGTCTGTGCTTAAGGCTTCATTGAATTCTTGAAAAATATAGGGTGTATTGTTAACATGGACGTTTTTTATTATTGAGATTTGCTATTATTATCTGCTATGGTGCAATGACATAATGCTTGCAACGCATTGCATGTATCATTACAACAGGGGCGGACTTAAGGGGGATTTAGGATGTCAGCTGACCCACAATTTTTTTCTCAGTTAAATGTGGCCCCTCAAAATGACAAACTACAGAACATTTTTTTTTTTTTTTTTTTTTTTTTAATCTGTATAATACTAAAATAATCAATAAAAAATAATAGTTGTTAAATAATGATTATGTATAAACTATACTAAGGGTCAAACATATTTCCATGAAAACATAAATTATATTGGATTTTGATATCAAATGTGATATAAATGAAGTAAATCGTGGGCGCAGCGAGTGACTTTGTAATACATAGTTGGTTAAAGCTTCTACACACAGAGGCCTCTCGTGAGGCAGACCCACAGATCTGAAATCCTCGGTACGCCACTGCATTACAATCTATATATATTTTAATCAAAAATTAATGAAAAATCACAGACGAAATTACACAGCACCGTCATCATATAAAAATGATTAAGAAAATACGGTAGGTACGTATTATGTGATCTTGGGTTGAATATATTGGTCTCAAAATATATTCTGTATGAAATACGTTATTTGAACGCAATCATAATCGTGATTAATGGTAAGTCGGAATGCAGTGACAACACCGAAACATTTTTCTTTTACATAATAATTTTAAAAAACTTATCAAGCATTAGCGAACAAGCATTCTGTATACATTTCTTGTGGTCTGCCGGTCGTTGCTTATTGTCTTAGCCATTAAAAACTATGCGCAAGAACTACGTCGTCGGGACTTAGTTTTTTTCGCGTGAATTTAGAACAATTTGTACCAGGGGTTTATGCGTATATCTCTGCTCTCGACGTTCTATCGGACGTCACTCATCGTCTCGGCTGCTAAACCAGCCGTAACTTACTTCTAGGACTTATAGTCACGAGCGAAGTTTTGCGTCGTTCTAATAGGTTGAATTATTATTAAAGAATAAAATTAAATATATGTAGTTATATAATAATAATATTTTAGTAATGCTAATAATTTAGAAGGAAAAATGGTATACGTAATTAGTTTGATAAAATATGTTTCAAAATAGTTTCAAGAAAAAAAAATCAAAAGTATTCTTATGTGATTCCAGAAAATAATATAAGGTATAATTACGATTACGAATATTTGTCAAAAACTTTTGAAATTTAAAGATGACTTTACTCGTACACTTCTTTAACGATTATTAAAAAATTCAATAATCGTGACTACAAATGTTTTTTGTTTTTTTCATTTTAATTAAAAAAAACTCGTACCAGGTGCGAACAAGTATTCTGTACATTTTTTGTGGCCTGCCGGACATGAAATGCATTCTTACGTAATTCCAGAAAATAATATAAGGTATACCTAATTACTATTATAAATATTTTTAAAATTTTAGTAGCCTGAAATAAAATCATTGATAATGTAAACCAAAAACTATTTAATTGTATTTAAAATATATCAGCATACAATATATAAAATAATATTATTTACATATTCTTATAATACAATTTTAGGAATATTAATTGTTTATTTTTTTTCTTATTAAAGAATTATTATATTCTATCATGTCTAACCATACATTAAGTAGGAAGGTACCTCAAAGTCCAATCTACGTAAAACTTCCGATTTACAGAGTTGTACATTCATATTTTGGCTGCACACCATCTAAATAATAATTGATATATATATATATATATATATATATATATATATATATATATATACAAAATTTGATGTCATATAAACGTATAAATTACGACGCGAGTACGGGTTATTCAACGCGTTCAAATACAATATGTTTAATAGTAATAAAAATAACAAAAATATTATTTCGCAAGAAATATAACCGAAACTCATAACAGAACTACAGAAATCTAACCTGACTATCCGTGAATAAAGTACAAATTACTTACTAACATGACGTGGGGTTGAGTGTTTACGAATTACGTATCGTCACTTAAAATATTGTACCATTTTAAATAAAAAATTGTATGCATCTTTATAATGTTTCACTCAACATCAAATCATTTAAGAAATGTTCCGAAACAAATATAATAATAATAATAATAATTTTATTTAGCAAAAACAATATACATTCACACTAATATATGAGAAAAAAAATATGTTTGACACATGTTTGCAACTCCCCTTTAAGCATATGCTTGTTATGGGGGGTATACAAATTTGAGTACAATACAAGATAGGAAAAACAAAATAAACAAATTATTATAAGATTTATATTAGTAAAAACTAATAGAAAAAAAGAAAAGAAAAAACATTATTTGATATTGAGCTGTCTACATATCAGAGAAGCTATGGATATAGAACTTTTTAGACCTAATTGCGTTTTAGAGATAGGGACACTAAAATTAATATTCTCTTTATATCGAGTATTATATGAGTGATTAACTCTAACTAGATTATGCTTAAACCTGTATAAGCTTAATAGGATATTTGTATAATATAAATTTTGAAAGCTTGGAACATTAAGTTCTGAATAAGCAGAATCATAACTATAATACATAGGTCTCAATAGTAAAAATTTAATTAATCTATTAAGCGTGATTTTAAGCCGACCAATGTAACTATTGTCAAAAATTGGTTGACTTTACTTGACAAAAAAAAAAAAAAAAATCGTATTTATAAGTAACTTTGAGCCTTAATGATAAGTAAATAAATATTTTAAAGAAGTCAATTTAAAGTGATCATCAATTTACATCAATATACCCTTAGTAGTAATAAGGCTGTTTGATAAAAAATAATTGTTGGTATGTTATTATACAAGGTATTTAACTATGAACCATGATATTTATCACACACTTGTTTTTTCGCTTATGATGTTTATCATAATAATCTTTATATTTTAATCAAAAATTAATGAAAAATCACCGACGAAATTATTCAACATCTTCATCATATAAAAATAATTAAGAAAATAATATGCGTGTTCGTGTGTTGAACATTGGTCTCCCAGATTTAATCTGTATGAAATACGTTATTTGAACGCAATCATAACGTCATAAATGGGTAAGTCGAATGCAGTGACAACACCGAAACATTTCTGTTTAGATATTAATTTAAAAAAAAACTTATACCAGGAACGAACAAGTATTCTGTACATATTTTGTTGTGGCCTGCCGGCCGTTGCTTGTTGTCTTGAGACGGTCCCACACGACTCGTGTATAGTTGTGTATACTTATGTTTTCACCGATAATTTATTGGCAACTATCACGATTTATAAATATTTAATTTTAATTCCTTTGACTCGTGCCGAATTTACCGACAACCAATGGGAAACCACGAGTGACTGAAAAAAAACGGCGATTGAAAACAACCGTTATGCTTCACGATTATACATCCCCTACACGACTCGTAAAGTATGGCGATTGCCGAACATTCGCTGAGTTCACGAGTCGTGGGACCGGCCATTAAAAACAAGCACTACGTCGTCGGGACTTAGTTTTTTTCGCGTGAATTTTGAACAATTTGTACCAGGAGTTTATGCGGATACCTCTGCTCTCGACATTTTATCGGACGTCATTCGTATTCTCGGCCGCTAAACCAGTGCACGTGAATTTAGCCGTAACTGTATTGGTTACGTGGATAGTAGGACGAGAATAATATTTAAGCGACGAATAAAACGTACAATTTAAGAAAACTAGAGTGGTGATTATTAGGCCTCGGATGTTAATGAAATCGCATATTTTTTTCTATTAATCTAAATTCTAATTTAATGCTGACCTGGACATAAATTTGATTCATGTTCTACAGAATCAAATAATACTATTTTTATTTTGCATATTTTTGCATATTCAATGGCTTTGCATTTCAAGTGCATATTTTGGGATTTTAAGAATTTAAATGCATATTTCAGTGCATTTTTGAACTTTTTAAAAAACAATTTGATTTAACGATTTATTTAAAGCAACTATAAAATGAATTTCTCAATGTTTATATTTACATTGGTGGTAAATACAATCTACCACGAATTAACGTAAAATATAAACGTTAAGACATTATATTACTTATATTGATATATGATTTATTTATCAGTAAATTACCAATCCGTATTTATAAATTATATTGTGTTTGAGAAATCCTCAAAATGGCTAATGAAAAAGGAAAGAAATTTACGACAAATTTCAAAACGTAATTGAAAAGAACACTGGATTTAAAACATTACTACAGATTTCTAAAATACATTCCGGTGATGTAAATACTATGGAAGGAATTGAAGAAGATTTAAAGATTGAGGATATTGCATTTTTCAAATATGCTCCAATTACATCGGTAGATGTAGAACGATGTTTTTATCGCTCTAAAAATGTACTTACGGATAACCGGCGCAACCAGACATTTGAACATATTAAAAAAACCATTGTTTCACAGTGTAACGCTAGTATAATCTAATAATTTAATAAAATTGCTATGTGATATTGAAAAAATAATAAATCAAAATAATTATGAATAAAAGTTGTGCATATTTTTTAGTTTAAAATGCATAGGTATTTAAAGATTTTTAGTGTATATTTTGATTGCATATTTGGTAATTTTTTAATGCATAAATGCACACTTTTTGTTTCCCTAATAATGTTTATTACAATAACTTATATATAATAATCAAAAATTTATGAAAAATCACAGACGAAATTATTCAACATCGTCATCACATGAAAATGATTAAAAAAATACGATGCGTATTATGTGGTCGTGTGTTCAATACATTGGATTGGTGTCCAAATATATTCTGTATGAAATACGTTGTTTGAACGCAATCATAATGTATAATTATAATTAACATATAATTAACATAATTATAATTAATCGGGTAAGTCGGAATGCAGTGACAAAACCGAAACATGTTTATTTTACATAATATTCATTAAAAAAAACTTATACCAAGAGCGAACAAGTATTCTGTACATTTTTTGTGGTCTACCGGTCGTTGCTCCTTGTCTTAAAAACTATGCGCAAGAACTACATCGTCGGGACTTAGTTTTTTTCGCATGAATTTTGAACAATTTGTACCAGGAGTTTATGCGTACACTTCTGCTCTCTGCTAACCGCCACCGCCACTGCCGCGCTGCCAGCAAAGCAGCAAAGGCACGCGCGACCGAACGACGGGTGACGCAGACCGGCGGCGGGGAGATCGAATCCTCGAAAACGGTAAACGGTGTAGGTGAAGAGGCGGGTGGAAGTAGAACCAGGTAGAGGCAACAAGTAGAGGCGGCAGCGTGCGGGCCGTGAGTGAGTGAGCCGGCGGCGATGGCTCGTACGTTCTACGAGTATAGAACGACCGGTTTCACGTGACGACCACCTGCTCGAGCACCGCCGTGTAGCATGACCCCGACGTACCGCGTTCCGTCGGTGTCGGGTACATCACGGGCGGGGACAGTTTAAATTCGTCTAGAATAATAATAATAATAATAATAACAATAATAATAATTATTATTATTGTATTTCTTTCATAAATTTTACGTTTTATGAGTCAACCGTCTGTTTTTAGATACAAATAACTTAAACGATTTGATTTAAGTGTTATATTTGTATTTGACATGAAATTTTTAAGCAATTGCATAGCTTTTATCGCGGGGCTTTGAGCGCGGCGACCGAATCAAGAAATTCCGTAACGAAAAAAACCTAACACGCACTTTTTTTTATGTATGGAGACACTTTTTCTTATCGCAATACTGGTCCAAAAGTTTCATCCAGCAACGTTTCAGAACGGAAATTTTGTCGAGATGGTACTTTTGAGGGCTAATTTTTCGAATTTCTCAATAGTTTTTCCAAGTATGGGCGATAACTACCGAAAAATTTACAAAAAACGGAAAAAATGCAGTATTCTCGATTTTCGTGAAATCTATTTTAGTTTTTTAGCCATAACTCCATCAATATTAGAGCTAGGAACTTGAAAATTTTACTTACTACTAACAATAGTCACGCGCATACTCAATTAAAATTTGAAAAAGATTTAACTTTGCTAACAAGAGTAGACTTCTTAGTCGATTTTTAAAATGATTAAATACATTTTATAAAAAACTTAGGGAAATCATTTATACCCGATACAATATCATAGCTAGTTTTTTAAATTAAATTGATAATAATTATAATAATATTACGACGCGAGAAAACATCGCGAGTGCAACCAATATATTTAGTAAAAATAATACTACGATACACCGTTGAGACATCGCGTGCGCAACGAATATAAACCCCCGAAATTTTGGGAAAAGTATTTAATATTTAACGAAATAATATAAGTGGTTTCTATCAATGAGGGAGATATTACATAAAAATATGTTGGATTTTATTACTATTTATTAGTATATTACTATATTCTCATTATTGAAATATTGCCATTTCTAATTTTAAAATTGATACGGTGAATACGCACAGGATGCATTGGTATCGTAAAATTTTTCAATAAAAAAAAATTAATAAAATAATGATAAATATAAATGGACGAGAAAAATATCTCCTGTGAGATATGTTATTCCTACACGAACGGACTAGATGCGACTTTATCTGCCTAGTATATTGTATACAATGACTGCGGCTGCATTCTTGAAGATTATCACTTAAATAACATATCGTTTGGGCGAATTCATACGTATTATTTGGGCGAAATTTACACGGACCTCTAATATTTATCTAATACATCGTTTGGGTGGACAAACTCGAGTTGGGTCCCAGATTTCAAAAACAGCATGAGTTTGGTCCCGGTATATTTTATGGTGTACATGAGTAGGAACTAGCCTATTTGCGTTACCCAGGAGACACCACGTGGAGGTTGGCTAGAATGATTAATTTTAGAAAATAAAAAATATTATATATTATTTCGTAATAAATATTTTTATTAAAATAAAAAAATAAGTAATAAATATTTGTATTAAAATAAAAAATAAGTAATAAATATTCTTTAAATATTTGTACTAAAATAAATATAAGCTAGGGAATAAATTTAAATGACACTTCTTTTACAAATTTACTGTCCGGTTACGTTGTATTATACGTCTTATTAAGATAAGATTATGATATTACCGCGATTACCAAAGATTAGGTTATATATAATATATTATATATATTTTATTAGATGGACACATCTAACCTTGACACGTGCTTCTTATGTCATATTATACGTCTTAATATCTTATTAAAATAATATAATAATATATATATATATATATATATATTACCGTGGACCCAACTCGCGTTTTTGCGTTTGGGTGAACTATAAATATATATATATATATATATATATATATATATATATATTTATTTTATAAATGTATGTAAACCAATACGTTTTCCTTCCCATTTTTGAGACTTTGGACTCTCAGTTAACTCTAACCGGTATGGTTAAAAATGTATTATAATATTGTCATATGTTTTATTATGTAATAATAATATTTAGCTGTAGTTACGTATACGTAGGTATGTTACTTCCCTATTATTCAATAATTTAATAAATTCGCCTAAACGATCGGTTAATTTCTCGCCCAAATGATATGTGCTTTACTCAGGTAAATTTTGGCTTATTCGCCCAAATGAATGACGCCTTCGTGTGGTATAAGTTTTGATGACCTCCATCTCGTCGTAGCTATGGAGGCGCAAGCACGCGCATATGTATGTACGTGTGTATGTGTGTTTGTAAATGTGTATGTTGGTGTGCGTGCGTCATATAGCTCGCGGCTGTGATATAAGTACATAACCCGTTCGTGCGCGTGAGTGTGTGTGTGTGTGTATGTGTGTGTGTGTGTGTGTGTGTGTGTGTGTGTGTGTGTGTATGTTTGATGAAATTACAAAACCGTGGGCTGTTATAATTATCATTATTATTACAAATGGTTGAAAAAATAAGTTTTTCTTTTGAGAAATCGTTACCAGGAACTTATGTGGCATCAACTCGACTTTACTCAAGTACCTCCGCTGCCGGCGCCACCGCAAACTTCGAGAAACACCGTGTTTGCGACCGTCGCTGTGAAAGTAAATCGTGAAAAAAATCGATGCCCGTCTTCTGATATCCGAGTGTCGAATATGACGTTTTGAAGCCACAATCCGTACACCAAAAACCGTAGTTTTCGATTTTCATCGCAGTTAATCGAACAAGAATTTAAACGCACCCGCGTAATCGTCTTCGAACACAACGGGGGAGGGGGGGGGGGTGTGAACTGAATGACTTATTATGTAACTGTCCTTTTGACAGCTTCTACTGGCTATGACGTAAGTGTACGGAGTCTTTAAATATTGGATTTTCATAAAATAGTTATATTGAAAATAGCTTTGAATAACATTAAATGCGTTTTAAACGTGTATTGCAGTGACTCGAATCGTCCCAAATGTACTAATTAAAATTTTTCGAATGAAACCACAACGTGAAATTTAATATTTATAATCATTAGGCGTATGATTTCGGATCATTAATATGACAATGATTTGAAACAATTTCGAGCAAATATCGTTTATGTACCAATTACAATTGTTGTAATGATGATCGAGATTATGTAAATGAGTTAAAGAATTTAAGTTCTTCTTAACTAAGTGA
Organism: Therioaphis trifolii; assembly: GCA_027580255.1. Taxonomy (NCBI): domain Eukaryota; kingdom Metazoa; phylum Arthropoda; class Insecta; order Hemiptera; family Aphididae; genus Therioaphis; species Therioaphis trifolii. Next base: position 38,725,079 of record CM050405.1, read on the forward strand.
ATTAACGAGTTTAGTTTTAGATTCTGAGTGAAGCGAAGGATCTAATGGTTTTACAATGATGTTTATTTTTTTTTTTTTTTTCTTTTTTTTTTTTTATTTATTTTTTTTTCTGTAAACACTTTTTCGTATAGAAATCCTTGTCCAAAAGTTTCGTCCAGCAACTCTTTAGATCCGAAATCGAACTGAGATGGTACTTTAGAGAGGTCATTTTTCCAAAATCTCCATAGTTTTTCCAGTAATCAAGAATAACGATCGAAAAACTGAGTAAAAACGGTAAAATCGGTAACAATCCGCCGTAAACGAGATTTTCACTGTTCAGACTTTAGGTATTTAGTCATAAATCGAAAAGTATTGAAGCTAGAAACTTGAAAATTTTATCCAATATCAAATACATACATTTTTATATTGGACAACATTTTCAGAACAATTAAAGCACTTTTAACTTAAATATAGAACTTTTAATTTACCAAATTGTTTGAAAGTTTTTATGTAATATAATTTTAAATATTTGACAAAAAGTTCTGAAAATTTAATATGACCTTACTCATATACCTACCTAATTATCCTAACAAAAGTTCAAAAATCGTTAGTCAGGATTTTTTTTATACACACTTTAATAAATTATTATAAGATTTTTTTCGATATTGTCTGATTTCTTTTAAGTTTATTTCTAATGAGTTATAATTTTTATAATAATTGAAGTTTAAATGTGTTATATCTAATTGAATATTTTATGAGGGTTGAATTACAAAAAAACTCACCAAAAATTATACAAATAACCGTAAAATACGTAAACAGTATTTAAATAATAATATATTATATTACACTGAAGCTTTACTCAGAATCGTTTTATACTAAAGAAATGAGTCATCATTTCTTTAAAACTTAATACATTCATCACCAATATCTTGTCCGAGGAGCGAAGCGACGAAGGACGAATTTCCACCACCATTATCTTATCGGCTTTTTTTTTTTTTTTAATTAACTTTTAACACAATACGAGTTTGATTTTTACCTATTCCTTGTTAGTTTACAGTTAAAATATTTTATAGCCACAATAAGTTAATATATTAGGATATTTGTACAAATTATTGTTTTTACTCGTATCGATACATACAAATCGCTATAAATACATTAGTTGTTCGGCGATAAGTAAAAAAAAAAAGCTGGTAAGTGAGATGATGGTGGTACAAGTTCGTCCTTCGTCCCTTCGGTCCTCAGACAAGATATTGGTGATGAATGTATTAAGTTTTAAAGAAATGATGACTCATTTCTTTAGTATAAAACGATTCTGAGCAAAGCTTCAGTGTAATATAATATATTATTATTTAAATACTGTTTACGTATTTTACGTTTATTTGTATAATTTTTGGTGAGTTTTTTTGTAATTAAACCCTCATATTCAATTAGATATAACTCATTTAAACTTCAATTGTTATAACAATTATAACTCATTAGAAATTTTCTGTCACCAAAAGATTCGAAAAATGTTTTTATATCCATGTTCCAAGTTTTATTGTGATCAGATACACCAAAAAAGTTTTAAACAGATTTTAAGCAGAAAATTAACGTAAAAACAGCCAATATTTTCGTATACGAATTTATTAAAGCCTGTATGAAAAAAAAAAATCCTGAGTCACGATTTTTGAATTTTTGTTAGGATAATTAGGTAGATATATGAGTAAGGTCATATTAAATTTTCAGAACTTTTTGTCAAATATTTAAAATTAAATTACATAAAAACTTTCAAACACTTCGGTAAATTAAAAGTTCTATATTTAAGTCAAAAGTGCTATAATTGTTCTGAAAATGTTGTCCAATATAAAAAAGTTTGTATTTGATATTGGATAAAATTTTCAAGTATCTAGCTTCAATACTTTTCGAATTATGACTTAATACCTAAAATCTGAACAGTTTACGGCGGATTTTTACCGATTTTGCCGTTTTTACTCAGTTTTTCGGTCGTTATTCTTGATTACTGGAAAAACTATGGAGATTTTGGAAAAATGACCTCTCTAAAGTACCATCTTAGTTCAATTTCGAATCTAAAAAGTTGCTGGACGAAACTTTTGGACAAGGATTTCTATACGAAAAAGTGTTAACAGAAAAAAAAAATTAAAAAAAATAAACGTCATTGTAAAACCATAAGATCCTTCGCTTCACTCAGCATCTAAAATTAGATATTTTTAATTATTTAAAAGTTCTATACATAGACCGAAAATAACAAAGCATTTTCGAAGATTTTTCGAATCTGTAATAAGACTAAATTGATATTTGGTGATTATTTCAATCGTCTACCTCCATTATTATTGGATTTATGGCTTAAAATGAGGAATGGATTTTATGAAAATCTGGTGTAAAGCAACGTTTTTGGGTATTTCGATTTTTAGGTATTTTTTCATTACGATGGGAAAATTTATCAAAACTAGTGAAAAATAACCTCTTTAAATTACCAACAAGATGAAATTTCCGATCTACAATGTTGCTGGATAACACTTTTGGAGCAATAATCTTTCCAAATAAGTGATTACCTCTATAAAAAAAAAACACAATGTGAAATCTAGACGTTCGTTTCACTTAGTATCTAAAATTGGAAAATATGTTTTTTTTTAAATCGAAAAAAATTCTAGAAAAAAAAACAAAAAAAATTTTTCTCGTCAAGAGAGTTTCGATCCGGCGCCGTCTCTAATTAAGAATTCAATTCCAGTTTTAATAGACGCACTGCGCCACTCGGCCACCAGGGCCGGTGCTTGACAGTTTATTTATACGCTTATATAAACAACATTTAGTCCGGCGTATTGATACGGCATATCCAATACAACAGGCGTCGGCATTGGATTTATTGTGGTTGTCTATTTGAATTTCGAACACGTGATCGTATCAGAATCTAAAATAAATAAACCCTACTCACATTTGAACGTAGAAATTTTAAATGTTTTTCAAAATAGTACATATGTATTTTGGAACAAACATCTTTCTATGTCTCGTCGGGTTGACATGCTGCTGTGCTCCTGCTTGGGACAAACAAGTTCCTACGAACGTAGTCTTTTACAGGAAACTCAATGTAGAACGAGTTAATTTCAAACGTAATAAAAGGATTTGTCGATTTTTTTTCAAAATTTTAACGAACGTGGGAGACACTCTGGCATTTAATCGTTTCTGGAAAGAACTTTCCAAACACTGCTTTTGCGAATAAAAGATCTTCGTATCCGTCCGCGGCTGCATCGCCACGCTGTTAGATATATATCGTGTAAGACTTTAAACACGCGTTTTGGGAAACCAGCGTTTTGTGCCACTCACATTAGTGAATGACAAATTATGTTCATTTCCTTTAGACAGCTTCTGCTGGCTATGACTTTTCAAAGTGTTTAATTTTCACAGTTATTTTTAGCAGGTTATAATTACAGCTTGCACCATGAGATTGAGTTCAAGTGGGCAATATTGATGTATAAATACAAAAAGTTGTTAAGGTTGTAGTGGTGAGAACCCCCCCCCCTGCACCCGGGGATTTGCACCTCAGATGATACACTTATGAATTGAATATTAAAAAAAATAATAAACGAAATTGATTAATTTCGTACGTGCTACGATTATAACGTTGAGTAAACAGTGGCGTATTTTGGGGGGGTGTCCACGGTGTCTGGACACCCCCCAAACCAAAAAAAAATAAATCTTTAATTTTGATAAATTTTAAAGGGAATTCGACAAACAAAAATATGTGGTTCGTTTTGAACTATTTTAATATTATATAAAGTCCTAAACTAATTAGGAAAGAAAATAAATTTAGTTTTAAATAATGTACCTATTATCCTATTATATTTTTAATTATTTATAAAACTGTTATTCTTATAGCACCACTGGTATCGAATATAACAAACAAAATATATAGTAATAATTATTATTGTGACTGATGATGATAACTATATAGGTACTAATGTATATTAATATGTTTAAATAATATTATGTTATTATTATCCTATTACAGTACCTATACATGCAATTTATATTTTTATCTTGCGGCTCCGTGCCTTCATGTGTCTGTGTTACTTGTTTTTCCAGCGGAAATTTGTGTATATTTAGATTTTAGATATTAATATATTACAATTTATTACAATGATGTTTTTTTTTCATATTATTATTTATCAATTGAATTTGAATCATTTTTAATTTAGTCGTCGTCGAAGAAACAAAGCAGATAAAATATATAGTGAATAGTAATATTATCATATTATTGTCATTGGTGAGTACCTATATTATTTATAATATTTATTTTTCACAAGTGCACGTAATTCGTAAATTAATATTCATCAAAATTAAAACATTAAAATTAAGTATTTTTTAAACTAATAATAGCAGGCATATTATATAATATTATTTATCTAAATTATATAGAAACGTAATATTTTTAAGTTATTTTTTCTCATTGCTTTATTATTATTTAAGTATTAAGACTAGGATCACATATTATTCACATGAGCGTTAGACTTAGAATAATCATCCATTATGCATTTTTTTTAATTGTAAAATTATTATGACCTAAAAAAATACAATTTTTGTATTATAATTATTTCAGATATAAAGTAAAGAGATTGAATTAAATATTAATTGAAATGTCACAAAAAAATCAAAATTCTATAACTTCTTTCTTTAAGATACAGTCCAAACGAGAACTATCGCCGTCTACTGTATCAAGTGAGTTTAAAAAGTCGTCTAAAGTAATGGATTCCAATGAACAATCATTAACTGTTCCAAATATTAACCCATTGAGTTGTGATTCCCAATCAACCTCGCAATTAACCATTGATACTGATTATAATTGTCATGATATTGGATTTTATATCAATCGAACATTAACCGAAAAAGAAATAGCTATTGTATTGACACAAATTTGGGTTCCACAAATAGATTACAAATTTCCATCAAAGTCATACATTGTACAAAATAAAACAAAACATTTCAAATTTCAATATTCCTGGCTTTTAAAATTTCCTTGGCTGGCATATTCAGCTAAAGAAAACGGAGCTTACTGTAAAATATGTGTAAGTTTCTCTAAGTCTGATGGACATAATTCTCAGGGATTAGGTGCTTTAGTAAAAAATAAATATAATAACTGGAGAAAGGCAATAGAAGATTTCAAGGAACACTCAAATCGGGAATATCATAAAACTTGTGTATGTATCATTTTCTTGAAGTCCAAAAAAATCCTTCTCAATCTATAATTTCTAAATTAGAAACAGGCAGAGTACATCAAATTGAAAAGAATCGAAAGAATATAATTCCAATAATTCAAACAATTATATTATGTGGTAAACAAAATATTTCCCTTAGAGGCGATAGAGATTCAGGGAAAATAACTATTGAAGAAGCTGACGATGTCCATCTTGACAAAAATGAAGGTAACTTCCGAGAAATACTTCGATATAGAGCACAAGGAGATCCAGACTTAAAATCATTTTTAGAATCTTCCGGTAATATTAAGTATATAAGTCCTATAATTCAAAATGATATAATAGAATCTTGCAATCAAATTATTTTAAAAAAAAAATTGTCACACGAGTAAATTCTCAAAAATGTTTCACTATTCTTGCCGATGAAACAGCTGATATCTCTGGCATAGAACAGATTTCATTATGTGTAAGATATTTAAATATTGAAACTAAGGTACTTCATGAAGATTTTCTTCAATTTGTCCCTACAACAGACATAACCGGTATAGGTTTAGCAAACATAATTTTAAATAGTTTACATGCATTTGGAATTGATTTGAAATATATGAGGGGACAAGGATACGATGGTGCCTCTACAATGTCTGGTGCATTCAATGGAGTTCAAGCGGTAATTCGCAAAAGTTATCCACTTGCCTTGTACATTCATTGCGCAGCTCATGTGTTAAATCTTTCTGTATCTAATTTCTGCTCAGTACAAGGAATAAGAAATTGTTTAGGGACAATTTCAAAAACTAGAGATTTTTTTATATATCCGAAGCGTAAAGATGTTTTAAATAATGCAATTGAAAAATTTGAAGAGTATAATATTACAAAAAAATCTTTAAAACGACTATGCTCTACTCGGTGGATAGAACGGTATCATGCTGTAAATGATTTTCTAGAACTTTTTGAGTGTATTATTAAATCATTGGACTTAATTTCTAATTGGGCGGATTCAGACACATCTACACAAGCGAGTAATTTGCGTTCTTCTATATTACAAGGTGAATTTATTATCTGTTTACATATTGTAGCAAAAGGATTTGGTCTTGGATTGCCATTATCAAAACAATTACAACGGATAAATATAGATTTAGCAGAAGCTATGAGCCTTGCAGAAGATACCTTAAAAGAATTTCAGACATTACGAACAAATGTAGATATTGAATTTCATGCTATTTTTGAAGATTCAAAAGGTTTAGCAAGTAAATTTAATGTAAATATATCTATGCCAAGAATAACAGGCAGACAAATAAATAGAGTTAATATTGTCACTGAATCACCAGAAACCTATTTTCGAATAAGCGTATTTATACCTTATTTAGATACATTCATCGAACAACTAAAATCAAGATTTATCGACCACAAAAATACAATTTTAGATTTTAAATCGTTAATAGCTGTTGAACAAAATGAAACGACATTTTTGAAGTTGGCAAAAACTTACACGACTGATTTAAGTGAATGTCAAGATTCTATTTTATTATCAGAATATAAACTATGGCAAAGCGGTTGAGAAATGTTGAGACTTGTAATTTACCAAAAAACGCAATGGAAGCAATAATACTATGCAATCAAGAAATATATCCAAATGTTTTTAAATTGCTACAAATATTTGCAACATTACCAGTTTCTTCATCATCGAATGAGAGAACCTTTTCAAATTTAAAAAGAATAAAGACTTACTTACGAAACACGATATCTCAAGTAAATATAATTTATTAATAGTTTATTTTATTTATTTAAAACTAATATATTTTAAATTTTATTATAGAAGAGATTAAATGGTTTGGCTATGTTATCGATTCACAGAAATGAACAAATTACTACTGATGATGTTTTGAAGGAATTGAGCTTAAAAAAAAGGCGTCTTGAATTTATTAGTTAAATTACTTTGTATAATAATTTTAAGTGCATTTATTATTTTCTATTTTCTATTTTAAAAATTATTATTATTTGCTTTTATTTTTATTTTTAAATTTTAAAACTATGTTTACAGTAGGTATTTTATACATGTATGATTTAAATTACATAAAAATGACTACTTTTAATTAAATAAATAAAAAATGTTTCATTACAATATTTGATAAGTAGGTATATTATGAACTTGGTGGTAGTAAATGTAAAACAGAGAAATATTGCAACCAATTAACAAATAAGTAGGTATATACCTATATTATCTGGACACCCCCCAAAAAAACATACAAAATACGCCACTGTGAGTAAAGAGCTGTTTTAGAACTAAAATATTATTTAAATTTAATTGCCGATCGGTGGCATCGTATGAATGAAAAACATATTGTCGGCAAACAAGACATCACACGTATAATATGATATTAAACCTACGGGTATACAATCACGCGCAAGAACTCACGTGTGGTATAATATTTTTCTAATGACCGTCAGTCTAGTCGTCGCCTCTGGGAATATAATATTATGTAAGAAACACACGAAACACCAACAGCTTTGTAGGTCGTTACGATAGTCATTAGACGACGTGTGGGTGGGTGTGTGTGTTGTGTATGTTGTGCGTGTACGTGTGCCGTGTGCGTGTTCTTGTTGTTTTAGGAAATTACAAATCGTGCGCTGTTATTATTATTATCTCAACGTCGTGTTCTCTTTATTATTATTATTATTATTTTTGCATATGATTGAAAAATAAGTTTTTATTTCAGATCAATCGTTACCAGGAACTTATGTGGTATCAACAAGGCTTGATCAACTTGGCTCAACTACCTGCACCGTCGGCGCCACCGCAAACTTCGAGAAACACCGTCGTTGTGAAAGTAAATCGGGAAAAAAATTCATGCACGTCTTCTGATATCCTAGTATCGAATAAAGGAGTGTAAAGCAGTGTAACCGAAGTTTTCGATTTTCGTCGTTGTTTATCGAACTAGAACTTGAATTCGAACTAGAATTTGAACGCGCTCGCATAGTCGTCTCCGAACACAACCAGGGATTAGTGAATGACAAATTATGTTCATGTCCTTTAGACAGCTTCTGCTGGCTATGACTTGAGTCTACGAAGGCCTGAAATATTGGGTTTTCTTAAAATATTTATATAAGAAATAGCACTGAATAAAATTATATTCATTTTAATCGTGTAATGCAGTGACTTAAATCGTTCCGAATGTACGAATTAAAAATTTTTCGAATCAGTCAACAACTTAAAAATTAATATTAATAATCATCAGGCGTACGATTTCGGATTTCGAGATTCGTTTGAGAGATTATTATTTGTATTTGAATAATTACTATTGTATACAATCGTGTAAGAACACATAACAAGTGTTATTACATTGATATTATACTTCTAATCTATTTTATCGTTTCATTAACCGTTTAAATAAATAATTATTTTCTTTCTAATTTTGCAACACGATAATAATGAAAATGTGTAGCGTTAGAAAACAATTTTATTTTCAAATTTGACAACTATGAAAATAAGTGCATTTTCATACTTGCCATGCACTGTGCTTTCAAAAAATTAAGCGATGTATAAAACATAAAATTTAAGAATACTAGAGTGGTGATAATCAAAGACCTGTTCGGACGTGTTCGTAGAATATATAATTAATAACTGTTGATATTACTATTTTGGGAGGTGCGTAGATCAGCGTTTCTTAAACTGTGTTCCGCGGAACCCCAGGGTTCCGTGGATATCACTTCAGGGTTCCGCGAAGCTTTAGTTATTTATTTCGAAATTTTCAAGAAAATTACTTTTAAAATATCTAACTAAAGATTAGTAGCGGCTAGTGGGGGAAAAAATGTCATTATAGTGTTATATATGCATACAATATTACAATTATTATTATTTTTATTTTTATTTTAAGATGCTGTTTTGAATTAAATACCTTTAACACAATGTTATTATATGATTGTAATTTATTTACATTTAAAAATAATCCTAAAAAAAACTAAAAAGCTAAAAAAATAGTAGAGGTTCCGCGATAAAACTAAATATCAAAAAGGGTTCCATGGATAAAAAAGTTTAAGAAACGCTGGCGTAGATGAATGACAGAACTTAAAACGCGTTTAAAAAAAAAAACCGAGTAACTCGCCACCACCGCCGCCGCCGCCAGCCTACACCATATTATTACGATGTAAACTCTCACTGCTAGTCCAGTGTAGTATGAGTGAAATATAGGTAGTATACTAGGTACCGTAGTGACGTAATGAAGTGACGTAGTTTTGTGACTAGAAGAGGCCGACCGTTGAACGGGTAGGCACCGTCTGAGATCCTGGTGGTGTTACGAATCAATGTTCCGAACTTTTAAATAATTACTTATTAATGGTAGATTTTTCAGAGGATTCGGGAATGGTTTTCGTTCTTGTTTCTAAAAACTCAAAGTTTCAACAAAATATTGGAGATTCTTAGGTGTACATCGTACCAGGAACGCATGAACAGTGCGACTCGGAACCGCCGCCACCGGGCTACAACGTACGATGTGAACTCTCGCTCCGTGACCTGGGATAGTGAGATATAGAGACGTTTTTTAGTGACGTAATGAAGTGACGTAGTGTTGTGACTAGCGGCGGCCCACCGGTGAAACGCGGTGACGCTGGCTGAGACAAAGACGGTGTTATGAATCAAAATAAAAAAAAAATCACTAAACTATCGGTGAGTTTTAACCGGTCATTTTTTTTTTCTGTTTTCAGTAATTTTTCCAGTTGTCAACAAAAAATGTTGAAAATTTGAGTTGAAAACGGTAAAATTATTTTTAATACCAAAAGTAATAACTTGAAATTTTCACGTTTCACTGTAAATCAGTGGTTCCCAACCTTATTTATTCTACGCCCTCTTTGTAGATTTTCAAAAATCTCACGCCCTCCCCCACCTATAAATTTAAAAAATTATAATTTTTTTTGTTTACTTCACATTTTACAAATAAACTGTGGACTATTCGAAAGACTACTTTTTTTTATTGATGATAGTAATTATAAAATATATATAATTGAAAATAATATAGTGGAATTATCAATTGACGTGAGTAACTATTATAATAAATTAATAAAAAATATAAATAATAGAATGTATAATAAAATTAACATTTAAAGCGAAGGTTGACAACACTTTTCTTTGGACAATTTTTTAAAGTTCGGCTCGATGTTTGATAAAGAACACTTCAAGTCAGATTCGACTTCCAATCGAGATATTTGAGCTATTTTCCTTTTGCTTTCTCCACCAATACTATTTAAACTGCTTTAAGTATGCTAGGCTTAATTAATGTTTCACCCAAGGTATTTCCTTAGGTAAACCCCTAAGGGTTTCTTTTGCTGAGCCACCATGAAGGCGATGTGATATGAAGCTTTAACAATTTTTTCATTATTCTGTTGAAACCCTCCGATATGGTCAATTTTCATTTTACTGAAAGAATTTTTTTTAGCAACAAAAAACTCTTTAGGTTTCCCTTTTAGCCTCGCGACGACTACGTACTACGACACTGACGTGCAATGTGCAACTGCAAAATAAAATTAAATCGAGTCAAAACTAATCTAATAGTTTTTTCCCCTGGCTTTCTCTTATTGTACTGATTAATTTACGGACGATGTTGCGCCATAAAATGATTAAGTTATGCACTATGGCTAAACACTTGTAATCTTTATCGACTTTAAAGACCTTACCATATATTCTATATTCATCAACGATAACCAGTCGTTATTAATTTTTCATTTTTTCTCTTCATTTTAAATATAATAAAATTCGATAAATAAAAATTTTACTTTGTGATGACTGCTTGCGCCTCCCCAGCGATGTGTGTACGCCCCCCAAGGGGGCGCGCCCCCCCAGGTTGGGAACCGCTGCTGTAAATTATAAAACAACAGTCCATTTTTAAATATTTGACAAAAGTTTTAAAAAAGTCGGGTTAAATATATAACGTTGAAAATATCTCGTCTCCTGATGATGTTTTAGATTCTGAGTGGAGCGAAGGATCTTATGGGTTTCCAATTATGCATAATTTTTTTTTTTTTTTATCTTTGTGCACTTTTTGCTCAACTTCATTCTCTCCAAATCTTTCATCCAGTAACTCTGCTGTGGTCAACACAACACAAATAAAAAGAAGAAACACACAACGCGTGAATTATAGATTTGTATAATTTAAACCGTGAATGAAATGATTTTTAATTACAATTACTGAGGCTCTGACAACTAGACTTACAGATTATTGATATCCTACAGGGCCAAGATACCACTAACGAGCCAGCGGGCACTGTCATGGCAGGGTACTGTGTCAGGACACCGTCAACACAGCAAATTGCCAGACAGGCTCACGTTTTTATTATACAGAGGCAATAATATACAACAAAAAAAAAGTGAGTAGTTAATAGTAGAGGGAAGTGAGTAGTTTATATGGTATAAGATATATGAGCGTTTTATTTTCTTTTATTCGTATTTCGCGTTGTAACGTATATTAGTATATGAGCAGTAATGTATGCCCAGATAATGAAATATTGCTGAACAGTCTGTACGTATTTGACGTAAGTACCTACTTACGTATAGCACATGGGTCGGCAATAGGCGCCCCGCGGGCCACATCCGGCCCGTGGAGAGGAAATAACTGGACCGCCGAAAATATTTTTCTTAGACGTCGGTTTTCCGCACATTTTAGAATTCCGTATAGAATTTAGATATTTGATCCGTTTGTTATGACTAGAGTCCGGATTTGTATGCACTCAAAAAGCCTAAAATAGTATGCATTTATGCATCTAAAAACTTTTAAATATGCACTTAATATGCTCTTATTTTTTTAAATTATATGCAATAATATACTTTTGCCCAACATATCGTCGCCCTCGTACCAAAAGTGACCATGTGCAAAAAGTGACCAAGTGAAATAACATGTTTAAATGTCTTATTTTGTCCCTATTAATATAAGGAAAAAGTGACCAAGTGATATCTTTATTAGTTTAGGAACCACTGAACACTTCGTTTTGACTAATCGACATCTCAATATAATTCTTACGTGTAAAAATTGACTATGTCACTTGGTCATTTGTTGCAAATTCGTTATAGTAACGTTTTTGACCAAGTGGCGAGTTGATCACTTTATGTATGATTATAAAACTATTATATTAATACCTTAATTTATAATAAATGAATTGGTTTTTCATAAAGATATTTTTTTAGTCATAATTTTATTAATTTTCATCTTTATTTTCAAATAATTAATTAATATTTTGTTTTAAAAGTGATCTAACATTATTTTATTATTATTTTTTTTATTTTAGTTATTTGAAAGATATTTTATTTACTGTATTTATTTTCTGAATCTGAAAATGATTCTAATAAATGACTGAATATTGTAAAAAATAGGTGCTGTTAAGTTTATTAAGTAATTACCTTAATTTATAATAAATTAATTTGTTTTTCATAAAGATATTTTTTTTAGTTATCATTTAATAAAGTTTAATCTTTATTTTCAAATAATTAATTAATATTTTGTTTTAAAAGTGATATAACATCATTATAATATTATTTTGTTTATTTCTAGTTATTTGAAAGATAATGTTTTATTTATTGTTTTTTGATTATTTAATAAAAAGATTGTTATTTTATTTTATAATATTGGAACAATTAAGTAAAAATAAAAGTTTGTTGTTTGAATTATGTTTATGACTTATGTATTACATTATTTTAATATTAATGCATTTATTCTCATTTAAAACATAATAAAAAACTAATGACTAGGGCTAGGATAGTATAGGATTTTGCATTTTTTTTTTAGGATTTACAGGACATAGCTTTTCAAGCACAAAATGTGTTTTGGTCATATACGAGTCCAAATATATAGTTTTTATTTTGCCTTTTTTTGCATTTTTTGTACTTTTATGGATTTAGGGTCATTTTGTAGCATTTTTAGGTCATTTTTTCAATTTTACGGGCATTTTTATACTTTTTTGGAATCTAGTTAATATTTTTACACATTTTCATTTACACTAGATGTTCTCGATAAAAGTTTTGAATTTGTAACAGAAATAAATCATATTCAATATTTCAATTATAGATAGATAGTATAGAGAATAATCTTCGATACCGCGAGTTATCTTACTCGTTAAATTAAATGACAGTGATGCGGAGAGTACAATGTGTAGTAGTCACATAATAGTGCATGATAAGTCCAAACTTCAAACTTTATTATTCATATCAAGAAAATCCTAAATTAACATTTTTTTGCTATTTTTTTATAATATTAAAATCTAAATAATTTTGTAACGAAATATTAATTAATAAATAGTAATTAATAATTATAATGCATTTTAATAACATTTTAAAATCATTTTTTATCTTTTGGGCATTTTTTAAGGTCATTTTTAGGTTATTTTAAGGTCATTTTTTTAGGTTTTTTGGGTCATTTAAATCCTAGCCCTACTAATGACTAAGTGGATTATACTTGTGACTTGGTCACTTTTTAAATGACCAAGTAAAACCCTTTTTCACTTGGTCACTTTTTACCATAAAATTAAGTTAGTAATTTATAATTTAGTAATCATAGTTATAATTATTGAGTAAAACTAGTATACTACAGTGTTAAGTACAATGTTGCGGTTTTATTGGTATCAAGTTCATAAACATGGGTTAAATTCTCGATTTTTAAATAAGTGTTCAACTTTAAAAGTGACATTACTCAAAACTTTAAAAAAACACTTGGTCACTTTTGGTACGAGGGCAACGTTATTTGCATTTATTTGCATAATTTTTTATGCACTTAATTATGTTTTTGTTATTTTTTTAATTTCTGTCATAAATAATAATTCAACTAAATTAGATAGGTAACTTAATGTTTTGATTGCAGACATCAACTTACAATATTGGTTGAGGAATAGTAAATATTTAAAAATGGATTCAACAAATAAAACAAAAGTATTTTAATTAGGAATAGTAAAAAATAATAAATAAAATCATATTAAATCCTCTAATACCATTTGTTAATTGTATTTGGTTAATATTTTTGAATAAAGACACAAAATAAAGAAATTTAAAAAAAAACACGGTTTTATAAACTTTAATAATTTAATAGGTACCAAATATGCTTGAATATGCAAACATTTAAAAATATGCCGTCATCCATGAAATATGTATTTATATGCAAAATAAATTTTTTTATATGCATAATCTGTTACACAAATCGTCCACATTTCTTACTGTCATCGAACTGCATTAACTCATTACAAATATGAAATTGCATACAAATCCGGACTCTAGTTATGACGTAGGTAATTGGAGATTACGATTGCGATTACATTGATTATCTTAAACTGTGATTTAATACGAAAGTAAATACATTGATTATTATCTAACTAATATGTACTTATTAATGGTAGATTTTTCTGAGGATTCGGGAATGCTTTTCGTTCTAAAAACTCAAAGTTTCAACAAAATATTGGAGATTTTTAGGTGTACATCGTACCAGGAACGCATGAACAGCGCGACTCGGAACCGCCGCCATCCACCGGGCTACAACGTACGATGTGAACTCTCACTCCGTGACCTGGGATAGTGAGATATAGAGACGTTTTTTAGTGACGTAATGAAGTGACGTAGTGTTGTGACTAGCGGCGGCCGACCGGTGAAACGCGGTGACGCTGGCTGAGACAAAGACGGTGTTATGAATCAAAGTAAAAAAAAAAAAAAATCACTAAACTATCGGTGGGTTTTAACCGGTTTTAACGGGATCTCATCCGGTGCGGTCGTTGTCCAGCTATACGAAACACCGTACACGGTCGAACACGTACAAAACACGAACACGAGAAAACGCCGCCTACTCCGAGGACACTCTTCCTTAACGCCACCAGATAGAAATTCGTTTCAAAACGGCACTACTCGTACTAGGACCCATGCGGTGTTGTCTGCTTCACGTAACGCTGTACACGGTCGGATAAACGTACGTTTATATATATTTAAATATATACATATACTAACAATTTTATACACTCGCACACACACACACGCACACACGCGCGCACACACATGCACCCGCGTGAGCACAAATTATCTGTATTGTATTTATACAATATCCAACCGTTTGGACAAAATCGTGGTAAGACGTCGAGAATTAATCATAACTAGGGTTAGGATGTTTATGATTTTGCATTTTTTTTTAGGTTGTCCAATAGCTTCCGTTTTTATATAGAAATGTGTTTCATGATATCCACATTCAAATTATCAAAATTTTATTTTGCATATATTTGCATATTTTACCATTTTTTACTTAAAAGTGCATAATTTGTGTTTTTTTTAATTTTAAGTGCATATTTGACAGTTTTCGATAGAAAATGCTGAAAAATACCGTAATTTTATATTTTATTAACTGAATCTAATAAAAGTTTGATTATATGGTTATACCTTATACGGAGTATAAAATATATATAATAATAAAATATAAATATAATTTTCGATAACCCTCGTCGATTGTTACAATCAAAACTTATCTTAAAACTGAGAGCCATTACAATCTTATCAAATATTTTGACAAATTGTTTAATAATTTGTAGTTAGTTGCCGTCTAGTTCACAACCGATGTAGAGTATTTCTCGTTTCGTGTTTTGCCGTGTATTTGATTTATTAAGATCTCTTAAAATACTTTATATATTTTGTTCTACTCACTTCAGTTATGCCTAAAGTAAAAAGCTCTTGTTCTAATCGACTAAGATGTTTTGTAAAAGAATTTGGGGAGCACTGTTTATCTACCGATGGTTCAATTCTTTATTGCAAATTATGCGAAGTTAAGGTCGGTAGCGAACGTCGGTTTACTGTTGAACAGCATATGAACACCGCTAAACATATTCGATTAAGTACACAGAAAGAAAAAAAAGATAAACAACAATTAATATCGAACACTAAAATGTCATCATTCAACTTAGACTTATGTAGAGCATTGACTTCAGCACCAACATACCATTAAATAAGGTCAACAACGCTGTTTTTCGTGATTTTTTGGAAAAGTATACAGGAAAAGAGATACCTGATGAATCGACTATGCGCAAAAACTATTTATCAGAGTGCTACCAAGAAACAATGAATAAAATTCGAAGTTACGTAATACACAAGAAAATTTGGGTTTCAATCGATGAGACAACTGATTGCGAAGGCCGTTACATAGCAAATGTAGTAATTGGTACACTACAAAAAAACGAACCAGGTAAAATTTTTTTGCTAACTTCAGAACAGTTGGAAAAAGCCAACTTTTCAACTATTAGTAAATTATTTGATAAGGCAATGAATTTATTATGGCCAAATGGTGTACTTCATGATAACGTCTTATTATTTCTAACTGACGCAGCGCCATACATGGTAAAAGCTGCCAACAGTTTAAAAGCTTTGTATTCTAAAATGGTACATGTGACATGTTTAGCACATGCGCACCACCGAGTTGCTGAACACATACGGGGTAGTTTCAATCAAGTTGATGAATTAATATCAAATACCAAAAAAGTATTTTTAAAAGCACCAAATAGAATACAAATATTTAAAGACGAAGCACCCACAGTACCACTTCCCCCAACACCTGTAATAACACGCTGGGGAACGTGGTTAGATGCGGCTGTTTATTATGCAGATCATCTTACTGATATTCGCAAAGTTTTTGATAAACTGGATTCAGAAGATGCTGTAGCTATACAAAAATGTCATAAACTCTTAAATGATCCATCTCTAAAAGCAAATTTAGTATAGGTACATTCAATCAAATTATGGATTTTTATCAGCCAATATAACTCGTCTTGAATCATCTGGGCTGCTTTTGTCAGAAGCAATTGCAATAGTCAATAATACAACTGATAAAATTAACAAAGCCGGTGGACAAATAGGCAACGAAGTATGTAGTAAATTTAAATCGGTTCTTGAGAAAAATAGTGGATTCAAAACAGTATGTCTAATTTCTAAAGTACTTAATGGAGAACTTGAAACCATTGAGGGGATCAAAGAGGAATTAACTGTGGAAGATTTCGTTTTTTTTAAGTTTTTACCAATTACGTCTGTTGAAGTGGAGAGGAGTTTTTCCAGGTGACTATTACTATTTATTTAAATAAATAAAACATTTTTACATAGATATTTTTCTTCTTATAGATTCAAAAATTTATTACAACCAAATAGACGAAGATATACAACAGAACATTTGAAACAAACAATAATTAAATGCAACTCTTTTTAAAATATATTTTTATTATATTTTATTTAAGTTTAAATTATTTATATTTATTTTAATTTTTTTTGTCCATAATTTTTGATTTTCTAATGCATATTTTTCAAATTTTTCGTGCATATTTAGCTATTTTTTAGTGCATAAATGCATACATATTTATACATTTTTTAGTGCATAAACATCCTAACCCTAATCATAACACACAAAAGATTATAAGAAAACGGATAAAACACATTTGGGGAATATATTTCGGATTTCCGAGCGTTGAAGGAATGATACTTCGAATCGTCAAGTGTTAGTGGCCGGTTTTTCAAAAATTTAATTTCGAAATACCGCGTGTACTTAAATGCATTTTTTTTTTTTTTTTGTTCGAATTACCGCGTGATTTTCAAGGGACCGAGTGTTTACTTCGAATTATTGAAGGTTTGAATTATTATCGAGAGTCGACTGTATATTATGTTTTGATCGAGAAGATAGCGGCGGGTTGCGGCGCGTGCGAGACTCGGTTACTTGCGGCGTATTTACGATGTTGTTCCACTAGCCGCGTTCGTAACATTCAATTGAAACGTTAAAAACGTTTAAAATCACTCGTTTCAGCGCGGCGGCTTCGTGTCGGCACATAATCTCCTGGTACCTAGTGGCGCTTGAAACAGTATTTTCGGTGCACGGTTAAACTTATAACGGTAATTCTTATATTAATTAATTATTTAATTAATCTTAATTCTTAATTCTAGGTTTCTCTCACACCCACAACGATAATTACAGTGTGATGTATTTCACAGCAATCAACCATGGAAAAAACTGTGTTGGGATGTCAAGAATTATTTACGACATGAAACGTACCTTCCAAGGTAAACACTTTCACTCACTCACACACACACACACACACACGCAAGAACAGCATCTGTTACAAAGCTATTAACTTGTTTTGGGCGTTGAAAAAGGTGGTCTGGTAACAATATACACGATCTACACGCAGTTGTTTGTCTTTTGTTAAAGATGTTATTTTTTCCCCACACAATATTATTTATTTATTTATTTTTTCTTAAAATATAAATATATTTTTACAATGAGAACAAGACGTGTTGAATGGTGTGTACAATATTTACATCGTCGAGACAGTAGGCTTGAGGGAAGAAGCCAACCATTGTTGGTACTTCAGGACGTGTTTTTGGTGATGTTAAAATCCATTTTTCGTTTGTTTTTTGAAAACCGGTCAATTATATTATTTATGTCTACATTCATATTTCTATGTACATACATTAATGCCAGTCCAGTCAATCTGGTTTGCCCCATTTGGCTCCTTCACCAAGATTTAATCTAAAAATCATGAAATAAATAGCAACCAAAGAATGACTAATTAGTAGTTATTATCTTTTAATTTATTATCTTTGTGGAGATTTAGTTTTTTCTACTTAGGCATAACAATAAATTAAAATTTTGATCCTTAAAATTTTGTTGATATAATAGTAATTTTATTCATTCATAGCTGTTAAGGGGGGCTTGGGGACGCGCCTGTCCAAACCTTTCAGACTTTGTAGTTTTATTGAGTCTTCAAAAATTCCTAAAAACCTACCTTGTTCCCGGGCTTTTGGAGTTTCTTTAAATCGACGGTCCTATGGACTAACCGATGGACTAACCGATCGCGATGTATATATCTAGAAATTTGAAGAAATACACATCAAACACTGGATGTAATAAACTTATATGGAAAAGTTAAACTATAATAATAATATTGGTCGTAGATAGTGTGATTTTTGTTTTTATTTATAGAATTCTTCAAATCTAACTTGATAACTACGAACTTAATTCAACAATTCAAAAAGACTGGACTAGATGAAAATGATGTTTTAGTTTTTACCCAATACACATTGATATTTTAATTTATCAAGAAATTCGTCAGACTAATCAAATGGAAAAGTTTTTGCGATAAGACATAATGTTTCACATTCTAAAAATTCTTTTTAAATTTGGTCTATACAACTAAAACTGCATAAAGCTCACCATTTTTATCAAATCGCCTGTTCATTTCAAAATATATGACATTCACAATAGTATTTACGGCACAATAATCAAACTATCAAACACTCCGGTGACGCGTCGTCGTCGTCGTGATAATATATGTTCAATCTGTGTGGCCATTCGGCATTTAAGTTGTCAATATAGAAAAAATTTAAGTCGTTTTGTCAAACAGGAGGAATTGTGTTACATTATATTTTATAATTATTTTTTCTTATAGAATTTAAAAAGGTTATGAAAAGTGATCAAAAGATAAATAATGCGTATCTATAAAAATTTAAATAATTATATCTGGACCTGTCCTACATTTCGATCCTGGACACAATTGGTGTTCCTCATAGTGAAAATATAACGGCAAGGTTTATTAAATGTTTGGAGAACATGTTGGAGAAAAAATATTATTTAAGTTAATAAGATAATTCGATAGTTATTGTTGATTAGATATTCGGTAAACTGTTATCAAAAACTACTTGTGACGCGAGTCAAGCCGAGTCGTTAGAATCGTAAGAATCGTAGAGTCGTAGAGTCGTCACTATATTGAAAATTGAAACGTTGATAGAACTGAGTCGCTGAGTCGCCAAATCTTGAAACACTGAGTCGACTCGTGCAGTTCTTTTTAACTCATGAACTACACATCACTAGTTCCACTTGAGTACATGACCAACGTGACTCACGCCGCCGCTGCCGTCGTCGCAGCCACAGCCACATACGCGTCTTAATTCGACTATCGTCATCGACCAAGAACGATGGTACTTTAGAGTTTTAGCCAATGTTTTTCGTTCACTATTTGAAAATCTCTCAGTTTGAAATTCTTACTCCCATAGTATAGCATACATAGTAGACCGGTATAGTGAAAATTTTTAAATATAGTTACGTTGTTTAGTGACGTAATGAATTGACGTAGTGTTGTAACAAGGAGTGGCCGACCGGTGAAACCGACTAGCGGTGATGATGGCGTAGATAATAATGGTGTTATGAATCAAAGTAAAAAAATCACTTAACTACATCGGTGTCGGTTTTGACCAACGACGACTGAGTGTGTAATCAAACACACACTGGTAAAGTGCTTTTTACGGTTAAAACGAAAAAAGAAGTCGAGTGTAGAACGGATAAAAAAATCGTTTTGAACTCGGCCGCCGATTATTAAACCCGACTTCGAAACGCAATTTCACTTTATCTGTCCTTCGTATAACATAATCCATACTTGCACACAACGCGGAAACGGCTCGAAAAAACGTCACACGCCGCCTTCGTCATTATAGATGCCGTCACTCGATTGGGGCGACAGCCCAGGGGGGCGTCAGTCGTTTCCGCCAAAACACTTGATTTTCGTTTCCACCAATTATCGTTTCCGCCAATCGAAAAGGTTCGTTTTTCGTTTCCGCCAAATCTATTTCTACCTACCTAAATTAAATATAGTTTGAGAACCATTTAGAGTTACCCAGGGGCCACCACGAGGAGGCGGTTCTCGTTGACCCCCAAAATTGTTTAATTCAATCAAATTGAATTAAATATAATAAGTATAATAATCATAAGTTTAATAATATAAAAGTAATTTTGTGTTAATATACACTTATAGTCAAATAGTTCTTCAGTTATTACAATATTCTATAAACCATAATATAATTATTACTTTGAATAATTGTTGCAAACTTTTTTTAAAAATGTCATTCTTGAAATAGTTTTATTTTTATATTCTTCTATTGCGTTTGATGTGTTCATGAAGCGTTTTTTTGTATTACATCTTACATGTTTTTGAATACCTAATTTACAACTGTTGATTTGAATATATACATTGTTTTGAACATTTGAAATTAAAATTTTTAAAAATGTATTAAATTGTGGATGTGATTTATAGAATTGTTCGTTAAAATGAGCGTGAAAAGATTCACAATTATTTGTTGTTCTGCATAAACTTGCAGTGAGATTGGACCACATTGTGGGTGGAAACAAACTATTTTCAGATATATAATTGTCGATTAAATAATCAGCATATTTAGAAAATGCTGACTCTTCTGGCATTATCGACATAAAATCTTCGACAAAACATTCAGATACTTCTTGGGGATCTAAAAATGTTAATCCAAATATATTCCTAAGCCACTCATTTTCTTTATATTCTGTGCTAAGTCCTAGCTCTTGAATTTTACGGTACCACGCTTGTGTTAGATGGAAACGGCAGCCAATAATATTAGTTGAAGGCCAAATAGATAATATAGCATTATGAATACTAACTTCGAAATCTACTGTTACATTTTTTGGGTCAAAAAACAAATTTTTTTCGAAACATTTATTTTTAATACATATTAAAGCTTGCTTATAAGTTTCAGAGTGTTTATTATTCAATAAAGCAAAAACAAGGGGTACGTAAAAGTTATTTTTAAAGCCGTGAATCGTAAATAATTGTGTAAAATATTTTGGGCAATACTCAAACGTTCCGTCGACAAAAATTGTAGGAGATTCACATAGAAAAATTAAATTTGTCTCACAAGAAAATATAATAATATTTGTTTCTTTGTCGTTAATTAATAAAAATTCTTCGCCATTTGACGTAGATGTGTCAATGTTATCTAATGCAGAATGAATCTCATTTAATGAAGACGGATTAATTTGATATGAATGTTTTCGTGCTCGATATATAGATTGACGAATAGCTGAAACATCATTTACTGTAAAGTTTGAAACTGAGTTATTCGATTGAATTTCATTTAAAATTATTTTTTGAGGTCTTTCACAAA
Organism: Therioaphis trifolii; assembly: GCA_027580255.1. Taxonomy (NCBI): domain Eukaryota; kingdom Metazoa; phylum Arthropoda; class Insecta; order Hemiptera; family Aphididae; genus Therioaphis; species Therioaphis trifolii. Next base: position 38,747,186 of record CM050405.1, read on the forward strand.
TATTATCATTCACTGCTTTTCGCTTACAAGCAGACGCTACTTTTTGTCTATCAATATTTGAACAGGGACCATTGCATTTGTGTTCTACAAAAGGTAATTATACGTACTTAATTTTAAGAAAGCCGAAGATAAATTACAAATTAAAATATATAAAACTGATAAACATACCTGATTTACTGATTAAAATATTGTCGTCATCAACATAAATAACTGCAGTACACGTTTTTATGAAACAACGATACCGAGATATATTTGTTTGGATTGATTTATATGAAAAATTAAATTTGAATCCATCAATTAATATCATTTTTTTTCCGCGTTTGCTTGTTATGAATTCCATTATACGAGTAAATTAAAAATTAGATTAATATTTTTACTAAGAAATTCAGTCTCAGCTATGTAGTATAGTTGTCACAAGTCAACTGCACGCCCAATAATACACACTACACATGTTATAGATTACTTAGATTTATCACTACTTATTTATAATAGGTAGAAATTATCTGAAACATCGAATAGTTTGTATATACTGTTAATGTAATAATGTTATTTGTAAAACTGAATATATCGATAACACCGTTAAAGATAAAATAGGGATTCTCAAACTATATTTAATTTAGGTAGGTAAAATAGATTTGGCGGAAACGAAAAACGAACCTTTTCGATTGGCGGAAACGATAATTGGCGGAAACGAAAATCAAGTTTTTTGGCGGAAACGATGACCGCCCGCCCAGGGACCTCCACAAAAGAGGAGCCTCCACAATAGTGACTCCGGAAAAAAAATCTTTCAAATTACAAATGCACTGTCACCCCGCAGTCCCGTCGAAAGTGGCCAATAGGATGAAAAAAAAATTTAGCACTGATTGCCGATGGGAAATCCCGTGACATTTGATGTTTGTTTATCAGTAAATCCGGCGCGTCCTAAGCTCCACCGCTACCGCTGGAGCTACATTCCCAAACCTTGAAATTGCATTGAGAATGTATTTGGTTTTGATGGTATCAAATTGCACTGGAGAAAGCTCATTATCAAAAATGAAGATTATAAAAAATAGGCTTCGAACCACGATGGGACAAAACCGTCTATCAAAACTTTCTCTCCTGAGCATTGAAAACTTATCAACGATTTCTCGGCGAAAAAAGCTCGAAAAGTTCTCTTTGTTAACACTTAAATTTAATTTCTTGTTTCCGATTATATGTATGTTTGTTAAATACCAATAAAAGAAAAAGAATCTACTTTGAAAACAATTGTTCATTTTATTTGGAAAATAATTTTGGGGCCAGGGGGCCCCCACACCTCTAAATCCGGCCTTAATCAAATTTATACGAAAGTTGCGTTTTTTTCGTTTTTCGCGTACTAGGATCTCATCCGGTGCGGTCGTTGTCAAACTATACGAAACAGCGGACACGTACAGAACAATACGAGAAAACGCCGCCTCCTCCGAGGCCGCTCTCCATTAATGACACCCGATGGCCGATAGAAATACTATTTCATATAATATTATAATGATTTTCTTAAATAAATTACAGTTGTAAGAATGAAAATTCCATAAATGCTTCAAAGTTAACATTTTTTAGAAGTAAAATTAATAATATTCGTAAAATAATGTTAACTATGAAAGCATTAAAATGTCTTGACGAACGATTTTTGAAATGTTTCAATTAGACCGAGTAAAATCAGTACAATTTATAGTAAAAGACACTTTCACTAAATATATTTTAGTTATTTAGCCTCAGCTCGAAAAATAATGTTGTTAGAAATTTGATGTTTTTGACATTTATTATATTAATAGCATGTCCAATGTCCATACATAATTTATTTTTAAAAAAAAATGGTCATTGTACTATTACGAAAAAAATGTATCAGTATTAGGGTGGTCCTTATTTTTAAATATTTAGATTTTTGTGACTGGTCCCCTTAATTATGTGCCAATATGTATAAAAATGATACACACAAAATTTGAACATTCTCAGATAAGTTTAACCTATGCCGCAAACCTCTTTTGTACAATTATTAAGTGATTCATACATTTAACAAATTTTATCAGGAAAAACAAATTTCAATTTAATAAACAATTTATAATAATTTTTACATTTTTAATTAACTTATAATAATCGTTACAGTAAATATTTAATCATGCATACATGCAAGTATTATAATGATTCCACCAGAGTGCTATTGATTGAATTTGAGTATCGCCTTCTGTAATCCGTGACAATTTGAAGCATAGGTACTACAATACAATACTGCTTCTGTTCTTCGTTTTTTGAACCAATCTTGTTAAAATCTTCAATTAATTTAACCACTCGTTCAGCCGTATCATTCACAACTTTTAATTTGCTGATTAGTTCTTTACCTCATTTATATTCTAAATTGCTCTCTCAAATTGAAGGCCATGTTTCAATAAAGTCACAATCTATTTTAAACCTTTTAAAAAAATGCAACGTTTAATTTAAAATGAAAGTGCTTCAACATTGTTATTTATTAAACTTGCTATTTTATTTAATTTTAAACATAAACTTTATTCTAAATTGATTAAATCTCCATCTACATCCGATTCACCATCATATTTGAAAGCTCGGGTCATTTTTATTTTTGAATCGTCAGAAATATCATCGAAAAAAGAAAATCCAACCGTTTCTAGACACAAAACATAGATGATTGATACACTTTTTTGGGTGCTACTTCAGACAGCTTTTCATCTATTTTTATCGACATATTATATATATATATATATATAATGATATTATTTAAATATTTTTGTTAAACAATTTTTTTAATATTATTTTATTATTTTTCATATACTTTTTTTTTTATATATTAATTTTTAATTTTTTCCCGTATTACGAGATTTATTACGTTTTTTTTTTTTTTGTTTTTAATGTTATGTTTTTTTGTTTTAGATTTTTCTCATTAAAAGTAGTTTCAATTGGTCGAGAGAAATATTGAGAAATTCTACCATGCAGACCAGGGAGTACCGCTTAAATGATCGTTTGCGAATGCTCCCAAACTACTATCAAATCCATATGAGAGTCACGTTCTCTTACGTAACATACTGTGCATCCGTTGTCCAGCTATACGAAACAGCGGACACGGCCGAACACTGGAGAATAATACGAGAAAACGTCGCCTTCTCCGCTCTCCATTAAATGCCGACCGACAGAAATTAGTTTCAAAACGGCAATACTAGGAACCCACGCGGTGTCGTCTGCTCCGCGCAACGCTTTACACTGCCATAATACGCAAAAAGTACGTGCGTGAAAACGCCGCGCCGCTAACAACGCCACGCGCCAGGCTGAGTTTGCGGATAACCGTTTCGGTTTTTAAAATTTATTCAACAATAAGGTTGATAAATACCTTCATCTTCTTTTTCGATAGTTCGATTTCAAACGTCGTGACCATTTAGTTTATACAAGCGTATGATTATTACTAATATTTCTCAAAACTTCCCGGTCTTCTTTGTTTCGCACGATTTCTGCTATTGACCTGATTCCTACTAAATCATTGGTTTGATCAATAAATCGACTAGGAGAAAGTCCTCTAATTCTTTTGCCCTGCACTTTTCCTTGAATAATAATTTTTTCTAAGCCATCTCGTCCTGTGATATGACAAAAAAAATGTTAGGATTTGACGTTGTGTTGAGGGGAGGAGTCGTCTGTTCTCTTGTATTCTCAATTCTTCTAATATTGACGCATTTGTTCTGTAATCTGTCCATAGAATACGCGATAAATGCCAATGAAGCAAAAATTTGCAGAGGCAAAACTGTGTCAATAACAATATGTAAAAAAACAAATTCTCTTCAACCTCATGCCACGTCTACCACGCACACTTTGTTCCTCGCGAATGCACATAAGAAACACAAATGAATGGACTCTTAATTGCTATAGATCAGAAATAGAGATATAGGCTTCATTTCGGTGTGACACGTCGTAAAAATTGTTTATTGATAGTCGTCGTATTTAATTTGAAATGCGATTAAAAATCGAACTCGCGTTGTGTGCTACATACGTTAAAAAATGTATCTACCACAATATTGTTTGTTGGCGTCGTATGTTATCTACAATGTTCTACCTCATGTACATTGTAGGTGTCGTCTACCATCTAAGCATTTTTACATTAAAAAACTTTTTTTCATATCATACATATTACTTTTTTTCATAAAATGTTCCATTTTGATCTAACAAAAAATAATTACATAAAAATAATTCACTTATAATAAAATAATTTATTTTGAAAATTAATCGAAGTCATGATATATTAGCTGAAGTTATATGATATGTGTAAAGTGTAGGCTATAGAGTGTATTATTGATGTTTATAATAAAATTACAGGGATATACCTGCAATATCGGTTTCCGTACAACGTAGATATTACCCGAAACGTAAATAACATAATATAACGCGATTGAAGTTCTTGTAGATAGCATACGGGCGTGAGTCCCTTAAAAATGCCTCATTACAGCAGTGGTCATAATATGGTTATACATGTTACGTACTCTTGCTGATTGTCTCTGATTTCACGTAAACTGATCGTTTTCGTACAGTTTTACGTAGGTTATAATATATCATTATATATTTCTTTATTTGATAATAAAATTAACATATTGTACTTAAACGATTAGTTTTTTCTTTTCTTATGTTTGTACCAGAATCATTATTATTCTTTTGCATTATTTATTTATTTATTTATTATTATTATTATTTTTTTTTTTTTTTTTTTTACTGATTTAATAGGTTATATTATAATAGTATGTCAAAGTATTATTAATCTATATCAAGGGACAATATTCCAATTTCCAAGTCAGAGCGTATAAAGCTGCTTACACACTAGGTGGATTAAAGATGAAAATCACTATAGAATAACTACAAGTTCGTTGAATGAAGTCTAAGTTACGCACCGTTTTATTTCTTATAACTTCGGTATAAACTGATTTGTAATCGTAATATTTTAATTTTGAATATTATAGCTAATTATAATCGAATAATAATGAATCAAAAACAAATACAAAATAAAAAATAAATAAATTGCAGATTATTGTATATGATTTGGATACAATTATAAGGCGTGTGTTTATACTTAATTGATTATTTGGAAATCACATGATAAATTGTATAAATTTAAAATTCGTAAACTTTTCTTCCATCGAAGTTTTTTTCGTGTAATTTTCAAGAAGAAAATTATAACATGATACTATATTACAGGTATAATATTATGCTGCGTTTTAACCTGTAAACATAGAGTAGGTACAGCACGTAATATGGAGAGCCAATAGATGTGTGTGTGTATATATATTATATATATATTATATTGGTTCATTGTGATCTGTGTTTGAATTGCTCATTTAAACCCGTACATACAGCAATGGGAAATAAAAGGGAAGGTGTCGCGGTGGCGAGGAACAGGGTGGAGGTGTAATACGTGAATAGGTAACGCGCGCGGACAAAAGGCAAAAACCAATAGCGCCGATTATTATTATCAGAGATCGCGGTCGGAGGCAAGAGCCGACGCCCGAGTGTCCGGGTCGAGAGACGCGAGCGGGCCGTCAATACAAATAATATTTGAAATAGGGGACGAGATAATTACACGTGTTATACATTATGTTTACCGGCGGGCCGACAAGGGGTATTTTCAATATAAGTGTAAGAGTGTGTACGTGTTTACGTGTGTATGTGTGTATCTGTACGTGTTTGTGCGCGCCCTCGCTCGTCGTGTATTTATTTTTTCTCGTGATTACACCCTCTCCCGGGCGATAAATTGACAGCGAACGATGAGAGAAAAGTGGAATGCGCTATATCGTCTCCCCGTGTTCCGTCGTCGTCGCGACCCCTCGTGACGATTACCGCAAATACACTGCACGCGCGCACACTGCTCTGCAGCACGCCACCGTTTGTGTGTTCGTTTTTTACAAAGATAAATAATAATAATAATAATAATAATCATCGTCGTAAAAAGTAGGAGGAGGCGCGCACATACCAACAGAAAACAAACAAATCGCGTGTTTCCACTGTGAATATATACGTATCACGTATGTACATATGTATACATTTCGCCAGTTGATTTTACGCGCGTGTCCTCTGGGGAAGCTCTCACCACGGTGGCGGCGTCGCTGGCAACGAATAGTCGGTTTGCATACATTTTGTACGTGGTAAAAACGACGACATTAGGTACGGTCGATCGACATGGATCGAAAATCGCGACATGGCCATATGTCCCGGATATTATACATAGTTAAAGTGTTGGAAGTACTGTTTGCCGGAGGGTTTTCCGAGAGCATTCCATGGGGGGTGCGCGCTAAACGGTTTTTTTTTCAAATTACAAACCATATGGAAACGAAATGTTTAATCGAATGCAAACAAAACGTCCTGCGTTTGTATCAACTCGATACAACTACAATAACGATATAATACAAATATGGCATAAGTGCAGTCTATAAGCGGACTTTCACTATGGATTATGGGTACCTGTCTATGATGAATCATATCGTTTGAAATGTACTCTTTGAACACACACACACACACACACACACACACACACACACACACACACACACACACACACACACACACACACACACACACACTCGCCCGCGGGCGCGCGCACCGCATGATATAACACATACAGTGTATACTTCGACAAACGAGACGTACGATAATGAAATAAGCCATGGTTGCGTCTTGTTTAGGTACGGTTTCCCTTGTGCGATCGCGAACGCGATCTGCGTTCTAAGATCGCGCACCTCGATCGCGCGACTGCTGATACAATGTAAATTAATAGCGTTGGTTTCCCCTGCGCGATCGCGGTCGGCGATCTAAATTTGTTCGCGCAGCAGTTTCCAAGCAGTCAAATCGCGTTCGCACCGCTATCGATTTGTTGTTTTAATAATATTTAATAACGATTACTCATTTATTATAAATATTATAACTCATTTGTGTTTGAACACTCGTTGACATCGGTCGTTCAAAACATGAGTTCTTCAATGGCGAAATTTACTAAGGAGCAAGACGAGATATTGGTTGAATCTGTAGCTAAACACCCCCCAATTTATAATCCCCAAAGCAAGGATTATAAAGATTTGAACATACGGGATTATTTTTCAGATGGCCATTGATAAGTATTTCATGATAACCTTCGGTACTCCTCTTTGTAAATAATGGATCATGCTGCTTTCTTTTTTCTTCCGACAAATACCAGTGTAAGATCTCATCATCTTCTTCTTCTTCTAGCAAAATAATTTTTAAGATTTCTTTATCGACTGTATATCCATTATAATAATTTATAAAAACCAACAGTACTCGTGCACCGTGAACTTAGCACTTCAAAAGTTCAAAATATCGAGTTCGACTGACTGTTAAAATATAAATTACGTCGTGACGTAGAATCGTCTAGAGCAAACCAACATGACGCGAACGCGAACGCGATCTTAATTCGTAGTTCGCGTTCGCGATCGCGCACGGTCAGCGAACGCGAACTACGAATTAAGATCGCGTTCGCGTCATGTGGGTTTGCTCTAGACGATTCTACGTTGTGACCCAAAGATTTATAATTTATATTTTAACAGTCGTCCGTCTGTCGAACTCGATATTTTGAAGTGCTTTTAATACTTTTTACAAACAATATTTATAATAATATTTTGCTTACCACTTCGTCCAACGTTGCAACTTATATCTTTCCAAATTGCATCCCGTATGTTCAAATCTTTATAATCCTTGCTTTGGGGATTATAAATTGGGGGGTGTTTAGCTACAGATTCAACCAATATCTCGTCTTGCTCCTTAGTAAATTTTACCATTGAAGAACTCATGTTTTGAACGACCGATGTCAACGAGTGTTCAATCATAAATGAGTTGCATATTATTAATATTAAATAATATCATCAAAACAACACATCGATCGCGGTGCGAACGCGATTTGTCTGCTCGGAGACCAGTCAGTTCGCGTTCGCGCCACGAACAAATTTAGATCGCCGACCGCGATCGCGCAGGGGAAACCAACGCTATTAATTTACATTGTATCATCAGTCGCGCGATCGGGACGCGCGATCTTAGAACGCAGATCGCGTTCGCGATCGCCCAAGGGAAACCGTACCTTAAACCGTACCTTTATGACAACCCCAACGAATGGACGTTATCGCGACGACAACGACGTGTCAATAGTAAAATAACACTCGCGCTCGTAAGACAAATGGCGAGTATAGATAATATACACAACACGTCGGTATTTTCTACTTCATCATCATCATCATCATCATCATTATCATATATTCGACAGAGAAAAATGTCTTTGGAAAATCCATCACCACGTTTACATTTACGTAGATCATAATAAAACGCGCGCACGAGCAAAGTATCGATAGATTTTATAAGGGGGTAAACCACTGTCGGGAATTAGGTGTACAAAAGTGTAGGAATTACGAAGAATTCTCTGGAATTACATGGAAGTCTTGGAAATTACAAGGAATTCTTGGGAATTACAAAGAAGTCCTGGGGATTACAAAAAAGTTCTGGGGATTACGTGGAAGTTTTCTAGTCATTATTCATCACCTACTAATTAGTATTTAGTAATGTTACAGGTATAAATTCTATAATTCCTAATTGGGTACCTATAGTTTTTAAATGTATAAGTTACATGGAAGTCTACGGAATTAATAGGAGGTCCAAATAATAACTATTAATTCAAAGGAAGACTGAATAGAAGTCTTAGGAATTACATGAAAATACCTGGAATTCTAAGGAATTACGTGAAATTACGTGGAATTATATGGAATTCTAAGAAATACACAGAATTCTAAGGAATTACGTACATGGAATTCTAAGGAATTACTTAGAATTCTAAGGAATTACATGAAATTACACGGAAGTCTAGGTATTAAAATTTTTTTGGAAGTCCAGTGTACAAAAAGCTGGTAAGTGAGATGATGGTGGTACAAGTTCGTCCTTCGTCCCTTCGGTCCTCGGACACGATATTGGTGATGAATGTATCAAGTTTTAAAGAAATTATGACTCATTTCTTTAGCATAAAACGATTCTGAGCAAAGCTTCAGTGTTATATAATATATTATTATTTAAATACTGTTTACGTATTTTACGGTTATTTGTATAATTTTTTAAATGCTTGGAAAAAAAATCTTGAGTCACGATTATTGATATTTTTTCGGTATTGATAGTTTAGTATAAGAGTAAACTTGTATTAAAACAGCGGTTCTCAAACTTTTTTGTTCGCGGAGCCCTTATGTTCCTAAAAAAAATTACGGAGCCCCAAAAATCAGAAATGTCTATTTGAGACAACAATAATTCATACAAAATGATGTCAATTCATATGATTTGCTTTTTATTTATTTTTTCTGTAAAATATGAATATTATACACAGTAATTATTTAACTAATTTAACAGTAAAAAAGAACATTCTATTTTAGTAATTTATAAAATTTAATATTTAGTGATTTTAATGTGATCCGTGATGTTGGCTTTTTTTACTGACCAGTATTTTAATATTTAGCCTAGATTCGCATGTGTCCTTCCGCATCCAATTTATTACGATATTTTGTTTTCGTTGATGCATATGATGAAAATCCGGTTTCACACAGATATGTTGTTCCAAAAGGAAGAAGAGCTAATATAGCTTTTTTAGCCAGAGATTGATATTCGTTTGCAATACTGCTACTGCACCAAAAATCTGTTAATATTTTATCAAATAAAGTTAAAGAATTAAAGATGAATCGGTGGTCGTTTCAATGAATTTTTCATATTCTGTTATTGAATGGATTTAATGAATACAGATATACCCAGGGAGCCACGGACCCCCTAGACTACTCTCGCGGAGCCCTAGGGCTCCGCGGAGCACAGTTTGAGAACCGCTGTATTAAAATTTCAGAACTTTCTAACAAATACTCAATATTTCATTAGAAATAAACTTAAAAGAAATCAGACAATATCGTAAAAAATCGTATAATAATTTATTAAAGTGTGTATAAAAAAAAATCCTGTGTCACGATTTTTGAATTTTTATTAGGATAATTAGGTAGGTATATGAGTAAGGTCATATTAAATTTTCAGAACTTTTTGTCAAATATTTAAAATTATATTACATAAAAACTTTCAAACAATTTGGTAAATTAAAAGTTCTATATTTAAGTCAAAAGTGCTATAATTGTTCGGAAAATGTTGTCCAATACAAAAAAAGTATGTATTTGATATTGGATAAAATTGTCAAGTTTCTAGCTTCAATACTTTTCGATTTATGACTAAATACGTAAAATCTGAACAGTGAAAATCTCGTTTACGGCGGATTTTTACCGATTTTACCGTTTTTACTCAGTTTTTCGATCGTTATTCTTGATTACTGGAAAAACTATGGAGATTTCGGAAAAATGACCTCTTTAAAGTACCATCTCAGTTCAATTTCGAATCTAAAAAGTTGCCGGACGAAACTTTTGGACAAGGATTTCTATACGAAAAAGTGTACAGAAAAAAAAAATAATAATAAAAAAAAATAAACATCATTGTAAAACCATAAGATCCTTCGCTTCATTCAGAGTCTAAAAAAAAAGTAGTACTCGTGTAGACCAGACACGGGAAAACACCGGGCGTCGCCTTCAACGCGGCCGAGTCGTTGCCGCCGCCACTCGATTAAAATAAATTCTTATGAAGCCGCCCGGCTCGTACCAGAAACCCGTTTGGTGTCGTGCGCACCACGCGACGTTTGTACACCGTGAACACGGCAGTACGGATATAATAATTATATACGTTTTGATCGAGAGGACAGCGGCGGGTCGTGGCGCGTGCGGCACTCGTTTCAGCGCGGCGGCGTCGTGATCGGAACATAGTCTCCTGGTACCTGGTGGCGCTTGAAAGAGTATTTTCGGCGCACGCTCAAACGTATAACGGTAAAAATATTCTTTCACGCCCACAACGATAATAGTGTATATACAATATAATAAATTATAGTGTATTTCACAGCAATCGACCATGTGGAATAAAACCGTGTTAACATGTCAAGAATTATTTATGACATAAAACGTATCTTCTATAGTAGGTATTTATAAAACACACAAACACGCGCATACACACACTCACACAGCATCTGTATAGGCTATTAACTTGTTTTGGGGCGTAGAGAAACCGGTTGTCCTGTAGCAATATACGGTCTACACGCAGTTGTTTGTCTTTTGTTAATGAAATGTTATTGTTTTCCCCATACATTTGAAATCTAAATAATCGATAGAAACACTTTGAAACCAAAGTTAACAACAGTCGTTCACTTAATATGTATAACTACTTATGATCGTAATCGATTACTCTATTCGTGATCAACTGATGTAATGATTACTATTACAATAATTCACGTCGTGATTTAACTAATCCGATACGAACAAGAATTGTCACAAACGTGTTATCTGTAAGTTCATAAATAATATATATTGACATAGAATTGTGCCAAAGTCTTGAATTGAAACAGGACTACATTATAAACTATTTTTCAAATAAAAAAAACATTATAATAACGAAAAAAACAATGTTCTATGAATGTTCTTTTGAATGTTTGAGTGTTGTATAAAATATGAAATTTAAGAAAACTAGAGTGGTGACAATCAAAGACCTATTCGGGTTATTCGTAGGGTCCATAGTTATTTACTGTTGACATCACTATTTTGGGAAGAAATGACAAGAAATTAGAAGAATAACAGAACTTGAAGTCTGTTTGAAAAAATAAACCCGTGTAACTCGCCGCCGTCGCCGCCACCGGGCTACACCGTACGATGTGAACTCTCACTCCGTGACTATAGTATAGTGAAATACAGTTACCTACCGTTGTTTAGTGACGTAAAGAAGTGACGTATAGTGTTGTAGCTAGTGGTGGCCGACCGGTGAAAAGCGGTGACGCTGGCTTAGTTAATAATGGTGTTATGAATCAAAGTAAAAAAATCGCTTAACTATCGGTCGGTTTTAATCAATGACGGCTTAGTGTATAGTCATACACACCGATGAAATGCTATTTAAGTGTACAGTTTCGACAAATATGAAGATTTGTGTGATTTGCGCGTGGGTAGAACAATGTATTTTGATCTGGATCTGTTTCTCTCTCTCTCTCTCTTTCTCTTTCCCTCGTCTTTCTCTTTCCCAACACGTCCAACGGACAGGGTCGCGGGGTGGTTACACGGGAATGCGGAAAGGTTCGTCCAGAAAAGGTGAGAAAAGACCTTTACGCAGGGAGAGATGAAGACGTATAGTGCGCAGTAGGTATGTGTTCGAAATATTATTATTATTATAATGACGACTCACCAGTCACCGAGTTACGAAAATAGTTAACGTGCGGAAAATCGATACTCTCATTTAATAACGCATAACGTCGTATCGTGCCAGGAATAATTTTCGTTATCTAACTACACCGTTATCCGACCATAAATAGAAGTTTACAATATTATATTGTGAAATCTCTACGTTGACGCCAATCGGCTTGAATTAAAATTTGCTGATCCTCGATTAGACGCTCGACCAGCGTGCATGACCCAGTACCACACTGCTCAAGGCCCACAAGTGGGCCGTGGTCCATGGGTTGAGAGGAACCGATGCGTTTTGGTAATATTTTTCTCGTTTCGAAAATGGCACAGGTTCCAGTTACGCATGACCAACGTGACTAGTACCGTCGTCGCCGCCTTCGCAGCAGCAGTAACATACGCGTTTTAATTCGACCATCGTCATCGACCAAAAACGATGGTACTTCAGAGTTTTAACAAATGTTTTTTTTTTTAAATTCTTACCTACGCTTGCCCGGTATTGGGTAATTGTGCATCTTCGCACATCAAAAAAATGCAAATTGTCCAAAACAAAGTCCTCAGAATAATTGCAAATGCTCCGTGGTTTGTCAGAAATGCAAATCTCCACAAAGACTTTCAAATCCGAGATATCCAAGCTCATATTAAAACATTAGCAAAAAATTTCCACTGGTCTCTTCCAAACTCATCAGACACAATTCACTATAACCTCCTCACCCACCCAACTCATCGTCAATTAAAACGTGGTCGTCCCCACGACCTCCTACACTAAGCCACATCCCAACGTTCAAATCTTCACCCTACACATGCGCTTCTTCCAGATCACTCAACGACTTCAGCTACTTATAGTTATACTATTGTAAATATGTAGATATCAGAATATTATTGTAATCACCTTACTTATGTATATTTTTATTACCAATTGTAATTATCCTTAGTACTTAAAAATATTTTAATTATCATGTTATAATGTTAAAAATGATGTAAACTGTCAATATCCCTAGATTTAGATTGCCTTAGGCTAGGAAAGTCTTATGTTTATATAATAAAAAAAAAACACATGTTTTTCGTTCACTTAATGAAAATCTCACAGTTTTCAAAAAAACACGGAGATTATTTGGTGCACACCGTACCAAAAACGCAAGAACCGCGTGACTCGTCACCGCCGCCGACGCCGCCTCTGGGCGTACCGTACGACGTGAACTCTCACTCCGTTGTTAGTGCATTGAAATATGGTGACACTTGGATGGAACCATTTCTTTAAATAAATAATTAAAGTTGAAAATTTACGTACGTTAATCACGTACAAATTATAAAATAATTCAGTTTAACGCTTAAATATAAAATATAATATAACTTAACCGTTTTGTTCTTTCTCATTCAAACTTAGAAGAATAAGAGTAAATTTAGAACATTTATAATTGTAGTATTTACATACTATAATAAAACAGTTTGAGCTTAAGTCTTTGGGCTTTATTTAGATGGTACCTGTAAGTTGTATTATAACCACGCATGGAAAAACTATTGAAAATAGAGAAAAAAGAATCAGAAGACTTCTTAAAAGTACTAACTACAACATTTATGACCTTCAGAGATGCTGGATGAAACATTAGATAAGATTCGATAAGACTAGTCTATAAAAACGTATAAATACATTAATTTTTACATACAATAAGCATCTTTTGTGTTTATAAAATATGGAGTCCTCTACGTGTATTTTAGGTAATCAAATGTGGAATACAAATAAAAGTATTTCACTAAACATATTATTATTAAAAACAAATACATTTATAAATTTAAATTATGCAAATAATCTAAATGGTGTATATTACCATAAAAATTAATGAATTTAAATTTAATAAACCACAAATAAAATGAAAAAAAGTAATATATATTACAGATAAGCAAATAATGGCTAGCTTTAAATTATTCATATGTGTTATACCCAAGCATAAATCAAAATAATCATAAGTATTAAATTAATTTCAAAGAAAATATAAAATATAAAGGAACTATTACTAAAAAAATAAATAAAATACTTATGAAAATAAGTATCAAAATTTTAAATAATAATACTTTAACTTGAAATTTAAATAATTCACACTGGTAAAATGTACTAAACTAAAAAGTACGTACGTCGCCTCCTCGGGTATTCTTTACTCCTCGGACAAGAAATAAGGATGGGCGTGCTGAAATATTTTTCATGTTTTAAATATATTTTTTCAGTATCCTGAGATAAGTGTATGACCAATGTCATTAAATTTTCAGAAGTTTTTATTAAATATTAAAAACTAAATAAAAAATACACTCGAAAGAAACGTATTTTCAAAGTTCTATTTTTAGCTTAATAATTTTCAAATTTTTTTAAACTTTGTAGTATTTAATGATAATAGTCAATGATATATGGTGAAAATTTCAAGTTTTCAGCAACATTCATTTTAAAATTAATACGATATTACTTAAGTCAATCTAATCAAAATGTCTTTTTGGTGAAATTAACCGGTTTTTACTCGGTTTGTCAGCAGTTTTTCCTTGTGCATGGAAAAGCGATTGTGAGAATAAATTGAGCTGAATAAACCCTCACTGTACCTCCTACATGTGATTTCCGTTCTAAATATTTTCTGGGTGAAACATTTAAACAAGGTTAAAGTGCGTAAAAAGAGTCTACGGAAAAAATATAAACATTATTGTAAAACCATAAGATCTATCATTTCATCAAAAATCTAAAAATAATTTAGTTTTAATGATAATATATTAATGTACCTATTATTCAAATTAAAATATAAAATAAAATTACAAAATATAATATAAGTATTATTTCTATTATTAATATGTTTATAATTTTAGTAGTTCGAATTAAAAACATTGATATTTAAAACCAAAATTATTAAATAGTCTTTAAAATATGCCCCATTATAAATATAAAATAATTTTATTTACATATTCTCATTATACAATTTTCGGAATATTAATTTAATGTTTTTTTTTTTATTAAAAAATTATTATTTTCTATAATGTATTTCCATTTTTAGAGTATTTTTTTTTTTTAACAATTATTACTCAAATATATAGTTGAAACTGGATGGACTAAATTTAATTTGAATACAGGGCTTTTTAACATTGAATGTCTCTCGTAGATTTTTATATTTATTTTTATACTCGGTACCATGAGTAACGACCAACTATAATACTGCATAGTAACTGCGTAGATCCTACAAGAAAGTAAAAAATTATAAAACTGTTTGTCGAGTTTAATCAACGGAAGCTGAGTGTGTAATCAAACACACTGATACAGTGATATTTATTTTTAAAGTAAAAACAAATTCTAATGCAGAACGGGTAAAAAACTCGTGAACTCGGCCGTCGTTTACTATACCCGACCTGTAAGTGATAACTTATATCTAGGGCCCGGATTTATATGCATTTGCATGTTTTTTCCAAACCGTCCAAAAAATAGCTAGGTAAGCTACGAGTTTGAATTGTATAGTCCAGCGGTTCTCGAACTTTTTTGCTAGCCCTTATGTTCCTAAAAAAAATAACGGAGCCCCAAAAATCAGAAATGTCTATTTGAGACAACAATAATTCATACAAAATGATGTCAATTCATATGATTCGCTTTTTATTTATTTTTTCTGTAAAATATGAATATACACAAATTATTTAATTAATTTAACAGTAAAAAAGAACATTCTATTTTAGTAATTTATAAAATTTAATATTTAGTGATTTTAATATGATCCGTGATGTTGGCTTTTTTTACTGACCAGTATTTTAATATTTAGCCTGGATTCGCATGTCTGCTTCCGCATCCGATTTATTACGATATTTTGTTTTCGTTGATGCATATGACGAAAATCCGGTTTCACACAGATATGTTGTTCCAAAAGGAAGAAGAGCTAATATAGCTTTTTTAGCCAGAGATTGATATTCGTTTGCAATGCTGCTACTGCACCAAAAATCTGTTGATGATATTTTATCAAATAAAGTTTTTAAAGAATTAAAGATGAATCGGTGGTCGTTTCAATGAATTTTTCATATTCTGTTATAGAATGGATTTAATGAATACAGATATGCCCAGGGAGCCACGGAGCCCCTAGACTACTCTCGCGGAGCCCTAGGGCTCCGCGGAGCACAGTTTGAGAACCGCTGGACTATATAGTCCGTAGGTCCGAAACACAAAGTTTTATTTTACATATTTTTGCATATTTTGCCATTTTTGGACATGTATCGCATATTTCTGTATTTTACGATTTTTTATTGCATATAAATGGTTTTTAAATGCATAACATGTCATATTTCAGTTATATTCATCAAATTAACGTATTTATATGTACCTATAGTCTACGTAATTATTTGACGAATTGGTTATTTTTCTTATAGCCACATAATATACGAGTATTTGGAAAAAAATATTTTTTATGTTAATTTTTCACTTTGAAATAAAAATGTTGAAAAAAAAGAATCATATTATTATTTATGTAAAAAAAATTGTATGCATAAAAAATAATGAAAATAAAAGACTTTTCTAATTCGATTTCTTTTGCATATTTTAAATTTTTTGAAGGTGTATTTCTAGAAAATAAGATCATGAATGCATGATTCACAGTGCATATTTCTTAGGTTTTTAGAGCATATAAATCTGAATGCTACTTATATAACATAATTCATTACGATTTAGTTGTCCCATGAGCAACACGAAACGGTGAACACGATCGTACATGCACGCAACGCGGAAACGGCGCGGGAAAACGCCGAACGCCGCTTACGCCGGTAGATGCCGCCACACGATTGAAATTCGACTGAAACCCGACGTACTAACCATAATAATAGTATGAAATCCATATGAAAGTTGCGTTTTTTTCGTCTTCCGTGTACTAGGATCACATCCGATGCGGTCGTTGTCCAGCTAATACGAAACAGCGGACACGGTCGAGCTCGTACAGAACAACACGAAAAAACGACGCCTTCTCCGAGGCTTTCCATTAACGCTCTCCTCTTAACCAGTGCCGGATTTAACCATTGTGCCGCCTTTAGCACATAATAAATTGCCGCCTTTTAATATAAATATTTTTCTAGTCTAAAAAATGTTATTAGATCGTACAGTTATTGTTTTTTTCTTTGTTACTTAAAATTTTAATGATGAAAAATAAAAATATACAGCTGTTATAAAAACGCATACATATAACATATACATTCATATAAAAAATTTAATTATAAAAAATATGATATAAAATATAATGATAAAAAACATGGTAGTAATAAATACTTAAATAGTTAATTATTGTATTCAAAATGAAATAGTTAATATCTAGTACTCATTTCTGCGCGACTTTTGAGTCGCAAAATCATCTATTATGGCATCGAAGTCCATTTTGTTGTAATAATACCATACTACATGAGGTGCGTTTCCCTGGCACCACCATTTTTGAATTTTTCAAAAAAAATTGTTTCATTAATTGTACCATAATTTGTACCAATTTGTACCACAACTTTTAGAATTTGTACCTGAAAATTTCCCCGGGAAAATCCATTTCCACGTAGTGGTGCCAAGGAAACGTTTCCCCAGCACCACTTTTCCCTCAAAATGAACTTTTCTGAATCTTTATTTTACCATTAATTGTACCATAATTTGTACCAATTTGTACCACAACTTTTAGAATTTGTACCTGAAAATTTCCCCGGGAAAATCCATTTCCACGTAGTGGTGCCAGGGAAACGTTTCCCCAGCACCATTTTTCCCTCCAAATGAACTTTTCTGAATTTTTATTTTACCGTTAATTGTACCATAATTTGTACCGATTTGTACCACAACTTTTGAAATTTGTACCTGAAAATTTCCCTGGGTAAATCCATTTCCACGTAGTGGTGCCAGGGAAACGTTTCTCCAGCACCACTTTTCCCTCCAAATGAACTTTTCTGAATCTTTATTTTACCATTAATTGTACCATAATTTGTACCAATTTGTACCACAACTTTTAGAATTTGTACCTGAAAATTTCCCCGGGAAAATCGATATTCTGAGCTCTCGTTCTCTATTGCATTGACTAATTACTGGTTTTTTTTTTTTTTTGTGATTAGGTACAGAGATAAACACACAATCGTCAACCCATGTTATATAAATAACTTATTTTAAAGTTTTTAAAGTTTACTAAAATAGTGAAAATGTAATATTAAAAATTATTTGCCGCCCTTGAGAAATTGTCGCCCTAAGCACTAGCTAATAGTGTTTACTGGTAAATACGGCACTGCTCTTAGCCATCAAGGTAACCATGAAACTAATCACGTGTGTCCGATTCGCATGCGGTTTTTGTATTGTTTCTTCTTTCCTTTTTAGAGAGCTGTTAATCCATCGGTTGGTGGAACTTTCAATAGTGTTCAGTTTGGTACATTGTTGCTTCCATTTGTCTGAAGCCATTTGTCATTGGAAAGAAGCTCCTATATGCAGGGCACCCACGAGGGGGTCAGGTGGACCCATGGTACTGGGGCCCGGACTTTCGAGGGGCCCGGCGTCCATGCAAATAATTACTTCAATATATAATAGAAAAATGTTTCAAATACATTTTAATGATATTATACATGACTGCTCAGAAAAAAGCAAGAAAAGCGAAATAATATACCTAGTTAATATAGAAAGAAGAAATTAGAATTTAAATGATAATGTGTATCAAGTATTATGTGTATTATTATTATTTATGAGGCTATCAGAACTATACATACGTACATTCAATTATCATACGTACAGTACAAGTTATAATAATCACATTATTTTATTTTTTCCTAATGAATGTTTTATACCTTTTTTTCATGATTTTATTTTTTAACATACATTTTTAGTTAGTACTATGTTTGAGTATATAATATTACACATGTTTTTATAGAAAAAAATTAAAAATAAACATAATTTTCAAAATAATTGATCTTTTGTTTCACTCAGGATTTAAAATAACATCGTCTTTGCGTTAGACGGTAATTAGGAAAAACAGAGTTATATTATAACATAATTTACCTAATACTAAATAAAAAATGATCAACATTAGTTAGTAATCAATTAATCAATCAGTATAGTTATATATCAGGTTTGATTTATTGAATCATGCATGTTTAATCGCATTGCAAATCAATCACTATATTTGTAAGTAATTCATTTAGAGTTTTCATTTTCGATAGAAATTTAATTAATGAAAAATTCGATATGCACATTAGATTACGTTTTTCAACTTATTAGCAATTGCACTTTATTTTAATCATTGTTTTCAGTCTTTGCCACAATTATATATGATTTTACTAAATTGTATACGTGCATGAATCTACAGATCCAACTAGATCTCGAATTAAAAGAACAATTAATAAGTTAGCTTACGAGTCGGTTCAGGTGTTCAATGATCAATGTTTATCGGTGATTACTGATTATGAATATGAAGTATATGCCATAAACACATTATTTAAAAAAAACAGATAAACGAATATAGGTAGGTAGGCACTAATGTTCAATGTTTATCGGTGATTACTGATTATGAATATGAAGTATATGCTATGAACATATTATTAAAAAAAAAAGATAAACTAATATAGGTAGGTAGGTACCTACATTATTTCTGGTTATCGTTTTGTGCTTAAATCTCACGCATTATTATTATTTCTTAGCGCAGGGTCACAGAAATATTCTGTTTCAAATCATAGGTTCCATAAAACCATTTGAATATTATCTCGACATATTATTCACATAATTATATTTTAGTTTCTAGTAGAATTTTAGTTTGTGATAACAAGACGTATTGATGTTATCATATTATGCTAAACTAATAAAACATTTCAGGGTCAAATGTCGTAGTAATATTTATGTTTAAAACATAAATATTTCAACGTTATTAGGAAATCGAATACCGAGGTAGAATTACATAGAGGCAGGAGGCCGTACGAGTACACGTACGGGGATATCTATTGAAGTTTCGATAGACAGTGCTATCAGTGTGTACGGCGTACGCAGTATAATTATATTTTAACACGGTGTTATAATGTTCTGTGCCACGGGGACAGAGAGCCAACTGCCAAGTGACAAAGAAAAATAACGATATATATATATATATATATATACATGTATATAGAAAGAGAGAGAGAGTGTGAGAGACAACTGTCATTAATAATTTGAATATAGACGACTCACTAACACACCTAAATCAAGAACAAATATAAAAATACTATACACACGTATATCCTTATTTATTTATTTATTATTATTATTTTTTTTTTAATACGAATGAAACGGCGGTGTTACGACGGCGCCAGATGATCTAAAAAAACTGTAATGTCTTAACATGTTTACGTTACATTTATAGATTTAAATATTGCTCGTAGGGAACGAGTGAGTGCACTGCATGAACAGAGGAGTAGAGAGAGTATGTCAGAGAAAGTGAAGAAGAGCTATATATATATATATATACTTCTATATTCATAAAGAAAGAGAGATAAAGAGAGGGAGAGAGAGAGAGAGAGAGAAAGAGATAAAGACGACTCGTTAACGCACATTGAAAACAAATATACGAATACTATATCTATTATACAGGCATACCTACCTAATCTTATTTATTTTTTAAGAGCGAATTTTTACGTGGCAGAATTTAAACACGCAATCAGTCAAAGCCATCTCGTAAATTTCAGATCATCTGAACTTAAAAACAAATTTCGACCACCTTGTTCTGATTGTATCGTCATTTTTCGCAGCTCAAAATACACTGGTTTCGAAAAAAATCGATTCACAACCACAAGAGTAGCAGAGAAAAAACATGAACAGTTCAAGATTGACGTACATCGGAAACAGCAACTAGAAATTATACATACATTTTGTTTGGATCTTTGCTCAAACCAAATGTCCCACGACTAGTTATAAATAATTTATGTATTTGTTCATTTTATTTTTGTTCTTATTACCTATACCTATTTTATGTACAGATATATGGTGGCGCTTCAACTAGAACGAAACATAGTAATCTCTAGTAGCTAGAAACTCCGAGAGTCTAGTTCATAGATTGAAACTCGTTGCCCAAGTGTTTTTTTTTTATGTTGTCGGGTACCTAAGGTAAAAAAGGCAAGCCCCACAGACGTGACCATATAGTATCTGCTCATGTAAAACAGTCTACTGACTACCGTAGTTGTAGTTAATCTGTGAATTATCAAACAAATAGAATTTGCTATTCTGCAGTGAATTGAGTAAAATTTCTGTAGTGATGAAGTACGTGTCGATATGCCCAGACCTGTACTAAAGACAACGGGGAAAAATTCCAAATATTCCGCATCGTTTCTAAGGATGATATTTTCATGGAAAATACTCATCGTTCAATATTGCATCCGCCTTATTGACGTTCGGTAAATAAAAACATTTTCTTTCAAATACAGAAACGGCCAGTCGCAAGTCAGGTGTAAACTACTTGAGTGTTGGTGATCACAATAATGGTGCGTGATACACGAGAGTGAGCCTCGTTTTCGTGGAATACGTTTTTGTGGGAACGTACAGTTTAAATTTGCTTTCGTAATAATTACGAACAATTACAACAATTATTGTTGTCGCCAGTGCTCGACTTGGCAAAATTAAAATAGGGGGACTCTATTAATTTAAAAAAAAGAGCGTCCCCGTCACTTGTTAAACGTTACTAAGCCGTGGGGGCTATGCCCCCACACCCCCTAATAGCCATCTTTAAATTAAATAAAAAATATTAATAAATAAATAATAATCAAATTACAAAAAAAATTACTGTAAATAATGTATTGTATATTATAGTTATAACTTATAAATATAATATCAAACTCAAAAGTAACTAAATGAAAAACAATTCATTTTAACTATTTATTTAAATTTAAAAAAAATGTAATTCATTAATAACAATCTTTATTAATTGATATTAGTGAATACTGATTAATGATAACAGTGGTAACTGATAATATAGGTAATGATATAAATATAATAATAATATTCTGTGTTATTATTAAATCTATGGTAAGAAAAATTATGTTATCACTGTTATTAGTAGGGATGAGAAGTTATAGGAGCTAAAATAGACAAAATATGCATGCAAATATGCGAGGAAAAATTGATATATGCATCAAAAATTTGAAAATATGCAAAAAATGTATTGTAATATGCAATTTTTTCTATAAATAAAAAACGTGTTTTCAATAAGTTAATATATAAATCATATTTCGTTAAATTTGATTCTATTAAAATATAAATAATTTTTAACTGAGTGGTAAAAACTTAATACTAGGTATAAATATGAGATGATAAATGATTGGTAGATGTATTGATTATATATTGATAGTCAGGTGATTTAATCTAAAAAAACAAAAATTCAATTTTATAAGTTTTGTAATATATTTGATAATTATTTTTTCAAACCTGTAAATTTGTTGCATTGAACCTCCAAATTGTTTTAATATTTTCGGCATCCATCATATCCGACGATTATCCGAAAGAATATTTTTGTATGGCAAAAAACGTCTTTCCACATCAGCTTAAGTTATGGGGGCATTCTTGAAGGAAATAAGGTCATTTTTCATGTCATTTGTATTAAAATCAACATAATTTTACTAAATATGCATTTTTATGCACAAAAAAAGACATGAATATGCAACTTTTAAGAAAACTACCAATATATGCAAAAATATGCAAAATTTAAATACCAAATTTCAATTCATTAAGTTATAGAACAGATTTTTAGCTCACCTAGCTATAAAAAGAAAACATAGAAAAAAATATGCAAATCCTATAACTTCTCATCCCTAGTTATCAGTTTATCACGAGCATTTTGATAAAAATTAAAAATGCAGAATGATGCAGCGTCCCGTGCGTTCTTCTTAAAAATAAAAGTAGAGGTACGCTAAAATTTCCGAAAAATTAGTTGGGGTACTCCGTCCTCCTGCGTCCCCCCCCCCCAAGTCGACCACTGGTTGTCGCACGACTCAACCGGATCTGCAAACGTGTATCAAACACGTTGTGTTCCAATTTCAGTCGTGGATTATCGTTCGTGAAGCCAAGATATCGCCACAACAACATGATCGACGTTTCGATGTAAACTAAACTAGTGAAAAATTAGCGAGCACTGTTCGTCGTGAGTGCCACGAACGCAAAATCGTGTGAACCAGTGGCGCCGATGTATAAAAAAGTCTATGTTGCCAATTAAATTTTAACCACCCACCACCCCAGGCCCTAACTATAAAATTTCGGATTGCACTCATGATTATACCACAATGAATACCAACATTTTTCTCTCTTTTCGCTCAAAATATGCCTCAAAAACTAAAATAATATAGAATAGTTGTATACACTACCTAATCAAGACAAGAAAATTTACTTTTTAGTTTTCAATAAAAATGAACATAATAACATTTAAATAACAATAGTTACATAAACTTTTTCAAAATTTAAATCAACAATATAAATATAATTAAAATTATATTTATAATTACAGAAAATTGTGGGGTACATGTACATGCCACACGGACCCGGCCACACGGGGCAGGGGCCGCAGGGCACAGTGCGATTTCCATCATTTTTATTTTTTAATAAACCCGATGATTGGTATTTGGTTGTGAAATGCGTCCTCTAATTTTATTGGCTATCCGTATGGCCGCACCAGACGGAAAAGTCTCGAGAAATTTCGTCGGCATTACCGGCAGCCGGCAGCGCAATGCGTGCGGTCCGTCCGCACTACGCGTTCGCTGCGAGTCAGTAGACGCACTTGTATAGGTCACAATAGCAAATCATTCTAAATTACGTTTGATTCGATTCGTACTATGCCTACGACACGTATCTATGGACAGTGGACACGTACCTTTATCCAACATTTCTGTTTTTTTAAAATATAATCACACATCTCTCGAACTCAACAAACCCACCCACCCACCTAAATATATATTGTGTTGCGGTCGCAATAGGTAGACATAGGGATCGGCGCCACTGGTGTGAACTGTTTATTAACTTCACACTTTCGGATGTGTCACGAACTAAAATATCTGGTTGTGCATGTATAAAAGTAGACCTTTTTAGCGCTGTCACCGTCATGTCAATAACTAATCTGCTTTCAACGTCAACTGTATACCTACATAGGTACTATCATTGATTGTGAATAACATTTTATTTATAATTAATGATACTATGACACTATGTACTATATTATAGTATATATAAGGTGACCAATGACCATACGTCCCGTTTTGAACGGGACAGTCCTGTTTTTTGTATTGTTGTCCCGTTGTCCCCTGAGGAATCTTCGGGATACAAAAAAAATAACGAAAATCAATTTTCTATCGTTTCCATTATACATGTATATCTAATTCTTACGTGCATGTGTATATGGTCGATTAGCGGTAATGACTGTAAACGGTATCGGGATTGTTGAGTGTATCAGGAATCGGGTTATAAATTGTCTATGCCATTTATTTGATTATTCTCATCATATTTTTATTTTTTTGTAGGATTTATCAAACGTAATTTCGGTGCAAACCGTTTTTTTACGGTTGAGGTTAAATATTTTGGAAGACCTGGAAATATTGTTGGGACTGTCTCAGTTTTTAAAATTGAAGTAGTTCTTTCTAGCTTTTCTACTACTCCTTCATCTATTTTGAACTAGTCATATTTAACTATACATAGATACTGTTACAGTGGCGGTTATAAGGGGGGGGCGATAGGAGGATCGCCCCCCTTTGGGCCATTTTTTGTAAATTTATTTATTTAGTACCTATAAATCATGGTACAATCTTACACAAAAAGGAAAAAACATGTACCTATTTTTAATTTTTATCGTACTGCAATTTGTTAAGATGTCTGTGCGCTTAGTTTATTTTTGTTCTTATAGGTACCGTGTGTACCTACGCGTATTATCAGCTTTTTTGCTTAGCTTAAAGGTATTTACTTATTTGATATTTCTATCTAACTGTTAGGCTATTCTTTAATTAACTTGTATTTCTATGGCTTTTACATTATAATATGCATGCGTGGTGTGCTTTTTTTTTATTTGCGTAGATTGAAAACATGGTTAAGGTCAACAATTGGCGAAGAAAGGTTAAATGGGCTAGCATTATTCCACATTCATAAAGATATTTCTATAGATGTATAAAATATTATTACACGCTTTGCTAAACAAAAGAATAGGCACATGCTTTTACTGTAGTTTTTTTTTTTTTTTTTATTGATATTTGATGTAATATGACTAATGAAAAAATATTTATGCTATATGAAGTGTTTATTTTATTTCAAAATATTGAGGAAAGGTCTATCCAACATTGTTGACCCAACGATTTGTTTTTTTGTTATTTTCGCCCCCCCCCCTTAAAAGTCAATTATAACCGCCACTGTACTGTTGCATTAGCCTCAATGTGTAATGCACAAACATAATCATTTTTACTCGCCAATTTATCACCACGGGGAATATGTTTGTTCCAAACCTCCAGCTTGATTATCCGAAATTGTAATTAAAATATTTTTATAACTCAATTGTGATTTTTTAACATTGATAGAATAATCACATTTATATTTTCTACATATCTGTTACTATCTATTATACATTTTTTGTCCTCTGAAATTAAAAAATAAACATAATTTTGCTCATTATTAAATAAAAAAAAAAAAATTATTTATAATACAAATCATGATTTGTTTTTTTTTGTCTCGTTCTGACTAAAAAAAATATATGGTCACTTTAAGTATATAGTTCCATAGTGGTGCATATACAATATGACCGCAAATAGCACCAAAAATTTTAGGTTGACCGCAAATGAAACGGAAAAGGTACCTATTGACCGCAAATGTACCGACCGCATCGGTGCCGACACCAAATATCGGTGCTAGTTCGGTATGCGCTCTACCGACAAGTTTCTGGTTCGGTATGCGCTCTAAATTTTTTTTTTTTTACAATTTAATTATTTTCGGTATTATACACGTCGTTATACACGTTCTGAACGTCTTCTAGCACGGCGAGAAAAAGGTCCGGACTGCATGTCTTGACGGTAAAGTTGCCAGCAATAGTAATCAAGATGCGACTGTAAATGGTTTAAAGGAACACCCAGCTCATTTTCTTTAATATTTTAATTTTTACGTCAAACCATGACCTCTCAATGTTTTGAGTATGGGCTCCTGCATTTGCATCGACATATGCCATTTGGTGATTTGCCGTCTTATATACAGTATGCATAGTAGGTAATAGAATTTAAGGTAAAGACAACCAAAGTAAAGACTATCATAAGATAATAAAGTCGGAATTGATTTCAACATATTTCAGTTCGGTGTGTGTTTGTGTGGAGGGCCCGATGAAATGCCGCCGCCAGGGTGCTAGGATGTGTGTGAGTGTGTGTCTTACGACGTTGCCAACTCGTCGGACGCGTCTCGAGCAGCTGCGGAACCGGTTCGGAGTCCGTATCCGCCGCGGAACGTTGCACGATCCGGCAGCGGCGCCATATTTTGTGGCGTCGACCGCGGCTGCAGCAGCTGCAGCTGCCTCTACGGCCGTTGCCGCATACAACCGAGTGAAAACTATCGAAGTACTCGATAGTTTAAACTATCTAATTACTCGGTTGTTTTATAAAACTATCGAACTATCGAAAAACTATGGATTGTTTTACCCGATGAAAATTTAACAAGTGAAAATTATCAAGTAAATTCGGTCGATAATACCGAAAAATCACTCGGTAGTTTTTGAAACTATCGATAGTTAAAACTAGTCGGTTGTGCCCATCACTAAGCGCAACATACAACAGCTGCTGCTGTCGTCCGTCGTGTTACGTCGTACCCCTCCTCCCCTGCACTCGGTTTACGAAGTGGTTGCCGGACGGCAGCAACAGGCATTTGATTAGAATTCGGCGTCGCCACGAAATAGCCGTATTATTATCACATCCGGTTCGGTCAGAACTCACGACTTTTCTCGTTTTTCGCCCGATCATCACCATTTGCTCTTGCTCTGGCGTTGGATTTTTACGCCATCGTCGTCGGCGCACCAAGCATCACTCTCAGTCACCGGGCGACCCGCCAGTCCCGTACGACCGGCTCGAGCGTAGAAAACGGCCACGCGACCGACGATTCGAACAAAACATCGTTTCGACGACCGGTCAACCGACTCCTACAACAGGTAACTTGCATCCGTTTAATGCGCCGCCGCTTCGTTTTGTGTTTCGCTCGCGTTCAACTCGGTTAGGTAGGTTAACCTACCGTAGTAGGTACCGTAGTTCGGGTCCACCGTTGTCGGTCACCTCGAGACGCGCGGCCATTAGTAGGTACCCACACCTACGCCATAGACATGTCACGTTATTATTACTTTCGTTTTTCGTCACGCGATCAGGATTTAGATGCTGATATGTTGCCGATATTGATTTCGCGCGTTAAGTTCACACGGGTTTAGTCCTCGGTCGAGTGTGACTACGGCAAGTCGCTACATTTTTCTACTCGTTGAAATACGAACACAATATTTAGCACCTACTAATTTAATTTTTTTTTTTTTTTTTTTGTATAGTACTTGTTTTAGTAGACGTTTTAGTCTCAAATCGCTTAAAATCGGTTCTATTTTCTCGGCCGATTTGGACTTGCTACTGTTGATCTACTAAACCAATGTTGACACCACTGTCGCCACTACTTTAAGTAAAATCACGCGTACAATATTCGTTATCATTGTCATTCTGTTATGCCAATTTTAAATATTTTTCGTCATTGAAATATTGCGATAATATCGTCATCTAATAGGTCAATATTGACGTAACCATCAATAATGAAATTGTTCAGGAGACACTAAAATATAGATTTTTTTTTTGTATGATATATCGTTAAGTTACTCCAAAGCGGAGTACCGTGTTGGTCACATTACTTGGCCTATAATAGTGTGAATCATTGTGGCTTAATAAATTTAGACAGTGATGATTGCAGTAATTGACTTTAAATAATAATAATTTCATAGTGGGTTACACTTACTATTTGACCTGTAATATCGTAGACTACTTAAAACACTAGATTATAGGGATATATTGTAGGCTTACACTAATTGGCTTGCTGAAAGAAAAACTGTTTGAAAATGTTGATATTTACGTAAAGGCTTACATCAATTGGCACTGGTTTAACAGTGTGGTTTCCACTAAAAAAAAATTAAATTAAGTTTAATTTAGACTGGAATTACTCATCGGAGGGTTACAATATTTGGCCAAGATGTGTATTTTCCTTATAATAATTCATATCAATAATAACCTGAAATTTGAAAAAATGTGAGGGTTACATCAATTGACCTATTAGCCGACGATATATAACTTTTGTAATACTTTTTGTACAATAATCTGAATGTTTTAGCATTTTAACAGTTTTATTTAACCTTAAGATCTCAACGTCATTAGTCATTTCGTTTACATTTAATTGAACAATTTAATAAATATGAGTCATAAGTGGGATGAAAATACCACTTTATGGTTTGTGGAAGAATACCGACAGCATGAATGTCTGTTGAATGTCCACTACGGTCTATATGAAAATAAGCTTAAAAAAAATTAAAACAGCATAAAACAAATGTATAAATTATATAATTATGTTAATAATACATCGACTTTTGTCCTACATTTGTACAAAGTCCAGCTCTAGAATGAATAATAATTAATTTTACTATACTGTGTATGGACACACACTAGACACAATTTAGTAACTTGCTTGACTAACTTGGCCAAGTTCTAAACCCGTGTAAACTCGGCTTAAAGCCACGTTCAGTAATAGTTCTCACTTAGTAAAAGTACATTTGTAGATTGTGTTTGATTTGAACGGCATAAATTACAATACATTGTGGTATTTCATCAGTCACTACAGTATGAGCAGTGTAACTGATGTGATGTTACTCTTCATTTTGTTTCTTTGTAAATGCCTACCCGTGTAATGAATTAATTAAAAATTGGAAATTAATATTTATCATACCATTTTAATATACATTACTTTTAAAATTATTCTGTCATGGGAAAAATATTGATTTTGACCTTTGATATAAATGCTTTGGTCACAGTTATTGTGGAAAGAAGTGATAATAATCACTTGTCTTTTGACAAATTTTACTCGGTAGATATCTTTAACATTTAAGTTTTCTTTAGTGTTACCCGACTACATATATTTTTCCTGTTATAACTAGTGTATATACATATAATACCTACTTGTTTTAAACTACCTTAAATTATGGATCAATTTGTCTTGCATTTCTTGTTATTGGTAATAACACTTATGTGTTTATGATTAAAGAACGGATTTCTAAGTTTTGAAAACCTTAAAATATGGTGCTATTGAATTTCAAAAAATGTTAATCAGGTGATACATTGCTACACAAATGTGATACAATATATTTAAAAATACATAATAGTTAAGTAAAAATAATAAATGACTTTGCACCATTCCTTCGGTAACAGGAAATTATTGAACAATAAAAAATGTAAATCAGTTGATATGGAGCTATATAAATATAATAAAATATAAGAAAAAAAACATAATAGTTTAATAAAAAATAATAGATAACTCTGCGCCATTTCTTAGGAACTTAACCAATTCGATTACAGACAAGTGTATAATTGAATGATTTTGTATTTTTATCTCTTTAATCAAATTATTTTTTATCTTAGAAAAAATCACATTTCGAGAAATTAAAAAAATATACAAATTTTTATGAACAATAATAGAATATATTCTAAAATATGAAAAATAAGCGAAATATTCTCTTATGTTCAAAATATGCTTTAATATGTAAAATTAATTTTTTTCTACAAACTCTGTGATAGATAAATTGTTCACATTTTGCAACCCTCGTAAAGTTTCATAAAATCAATAAAAATATGTAAAAACTTAAATATCCGCTCTTCAGTGATGATTCACAAATGGATATATTAATATAGATAGTGACAGGTAAAGAAGAACAATAGAAACAGTTTATAGCAAGTTACAAATAACTTTTATTGAATAAGAATTTTGACGATTCTGTTACCTTAATACTATGACCAAGACCGACAATGTAAAGAACAGTGTTGCACTGTAGCATAGCAACTTACTGCAATAGTAGAAACTATATTGCAATAGTAGCCTTACTGTTAAATATTGCCTGGTATTTATACTTATGTCTACGTCATGTTATTTAAAGTAAATTCTACATTAGAAATGCTGAACACAGTTGAGCAGGTCAGCTACTAGTCAATACAATAAGTTATTATTATATTTTGGTGTATATGCAAAACTGTATATTAACACAATATGTAATCGTAATAAATTAACTCCTGTCAGCATTTCCACCCTCCACGGAAATGGCAGTCGTTACATATTACGTATATTGAACGATAATATGCAATAATCATTATTGGTATTTATAGATAACAACATAAATACCACCTAAATCTTCTACTGTTTTATTATAAATTGTCTACATTGCTAAGTTAGGTATATTACTACAATATGTATTTTTAAATAAACTGCAAATATTATAGATTTCATATTATGGCTTCACCACCTTCACCTGTAGCTTGTGACGATGTTCAAGAAGAAGTTGAGACTAAGTCTGTGTTCCAGTGTGTGGTTTGTAATCAAACATGGGACAGCCGCACACCCGCAACGATAAAATGGCATCATGTTATTGAGCATGTCCTTGTATGGAAAAAAAAATCGACAACTCAGGTGAATACATAGTTTTGAATTACTATAATTTACACGTTAATATATTTAATCAGCTGTCAAATAAGTTATGTTGTACCATTTAAACATATGTGAATACTCTATACATTTTTACTTATGGATTTATTTCAGGATTGAAGTGCAAATGCCTCATCATCTCAAACGTCAAAAATGGCTCAACTGTTGACAATCCTAATATCAAAAATCCTATCAAATACAAAAAAATGTGATTTATGTTACTCAGAACCTAATAAATTATGTGTTTATTATAAAGAATCTTTTTGCGAAACATGTTCAACGGTAATAATAATTATCAGCAATGCCTATACAAATATGTTTAATATTTCTTAAAGTCGTAAAGAAAAAAAAAAAATAATTTAACTAAAATCCTTTAATATGTAAGTCAAACAATTTCAAGTTTTTTACTTTTACTGTAATATGTGTATGAATATTGATAAAAAAAAATATATTCCATTTTTTTTTTCTTAACAAGTGTATTTTTTTAAACTTTTTTTAGCTCAAGTAGGTTTAAGTTATTCTCAAACTTATATTATTGTTGAAACAACTACAATAGAAATTACTATCTGTAACAATTGTTCACAGAAAATTAGAAATAATGATTATTTATTTTTTATTTTTTGTAATCATATTAGTTTTTTTTTAAGGAATTAATATGGAGAAGTACTAGGAAATACTATTTTTTTAAATGATAGACAGTTATTGGACATTTATGATTAAGTTAAAGTTTCTTTTGCACTAATAAATTTTGGTTATTTACATTTTTTTTTTTTTTTTTGGAAGAAACAATAACAACATAAACTACCATCTGTATCAGCTGTTCTCAGTAAATTAGATATAATGCTGAAAATTGTTGTATTTCATGCAATGACTATAGTATTTTAAAATAGATTTCATTTGGTAAAATAATGAACATTGCATTTTTTTTAAGGATTTAAGTAAGAGATAAAAAAATAAATAAAACTTAGTACGTTGTTGATAATATTAGTAAATTAAAAAGAATTCATAGGGAAAAGCACGAGTAAATAACATTTTATAAAATATTTTACAGTTATTGGAGATTTATTTTAAGTTTTTAATGCTCTAGTTGGTTTAAGTATCCTCAATCTTTTATTTTTGAAGAAACAATTACAAAAGAAATAAGAATGTGCCAGTTGTTCACACTAAATCAGAAATAAATTAAAATTTTTTTTTATATTCTTTAATAAAATTGGTAAATCAAAAAAAATTTGGAGGGAAAAGTACTTGGAAATCACATTTTTATTATTTTACAGTTATTAGAGATTAAATTACACTTACTAATTTGTGTTATTATAGTTCTGAATGCCGTCAAGAAAAAAAAAATATTTCTCGAAGATTTTTTTCTAAGAAAATCATGCAATAATAAGCTTAACTTTTACTATGAAATGTTTTCAAAATATTTAAAAAAAATCTTTTAATTTTTTTTTCTTAAAAAGAGTATTTTTAAATATTTTTTTCTATATTGTTATGAAGTTATTCTCAAACATTCCTCATTAAATATAACCATTAAAATAGAAATTACCAACTGTGACAGCGTAACACGATAAGTAGGATATTACGTTAATAATGGGTCAATTTTTTTGTCATATTATCAATTAGTTAAAAAATTAAGTATAAAGTTAAAGTTTTATATCCTCTGGTTGGTTAAAGTTCTCAAGATTGGAAGAGAATGTTAAATTTAATGGTGATGAATGTAAAGTTAAATATCGGTACTTAAGCGTAATATATATTGATGGACCGTAAAACAAATTGACAGACTCATAGTGTGTAACAGGTTAGATGAGATATAATGTTAAAAATTCATAACACACAAAAAAGAAAGAAATTGTTGTACCGATATTGATTAAATGTTAGTCAAGCTCTTATTAAGTAAAAAGATATACAATCAAATAAACTAATATGTACTACATAGAAACTATTTGTTTCAGAAGTATTTCCAATGAATTTGAACTAAGTAAATAAATGTCTGCATCAGGTCAAGTCTCAAGATTGGAAGTGAATATGAAATTTGATGGTGATGAATGTATAGATAATTATACTTCAGCTTACTGTATTTTGATGGATTGTAAAACAAATTGACAGACTCAAATTGTGTCAAAGGGATATATAAGGTATGATTTAATAATTAGTATTTTTTTTCTCTAATAATAGTAGTAAATTAAGAAGAATTCATAGGGAAAATACCTGAAAATTGATTTTTTTTTAGTGTTTAACAGTTGTTGGAAATTCAATGTACAGTTATAGTTTTTTATTGCTCTAGTTGGTTTTAGTTATTCTCAAAACTTTTTTATTGAAACATTTACACCAGAAATTACCATCAGTAATTGTTGTTCACAGTCAATTGGAAATAATGTTAAAAATTGTATTGTTTTATGTCATAAAATTATTTTTTATCAAAAGAAATTCATATGAAATATTTATTGAAAATCACATTTTTTTTTTCAGTTATTTACTTCTCATGTAATAGTTTATATAATGAGAAAAGTTTGAGAATAACTTCAAAACAATTGAGTACTAAATAATTTGAAAATACTCTTCTTAAGAAAATATAATGGGAATATATTCTTTTTTATTGATATTAATACATATGGTTTATTAGTTTGGTAAATATTTAAAATTGTTTGACTTACCTATTTACGGATCTTAGTTAAAAAAAATTTTTTTTCTCTAAGAAATGATTTTCTTTTCTTTAGAAGTGTATTTTTTTATATTCTAATTGCTCTACTATTTTGAAGTTATTCTAAAACTTTTCTTATTAAGTAAACAATTACAATAGAAATAACCAACTGTCATTGTGTATCACGATAGACTAGATATTATGTTCATAATTGATCTATTTCATGTAATAATATCAGGTAATTAAAAAAATTTACATGGTTTAGTATTGGAAATGGCATAAATTATGTTTAATAGTTATACGAGATATTATATGATGTCAAATTTCACTATAGAATGTATTTATAATAATGAGAATATATCTTTTTAAGTTTTTATTTTCGAATGAAGTATAATTTTGAATTTTGTGTTGCTCTAGTAGGTTAAAGTTATTCTAAATTTTTTTTTATTGTTGAAACAATTACAATAGAAATTACCATTTGTAATAGTTGTATAAATGTTGTATTTTGTGTGAAAATAATAATAATATTTAAAAAAAAGATTTCATTTGAAAAATATTGATAATTGCATTTTTATTTTAATGTTTTCAGTAATAGATTGTGCAATATCAAATTAAGCTTAGTAAATTGTTTTATATTTCTTAATTTCGTAAAAAAATAAATTATTTAGCTAAGATCCTTTAATATGCATGTCAAACAATTTCAAGTTTTTTCGTTCACTGTAATATTGATAGAAAAAAAAATATATTCCAATTTTTTCTTTTCAAGTGTATTTTTTAAACTTTTTCTTGCTCTATTAGGTTTAAATTATTCTCAATCTTTATTTTTGAAGAAATGGTTACAAAAGAAATTACCTTCGATATCGGTTGTTCACAGTAAATTAGAAATAAATTTAAAAATTGTTTTATTTCTTTTACTAAAATTGGTAAATTAATAAGAATTTGGAGGGAAAAGTACTTGGAAATTGCACTTATTTATTATTTTGCTGTAAAGGAAAAAAAATATTTTTCCAATATTCTTTTCTATGAAAATCATGCAAATTTAAGTTTTACTTTTACTATAAGATGTTTTAAAAATATTTAAAAAAAATCTTTTCATTTTTTTTCTTAAGAAGTGTATTTATGTATTCTATATTGCTCTAGTAGGTTTAAGGCATTCTCAAACTTCTATTATTGTTGAAAAAATTACAAAGGCAATTACCAACTGTGACATTGTTACATGATAGATTAGATATTACGTTATCAATTGATCTATTTTGTGTAATTATATCAATAAATTGAAAAAAATTGCACGGTTAGTATTCGTAATGTCATTTATTTATGGTAAATAGTAATTTGAGGAATAATATTAAGTTGCCGATGGTTAAAAATGATAAATATTTCTTAGTATTTTAAGTTAATTTTTATTTATCATGGTGGTGTAACAAGTTTTTGTCGAAGTCTCGAATCAGTGCTGTGATTAAGCACCATTTGTTTGAACTATAACCAGGGAGTTTGACCACACAGGTATTTAGTGATGAAGCCATGCCATCTACCGGTGATTATATATATTTCGTATGAATTTTTGCAACTGTTTTAATATAAACGTAATATCTAGTATGTTGTGTTACACTGTTACAGTTGGTAATTTCTATTGTAATAGTATACATAATAAGAATAGTTTGAGAATAGCTTCAAAACAATAGAGTAATAAAAATGTGAAAAATACAATTCTCCAGGAAATAAAATTGTAATAGTTTTTTTGTTCATTCACCCTTTCAGACCCAAATTAATTTAACCTGATTTTTTTATTTATTTATTTTTTTTTTTTTTTTACAATTATATTCGATTCAATATGGTCTAGAGAAGGTGTTTTATGAGTTTCATAATTTTTACCTTTTTTTCCAAGAAATTATAGAATGGTACACAGCAGTGTATCTTGGGTCTCTAAGGAACATTTAAGTACAAAATATTAATTCTTCAATGATTATGCTAACTTCGTATAATTGATTAATAAAAAAAACAATATTTGTAAAACGTAAAATTAAAAAAAAAAAAAAATTAAAAACTTTATAACAGATTCTTTATTTCAAGATAACAAAAAAACATAACATCTAAAAATTCATAGCTCATAATTATATGAAATTCAAAATAATATTTTTAGGAATAGTTTTGATATATAATTGATTATTAAGAACAAAATAAACTTTGTATAAAAGTAAAATAAAAAATAAAAACAATTAAACACTTTATAACAATATCTTATTTCAAGATTACTAAAAAATTCATATTTCAGAATAATTAATAATATAAAGTTAAAAATAATGATTTTAGTAATACTTGTGATGTCTATTCATAATACAAACATAATAATATAATGAGATAAAAATAGTATAATACCTAATGTATAAATCACTGTGTGTTACTTTGTATGATACTTATCAAAACAGTTACATGTTCTGTCCAAGCAGAGGTGGACATCACATTTGCTACAGTATAAATGAGTTCTTCTTTTGCACATTGGATGTTTACATTTCGTTGCATATTGTCTCTCATCAACCAACGGACAATGATACAATCCATCAAAACGTGTATATCGCTGTTAGGCGCGGGTGAATCCACATACATTTTTTTTTGTTTTGATTAGCTCAGGTACTTGCTCGGGCTGAGATGATGGACGTCCTCTTTTTCTATTAGGCGTATCTGGTTTATTCATTCTGATCAAACTTTCTCCTATGCTCATACGAAAGTCCATTGAATCCATGATAGATTTTTTTGGAATTTTTAAAACTTCGGCATGTTTTTTATATTCGATCCAAGAATTACAAATAGCTAAGTCTAAAACATGCATGGCCATTCGAAGTGTACATTTTTTAGATTTTATAAAAATTCTATAATAACTGATCAATTGGTCCATTTTATCTACGCTTCCCATAGAGTTGTTATATATACGCTCAATTTTGGGTCTATAGATTTGTATAAATGTTTTTTCTTTCTTGGCCCATCGGCGAACCACATCATTTTCTCCGGAAGTAACAAAATTTGACCCTAAATGCACAGGTGTATTATCAAACCATTTGAGCAATCCGATATTGTAATTATTGGGGTGATCTGTGGTGATTTCAAATGACGTTCCTCTTCCTAACTGTCGCATTAATTTATCAGTAGTAAATGGGGGATTGGTGAACCAATTTTTATTTTTTTATGCATTAATTTTTCAAAAAGCCCAAATGACGAAAAATAATTATCGAAGTATAAAAAATGACGGTTAGGTTTTAAGTCTTCAGTGAGGTATAAAACAGTACTACCTCCAGAACCAAATGCTTTTATATTTTCAGGGGCTAATTCAAAAAAACCTTGAAAAAGTAAAAAGTTGTAAATTGATCCACTTTCTCCACATAAAAGAAAAATTAAAATACCCCATTTAATCGGTTTGTTTTTGACGTATAGTTTTACAGACAACTGTCCTTTAAAAGGTACTATCTGTTCATCCACGCAAATATTTCTTTCTACTTTAAGTTTTTTACATCTGGCCAAAAAACTATCATACAAAGGACGTAGGTACCTTAATACATTTGTCTTTATTTTCAGGGCTTACATCGTTATTATCGATAGCATGAAAATTAGTTCTTAAATTAAAAAATCGATTTCTGCTCATATTATCAACTGTCAAGTGTACAACATGACCAGTTTGTCAATATTTTCGTGTTCGAGGAAATTTAAGGCAACCCATAATAATATGCATACCAATAAGTGTTTTCATTTCATATTGATCAGTGGTTTTGAACTTTGAACCCAGATTTGATCGAGTTGCATACGAACTAGTAAAAAAACGCCATGTCTTCAAAATTTTTATCTCCAATATACTCAAAAAAAATACTCTATATGTGTTTTAATATTATCGACATACTCACTATCTGAGTCTTCTAAATGAATAGTAGGTGGTTTGAATGCTTTTTGTACCCAAAGAATGTCACGTTTATTTGTGGTGATAAATTCAGATTCTACTGTTTCATTTTCGGGAAGCAAATCGCCCAAATCAGGTTCAACATCGAAATTTGTATATTCAAAATCGTCCATCGATCTATCTAGTTCATTTATAGGAAAGCAATTGTCATCTTCAAAATAATCCACCTCACTACCTATATCTGAGATATCACCATCGCCCAAAAGAGCTAGAATATCACCATCACTTCACATTTAAAAAAAAATTACTTTGAAATAAATTATTTAAGAATTTTAATACAAATATTACTACGTAAACACGACGCACGTTTCACGCATTATCACTTTATTACGTATACACGTGCGAAACGTCGAACGGTTTTTACTTTTTATGTCAGCAAAGCCCAAGATACAATACAGTGTACTTGGATTTAATCATAAAAAAAAATAAATAAACCACTGGATAAGGATAGAAATGATGTTTATTCGATATTCACAATATCTTTGACCACATATAAAATTACGAAAATGAAAAAATAAATATAACCATGAAAAAAATAATGATAAAAATCCAAGAATTATCTTATCGAATTTCATTCATTTATTTTGGGAAAAAAAAGTTATCGATAAAATATGCAATGTTATATCCATATAAATTATTTTTTATCGATTTGTAAACACTGTTGTCTTGGAAATATTTCAATAAACAGAATTAGTCAAAGTAATAGTACACTTAAGTGTACTATGGGTCTGACAGGGTTAAATATTTTTTTTTTTTTTACGAAATGATTATATTTTCTTAAGAAGTGTATTTTAAAATTTTTTTTTTCTTTATTATTATAAAGTTATTCTCAAACTTTCCTCATTAAATAAACCATTAAAATAGAAATTAGCGACTGTGACAGTGTAACACGATATGTAAGATATTAGGTAAATAATTGGTCAATTTTTTTGTCATATTATAATTAATGTCATTTATTTATGTTAAATTTAACATAAATTATGTTCAATTTTAAATATTTAAAATATTTATTTTCATTAAAATTAACACATAGTATAGCATAATAAAAACTTTAAATTGTTTAACTTACATATTAAAGGATCTCGGTTAAAAAAAAAGTTTTTTCCAAAATAATTTTATTTTCTTAAGAAGTGTATTTTTTAATTTCTACTGTCTTTATTATTATGAAGTTATTCTCAAACTTTTCTCATGAAATATACCATTAAAATAGAAATAAGCAACTACCAACTGTAACGGTGTTACGTGATAGATTAGGTAATACGTCAATGATTGAAGTATTTTATGTAATAATATCAGTAAATTGACAAAAAATTTACATGGTTTAGTATTCGAAATGGAATTTTTATGTTTTTATTTGTTATTGGAGGTATAACGTTATGTAACCGATGATTAAAAATGATTTTTATTTTTTATTGTTTTAGGTAAATATAAATTATTGATCATGGTGATGTAGCAAGTGGTTGTCCTTGTCTCGAATCAGTGCTGTGATTAAGCTCCATTTGGTGTTTCTATAACCGAGGTATTTGATCACACAGTTATTTAGCGATGAAGCCATGCCCGTGATCAGTTGAGGAAGCTATATGAATACGGGTTCCCCTGCGGCATCTCATAACACACAAACAAGAAAGATATTGTTGTACCGATATCGATTAAATACTAGTCAAGCGCTTATTAAGTAAAAAGATATACAATCAAATAAACTAATATGTACTACATAGAAACTATTTGTTTCAGAACTGTTTCCAATGAATTTGAACTAAGTAAATAAATGTCTGCATCAGGTCAAGTCTCAAGATTGGCAGTGAATATGAAATTTGATGGTGATGATTGTATAGATCATTATACTTCAGCTAACTGTATTTTGATGGATTGAAAAACAAAGTGACAGACTCAAATTTTGTCAAAGGGATATATAAGGTATAATTTAATGATTAGTATGTTTTTTCTGTAATAATAGTAGTAAATTAAGAAGAATTCATAGGGAAAGTAACTGGAAATTGCTTTTTTTTTA
Organism: Therioaphis trifolii; assembly: GCA_027580255.1. NCBI lineage: Eukaryota > Metazoa > Arthropoda > Insecta > Hemiptera > Aphididae > Therioaphis > Therioaphis trifolii. Next base: position 38,786,714 of record CM050405.1, read on the forward strand.
ATGTTTAACAGTTGTTGGAGATTCAATGTACAATTATAGTTTTTTATTGCTCTAGTTGGTTTAAGTTATTCTCAAAACTTTTTTATTGAAACATTTACACCAGAAATTACCATCAGTAATTGTTGTTCACAGTAAATCATAAATAATGTTAAAAATTGTATTGTTTTATGTCATAAAATTATTTTTTTTTCAAAAGAAATGCATATGAAATATTAATTGAAAATCACATTTTTTTTTTCATTTATTTACTTCTCATGTAATAGTTTATATAATGAGAAAAGTTTGAGAATAACTTGAAAACAATTGAGTACTAAATAATTTGAAAATACTCTTCTTAAGAAAATATAATGGGAATATATTCTTTTTTATTGATATAAATACATATTGTTTATTAGTTTGGTAAATATTTAAAATTGTTTGACTTACCTATTTACGGATCTTAGTTAAAAAAAATTTTTTTTCTCGAAGAAATGATTTTATTTTCTTTAGAAGTGTATTTTTTTATATTCTAATTGCTCTACTATTTTGAAGTTATTCTTAAACTTTTCTAATCAAGTAAACAATTACAATAGAAATAACCAACTGTAATTGTGTATCACGATAGACTAGATATTATGTTCATAATTGATCTATTTCATGTAATAATATCAGGTAATTAATAAATTAATTTTTATTTTAATGTTTTCAGTAATAGATTATTCAATATCAAATTGAGCTTAGTAAATTGTTTAATATTTCTTAATTTCGTAAAAAAATACATTATTTAGCTAAGATCCTTTAATATGTATGTCAAACAATTTCAAGTTGTTTCGTTTACTGTAATATTGATAGAAAAAAATATGTATATTCCAATTTTTTCTTTTCAAGTGTATTTTTTATACCTTTTCTTGCTCTCTTAGGTTTAAATTATTCTTAAGCTTTATTTTTGAAGAAATGGTTACAAAAGAAATTACCTTCGATATCAGTTGTTCGCAGTAAATTATAATAGAAATAAATTTAAAAATTGTTTTATTTTCTTTACTAAAATTGGTAAATAAAAAAGAATTTGGAGGGAAAAGTACTTGGAAATGGCACTTATTTATTATTTTGCAGTTATGGGAGATTAAATATTAAATATCACTTAGTAATTTGTGTTATTATAGTTCTGAATGCCTCAAAGAAAAAAAAATTATTTCTCCAAGATGCTTTTCTAAGAAAATCATGCAAACTTAAGTTTTTCTTGCACTATAAGATGTTTAAAAAAAATCTTTTATTTTTTTTTCTTAAGAAGTGTATTTATGTATTCTCTATTGCTCCACTAGGTTTTATTCATTATCAAACTTCTATTATTGTTGAAAAAATTACAAAGGCAATTACCAACTGTGACATTGTTACATGATAGATTAGATATTAATTGATCAATTTTGTGTGATTATATCAATAAATTGAAAAAAATTGGCACGGTTCAGTATTGTAAATGTCATTTATTTATGTTAAATTTAACATAAATTATGTTAAACTTTAAATATATAAAATATTTATGTTCATTAAAATTAACACATAGTATAGTATAATAAAAACTTTAAATTGTTTAACTCACATATTAAAGGATCTCGGTTAAAAAAAAAAGTTTTTTCCAAAATAATTTTATTTTCTTAAGAAGTGTATTTTTTAATTTTTACTGTCTTTATTATTATGAAGTTATTCTCAGACTTTCCTCATGAAATATACCATTAAAATAGAAATTACCGACGGTGACAGTGTAACACGATATGTAAGATATTACGTAAATAATTGGTCAATTTTTTTGTCATGTTATCGGTTAATTAAAAAATTAAGTATAAAGTTAAAGTTTTAATTGCTCTAGTTGGTTTAATTTCTCAATATTGGAAGAGAATGTTGAATTCGATGGTGATGAATGAATAGGTAAATATCGGTAATTAAGTGTAATATATTTTGATGGACCGTCAAACAAATTGACAGCCTCAAATTGTGTAACGGGATAGATGAGATGTAATGTTTTATTTTCCGTAACAATGTTAGTAAATTAAAAAGAATTCATTGGGGAAAGTACTTGGAAATTGTATTTATTTTAAATGTTATACAGTTATTGGAGAAAATGATTAAGTTAATGTCGTTACGTTAGATTTATCGTTTACTATAATATTGATAAAAAAAAAAAATGTGTTCCAATTTTTAGTCTTAACAAGTGTATTTTTGAAATTTTTTATTGCTCTAGTAGGTTAACGTTATCTTAAACTCTTGTTTTTTAAGAAACAATTACATAAGAAATGACCATCTGTGACAGTTGTTCACAGTAAATTAGAAAAAAAGGAAAAAATTGTGATATTTTCTTTAATAAAATTGGTGAATTAAAATGAATTCTAGGGTAATGTACTTGGAAATAGCATTTTTTTTATTGCTACAGTTATTGGATATTAAATATTACATTTAACTTTGTAAATTAATTTATAGTTCTAAATTTCCCTTTAAAAATAAATGATTTTAATAATATCCATTAATACTATACATAAGTCAATCAATTTTAATATTTTTACTTTTACTATAAAACGTATTATTAATAATAATAATAGAAACATATTACAAAGTTTCTTTTTCTTATAAAGTGTATTTTTGTATTTTCTATTGCTCTAGTAGTCATTCTCGAACTTGTATTATTGTTGAAACAATTACAAAAGCAACTACCAACTGTAACAGTGTTACGTGCTAGATTAGGTATTACGTCAATGATTGAAGTATTTTATGTAATAATATCAGTAAATTGAAAAAAATGTACATGGTTTAGTATTCGAAATGGAATTTTTATGTTTTTATTTGTTATTGGAGGTATAACGTTATGTAACCGATGATTAAAAATGATTTTTATTTTTTATTGTTTTAGGTAAATATAAATTATTGATCATGGTGGTGTAGCAAGTGGTTGTCCTTGTCTCGAATCAGTGCTGTGATTAAGCTCCATTTGGTGTTTCTATAACCGAGGTGTTTGATCACACAGTTATTTAGCGATGAAGCCATGCCCGTGATCAGTGGAGGAAGCTATATGAATACGGGTTCCCCTGCGGCATCTCATAACACACAAACAAGAAAGATATTGTTGTACCGATATCGATTAAATACTAGTCAAGCGCTTATTAAGTAAAAAGATATACAATCAAATAAACTAATATGTACTACATAGAAACTATTTGTTTCAGAACTGTTTCCAATGAATTTGAACTAAGTAAATAAATGTCTGCATCAGGTCAAGTCTCAAGATTGGCAGTGAATATGAAATTTGATGGTGATGATTGTATAGATCATTATACTTCAGCTAACTGTATTTTGATGGATTGAAAAACAAAGTGACAGACTCAAATTTTGTCAAAGGGATATATAAGGTATAATTTAATAATTAGTATGTTTTTTCTGTAATAATAGTAGTAAATTAAGAAGAATTCATAGGGAAAGTACCTGGAAATTGCTTTTTTTTTAATGTTTAACAGTTGTTGGAGATTCAATGTACAGTTATGGTTTTTTATTGCTCTAGTTGGTTTAAGTTATTCTCAAAACTTTTTTATTGAAACATTTACACCAGAAATTACCATCAGTAATTGTTGTTCACAGTAAATCATAAATAATGTTAAAAATTGTATTGTTTTATGTCATAAAATTATTTTTTTTTCAAAAGAAATGCATATGAAATATTAATTGAAAATCACATTTTTTTTTTCATTTATTTACTTCTCATGTAATAGTTTATATAATGAGAAAAGTTTGAGAATAACTTGAAAACAATTGAGTACTAAATAATTTGAAAATACTCTTCTTAAGAAAATATAATGGGAATATATTCTTTTTTATTGATATAAATACATATTGTTTATTAGTTTGGTAAATATTTAAAATTGTTTGACTTACCTATTTACGGATCTTAGTTAAAAAAATTTTTTTTTCTCTAAGAAATGATTTTGTTTTCTTTAGAAGTGTATTTTTTTATATTCTAATTGCTCTACCATTTTGAAGTTATTCTTAAACTTTTCTAATCAAGTAAACAATTACAATAGAAACAACCAACTGTAATTGTGTATCACGATAGACTAGATATTATGTTCATAATTGATCTATTTCATGTAATAATATCAGGTAATTAATAAATTAATTTTTATTTTAATGTTTTCAGTAATAGATTATTCAATATCAAATTGAGCTTAGTAAATTGTTTAATATTTCTTAATTTCGTAAAAAAATACATTATTTAGCTAAGATCCTTTAATATGTATGTCAAACAATTTCAAGTTGTTTCGTTTACTGTAATATTGATAGAAAAAAAAATGTATATTCCAATTTTTTCTTTTCAAGTGTATTTTTTATACCTTTTCTTGCTCTCTTAGGTTTAAATTATTCTTAAGCTTTATTTTTGAAGAAATGGTTACAAAAGAAATTACCTTCGATATCAGTTGTTCACAGTAAATTATAATAGAAATAAATTTAAAAATTGTTTTATTTTCTTTACTAAAATTGGTAAATAAAAAAGAATTTGGAGGGAAAAGTACTTGGAAATGGCACTTATTTATTATTTTGCAGTTATGGGAGATTAAATATTAAATATCACTTAGTAATTTGTGTTATTATAGTTCTGAATGCCTGAAAGAAAAAAAAATTATTTCTCCAAGATGCTTTTCTAAGAAAATCATGCAAATTTAAGTTTTTCTTGCACTATAAGATGTTTAAAAAAAATCTTTTATTTTTTTTTCTTAAGAAGTGTATTTATGTATTCTCTATTGCTCCACTAGGTTTAATTCATTATCAAACTTCTATTATTGTTGAAAAAATTACAAAGGCAATTACCAACTGTGACATTGTTACATGATAGATTAGATATTAATTGATCAATTTTGTGTGATTATATCAATAAATTGAAAAAAATTGGCACGGTTCAGTATTGTAAATGTCATTTATTTATGTTAAATTTAACATAAATTATGTTAAATTTTAAATATTTAAAATATTTATGTTCATTAAAATTAACACATAGTATAGTATAATAAAAACTTTAAATTGTTTAACTCACATATTAAAGGATCTCGGTTAAAAAAAAAAGTTTTTTCCAAAATAATTTTATTTTCTTAAGAAGTGTATTTTTTAACTTTTACTGTCTGTCTTTATTATTATGAAGTTATTCTCAAACTTTCCTCATGAAATATACCATTAAAATAGAAATTACCGACGGTGACAGTGTAACACGATATGTAAGATATTACGTAAATAATTGGTCAATTTTTTTGTCATGTTATCGGTTAATTAAAAAATTAAGTATAAAGTTAAAGTTTTAATTGCTCTAGTTGATTAAATTTCTCAATATTGGAAGAGAATGTTGAATTCGATGGTGATGAATGAATAGGTAAATATCGGTAATTAAGCGTAATATATTTTGATGGACCGTCAAACAAATTGACAGCCTCAAATTGTGTAACGGGATAGATGAGATGTAATGTTTTATTTTCCGTAACAATGTTAGTAAATTAAAAAGAATTCATTGGGGAAAGTACTTGGAAATTGTATTTATTTTAAATGTTATACAGTTATTGGAGAAAATGATTAAGTTAATGTCGTTACGTTAGGTTTATCGTTTACTATAATATTGATAAAAAAAAAAAATGTGTTCCAATTTTTAGTCTTAACAAGTGTATTTTTGAAATTTTTTATTGCTCTAGTAGGTTAACGTTATCTTAAACTCTTGTTTTTTAAGAAACAATTACAAAAGAAATGACCATCTGTGACAGTTGTTCACAGTAAATTAGAAAAAAAGGAAAAAATTGTGATATTTTCTTTAATAAAATTGGTAAATTAAAATGAGTTCTAGGGTAATGTACTTGGAAATAGCATTTTTTTTATTGCTACAGTTATTGGATATTAAATATTACATTTAACTTTGTAAATTAATTTATAGTTCTAAATTTCCCTTTAAAAATAAATGATTTTAATAATATCCATTAATACTATACATAAGTCAATCAATTTTAATATTTTTACTTTTACTATAAAACGTATTATTAATAATAATAATAGAAACATATTACAAAGTTTCTTTTTCTTATAAAGTGTATTTTTGTATTTTCTATTGCTCTAGTAGTCATTCTCGAACTTGTATTATTGTTGAAACAATTACAAAAGCAACTACCAACTGTAACAGTGTTACGTGATAGATTAGGTATTACGTCAATGATTGAAGTATTTTATGTAATAATATCAGTAAATTGAAAAAAATTTACATGGTTTAGTATTCGAAATGGTATTTTTATGTTTTTATTTGTTATTGGAGGTATAACGTTATGTAACCGATGATTAAAAATGATTTTTATTTTTTATTGTTTTAGGTAAATATAAATTATTGATCATGGTGGTGTAGCAAGTGGTTGTCCTTGTCTCGAATCAGTGCTGTGATTAAGCTCCATTTGGTGTTTCTATAACCGAGGTGTTTGATCACACAGTTATTTAGCGATGAAGCCATGCCCGTGATCAGTTGAGGAAGCTATATGAATACGGGTTCCCCTGCGGCATCTCATAACACACAAACAAGAAAGATATTGTTGTACCGATATCGATTAAATACTAGTCAAGCGCTTATTAAGTAAAAAGATATACAATCAAATAAACTAATATGTACTACATAGAAACTATTTGTTTCAGAACTGTTTCCAATGAATTTGAACTAAGTAAATAAATGTCTGCATCAGGTCAAGTCTCAAGATTGGCAGTGAATATGAAATTTGATGGTGATGATTGTATAGATCATTATACTTCAGCTAACTGTATTTTGATGGATTGAAAAACAAAGTGACAGACTCAAATTTTGTCAAAGGGATATATAAGGTATAATTTAATAATTAGTATGTTTTTTCTGTAATAATAGTAGTAAATTAAGAAGAATTCATAGGGAAAGTACCTGGAAATTGCTTTTTTTTTAATGTTTAACAGTTGTTGGAGATTCAATGTACAGTTATGGTTTTTTATTGCTCTAGTTGGTTTAAGTTATTCTCAAAACTTTTTTATTGAAACATTTACACCAGAAATTACCATCAGTAATTGTTGTTCACAGTAAATTATAAATAATGTTAAAAATTGTATTGTTTTATGTCATAAAATTATTTTTTTTTCAAAAGAAATGCATATGAAATATTAATTGAAAATCACATTTTTTTTTTCATTTATTTACTTCTCATGTAATAGTTTATATAATGAGAAAAGTTTGAGAATAACTTGAAAACAATTGAGTACTAAATAATTTGAAAATACTCTTCTTAAGAAAATATAATGGGAATATATTCTTTTTTATTGATATAAATACATATTGTTTATTAGTTTGGTAAATATTTAAAATTGTTTGACTTACCTATTTACGGATCTTAGTTAAAAAAAAATTTTTTTCTCTAAGAAATGATTTTGTTTTCTTTAGAAGTGTATTTTTTTATATTCTAATTGCTCTACTATTTTGAAGTTATTCTTAAACTTTTCTAATCAAGTAAACAATTACAATAGAAATAACCAACTGTAATTGTGTATCACGATAGACTAGATATTATGTTCATAATTGATCTATTTCATGTAATAATATCAGGTAATTAATAAATTAATTTTTATTTTAATGTTTTCAGTAATAGATTATTCAATATCAAATTGAGCTTAGTAAATTGTTTAATATTTCTTAATTTCGTAAAAAAATACATTATTTAGCTAAGATCCTTTAATATGTATGTCAAACAATTTCAAGTTGTTTCGTTTACTGTAATATTGATAGAAAAAAATAAATATATTCCAATTTTTTCTTTTCAAGTGTATTTTTTATACCTTTTCTTGCTCTCTTAGGTTTAAATTATTCTTAAGCTTTATTTTTGAAGAAATGGTTACAAAAGAAATTACCTTCGATATCAGTTGTTCACAGTAAATTATAATAGAAATAAATTTAAAAATTGTTTTATTTTCTTTACTAAAATTGGTAAATAAAAAAGAATTTGGAGGGAAAAGTACTTGGAAATGGCACTTATTTATTATTTTGCAGTTATGGGAGATTAAATATTAAATATCACTTAGTAATTTGTGTTATTATAGTTCTGAATGCCTGAAAGAAAAAAAAATTATTTCTCCAAGATGCTTTTCTAAGAAAATCATGCAAATTTAAGTTTTTCTTGCACTATAAGATGTTTAAAAAAAATCTTTTATTTTTTTTTCTTAAGAAGTGTATTTATGTATTCTCTATTGCTCCACTAGGTTTAATTCATTATCAAACTTCTATTATTGTTGAAAAAATTACAAAGGCAATTACCAACTGTGACATTGTTACATGATAGATTAGATATTAATTGATCAATTTTGTGTGATTATATCAATAAATTGAAAAAAATTGGCACGGTTTAGTATTGTAAATGTCATTTATTTATGTTAAATTTAACATAAATTATGTTAAATTTTAAATATTTAAAATATTTATGTTCATTAAAATTAACACATAGTATAGTATAATAAAAACTTTAAATTGTTTAACTCACATATTAAAGGATCTCGGTTAAAAAAAAAAGTTTTTTCCAAAATAATTTTATTTTCTTAAGAAGTGTATTTTTTAACTTTTACTGTCTGTCTTTATTATTATGAAGTTATTCTCAAACTTTCCTCATGAAATATACCATTAAAATAGAAATTACCGACGGTGACAGTGTAACACGATATGTAAGATATTACGTAAATAATTGGTCAATTTTTTTGTCATGTTATCGGTTAATTAAAAAATTAAGTATAAAGTTAAAGTTTTAATTGCTCTAGTTGATTAAATTTCTCAATATTGGAAGAGAATGTTGAATTCGATGGTGATGAATGAATAGGTAAATATCGGTAATTAAGCGTAATATATTTTGATGGACCGTCAAACAAATTGACAGCCTCAAATTGTGTAACGGGATAGATGAGATGTAATGTTTTATTTTCCGTAACAATGTTAGTAAATTAAAAAGAATTCATTGGGGAAAGTACTTGGAAATTGTATTTATTTTAAATGTTATACAGTTATTGGAGAAAATGATTAAGTTAATGTCGTTACGTTAGGTTTATCGTTTACTATAATATTGATAAAAAAAAAAAATGTGTTCCAATTTTTAGTCTTAACAAGTGTATTTTTGAAATTTTTTATTGCTCTAGTAGGTTAACGTTATCTTAAACTCTTGTTTTTTAAGAAACAATTACAAAAGAAATGACCATCTGTGACAGTTGTTCACAGTAAATTAGAAAAAAAGGAAAAAATTGTGATATTTTCTTTAATAAAATTGGTAAATTAAAATGAGTTCTAGGGTAATGTACTTGGAAATAGCATTTTTTTTATTGCTACAGTTATTGGATATTAAATATTACATTTAACTTTGTAAATTAATTTATAGTTCTAAATTTCCCTTTAAAAATAAATGATTTTAATAATATCCATTAATACTATACATAAGTCAATCAATTTTAATATTTTTACTTTTACTATAAAACGTATTATTAATAATAATAATAGAAACATATTACAAAGTTTCTTTTTCTTATAAAGTGTATTTTTGTATTTTCTATTGCTCTAGTAGTCATTCTCGAACTTGTATTATTGTTGAAACAATTACAAAAGCAACTACCAACTGTAACAGTGTTACGTGATAGATTAGGTATTACGTCAATGATTGAAGTATTTTATGTAATAATATCAGTAAATTGAAAAAAATTTACATGGTTTAGTATTCGAAATGGTATTTTTATGTTTTTATTTGTTATTGGAGGTATAACGTTATGTAACCGATGATTAAAAATGATTTTTATTTTTTATTGTTTTAGGTAAATATAAATTATTGATCATGGTGGTGTAGCAAGTGGTTGTCCTTGTCTCGAATCAGTGCTGTGATTAAGCTCCATTTGGTGTTTCTTTAACCGAGGTGTTTGATCACACAGTTATTTAGCGATGAAGCCATGCCCGTGATCAGTTGAGGAAGCTATATGAATACGGGTTCCCCTGCGGCATCTCATAACACACAAACAAGAAAGATATTGTTGTACCGATATCGATTAAATACTAGTCAAGCGCTTATTAAGTAAAAAGATATACAATCAAATAAACTTAATATGTACTACATAGAAACTATTTGTTTCAGAACTGTTTCCAATGAATTTGAACTAAGTAAATAAATGTCTGCATCAGGTCAAGTCTCAAGATTGGCAGTGAATATGAAATTTGATGGTGATGATTGTATAGATCATTATACTTCAGCTAACTGTATTTTGATGGATTGAAAAACAAAGTGACAGACTCAAATTTTGTCAAAGGGATATATAAGGTATAATTTAATAATTAGTATGTTTTTTCTGTAATAATAGTAGTAAATTAAGAAGAATTCATAGGGAAAGTACCTGGAAATTGCTTTTTTTTTAATGTTTAACAGTTGTTGGAGATTCAATGTACAGTTATGGTTTTTTATTGCTCTAGTTGGTTTAAGTTATTCTCAAAACTTTTTTATTGAAACATTTACACCAGAAATTACCATCAGTAATTGTTGTTCACAGTAAATTATAAATAATGTTAAAAATTGTATTGTTTTATGTCATAAAATTATTTTTTTTTTCAAAAGAAATGCATATGAAATATTAATTGAAAATCACATTTTTTTTTTCATTTATTTACTTCTCATGTAATAGTTTATATAATGAGAAAAGTTTGAGAATAACTTGAAAACAATTGAGTACTAAATAATTTGAAAATACTCTTCTTAAGAAAATATAATGGGAATATATTCTTTTTTATTGATATAAATACATATTGTTTATTAGTTTGGTAAATATTTAAAATTGTTTGACTTACCTATTTACGGATCTTAGTTAAAAAAAAATTTTTTTCTCTAAGAAATGATTTTGTTTTCTTTAGAAGTGTATTTTTTTATATTCTAATTGCTCTACTATTTTGATGTTATTCTTAAACTTTTCTAATCAAGTAAACAATTACAATAGAAATAACCAACTGTAATTGTGTATCACGATAGACTAGATATTATGTTCATAATTGATCTATTTCATGTAATAATATCAGGTAATTAATAAATTAATTTTTATTTTAATGTTTTCAGTAATAGATTATTCAATATCAAATTGAGCTTAGTAAATTGTTTAATATTTCTTAATTTCGTAAAAAAATACATTATTTAGCTAAGATCCTTTAATATGTATGTCAAACAATTTCAAGTTGTTTCGTTTACTGTAATATTGATAGAAAAAAATAAATATATTCCAATTTTTTCTTTTCAAGTGTATTTTTTATACCTTTTCTTGCTCTCTTAGGTTTAAATTATTCTTAAGCTTTATTTTTGAAGAAATGGTTACAAAAGAAATTACCTTCGATATCAGTTGTTCACAGTAAATTATAATAGAAATAAATTTAAAAATTGTTTTATTTTCTTTACTAAAATTGGTAAATAAAAAAGAATTTGGAGGGAAAAGTACTTGGAAATGGCACTTATTTATTATTTTGCAGTTATGGGAGATTAAATATTAAATATCACTTAGTAATTTGTGTTATTATAGTTCTGAATGCCTGAAAGAAAAAAAAATTATTTCTCCAAGATGCTTTTCTAAGAAAATCATGCAAATTTAAGTTTTTCTTGCACTATAAGATGTTTAAAAAAAATCTTTTATTTTTTTTTCTTAAGAAGTGTATTTATGTATTCTCTATTGCTCCACTAGGTTTAATTCATTATCAAACTTCTATTATTGTTGAAAAAATTACAAAGGCAATTACCAACTGTGACATTGTTACATGATAGATTAGATATTAATTGATCAATTTTGTGTGATTATATCAATAAATTGAAAAAAATTGGTACGGTTTAGTATTGTAAATGTCATTTATTTATGTTAAATTTAACATAAATTATGTTAAATTTTAAATATTTAAAATATTTATGTTCATTAAAATTAACACATAGTATAGTATAATAAAAACTTTAAATTGTTTAACTCACATATTAAAGGATCTCGGTTAAAAAAAAAAGTTTTTTCCAAAATAATTTTATTTTCTTAAGAAGTGTATTTTTTAACTTTTACTGTCTGTCTTTATTATTATGAAGTTATTCTCAAACTTTCCTCATGAAATATACCATTAAAATAGAAATTACCGACGGTGACAGTGTAACACGATATGTAAGATATTACGTAAATAATTGGTCAATTTTTTTGTCATGTTATCGGTTAATTAAAAAATTAAGTATAAAGTTAAAGTTTCAATTGCTCTAGTTGATTAAATTTCTCAATATTGGAAGAGAATGTTGAATTCGATGGTGATGAATGAATAGGTAAATATCTGTAATTAAGCGTAATATATTTTGATGGACCGTCAAACAAATTGACAGCCTCAAATTGTGTAACGGGATAGATGAGATGTAATGTTTTATTTTCCGTAACAATGTTAGTAAATTAAAAAGAATTCATTGGGGAAAGTACTTGGAAATTGTATTTATTTTAAATGTTATACAGTTATTGGAGAAAATGATTAAGTTAATGTCGTTACGTTAGGTTTATCGTTTACTATAATATTGATAAAAAAAAAAAATGTGTTCCAATTTTTAGTCTTAACAAGTGTATTTTTGAAATTTTTTATTGCTCTAGTAGGTTAACGTTATCTTAAACTCTTGTTTTTTAAGACACAATTACAAAAGAAATGACCATCTGTGACAGTTGTTCACAGTAAATTAGAAAAAAAGGAAAAAATTGTGATATTTTCTTTAATAAAATTGGTAAATTAAAATGAGTTCTAGGGTAATGTACTTGGAAATAGCATTTTTTTTATTGCTACAGTTATTGGATATTAAATATTGCATTTAACTTTGTAAATTAATTTATAGTTCTAAATTTCCCTTTAAAAATAAATGATTTTAATAATATCCATTAATACTATACATAAGTCAATCAATTTTAATATTTTTACTTTTACTATAAAACGTATTATTAATAATAATAATAGAAACATATTACAAAGTTTCTTTTTCTTATAAAGTGTATTTTTGTATTTTCTATTGCTCTAGTAGTCATTCTCGAACTTGTATTATTGTTGAAACAATTACAAAAGCAACTACCAACTGTAACAGTGTTACGTGATAGATTAGGTATTACGTCAATGATTGAAGTATTTTATGTAATAATATCAGTAAATTGAAAAAAATTTACATGGTTAAGTATTCGAAATGGAATTTTTATGTTTTTATTTGTTATTGGAGGTATAACGTTATGTAACCGATGATTAAAAATGATTTTTATTTTTTATTGTTTTAGGTAAATATAAATTATTGATCATGGTGGTGTAGCAAGTGGTTGTCCTTGTCTCGAATCAGTGCTGTGATTAAGCTCCATTTGGTGTTTCTATAACCGAGGTGTTTGATCACACAGTTATTTAGCGATGAAGCCATGCCCGTGATCAGTTGAGGAAGCTATATGAATACGGGTTCCCCTGCGGCATCTCATAACACACAAACAAGAAAGATATTGTTGTACCGATATCGATTAAATACTAGTCAAGCGCTTATTAAGTAAAAAGATATACAATCAAATAAACTAATATGTACTACATAGAAACTATTTGTTTCAGAACTGTTTCCAATGAATTTGAACTAAGTAAATAAATGTCTGCATCAGGTCAAGTCTCAAGATTGGCAGTGAATATGAAATTTGATGGTGATGATTGTATAGATCATTATACTTCAGCTAACTGTATTTTGATGGATTGAAAAACAAAGTGACAGACTCAAATTTTGTCAAAGGGATATATAAGGTATAATTTAATAATTAGTATGTTTTTTCTGTAATAATAGTAGTAAATTAAGAAGAATTCATAGGGAAAGTACCTGGAAATTGCTTTTTTTTTAATGTTTAACAGTTGTTGGAGATTCAATGTACAGTTATGGTTTTTTATTGCTCTAGTTGGTTTAAGTTATTCTCAAAACTTTTTTATTGAAACATTTACACCAGAAATTACCATCAGTAATTGTTGTTCACAGTAAATTATAAATAATGTTAAAAATTGTATTGTTTTATGTCATAAAATTATTTTTTTTTTCAAAAGAAATGCATATGAAATATTAATTGAAAATCACATTTTTTTTTTCATTTATTTACTTCTCATGTAATAGTTTATATAATGAGAAAAGTTTGAGAATAACTTGAAAACAATTGAGTACTAAATAATTTGAAAATACTCTTCTTAAGAAAATATAATGGGAATATATTCTTTTTTATTGATATAAATACATATTGTTTATTAGTTTGGTAAATATTTAAAATTGTTTGACTTACCTATTTACGGATCTTAGTTAAAAAAATTTTTTTTTCTCTAAGAAATGATTTTGTTTTCTTTAGAAGTGTATTTTTTTATATTCTAATTGCTCTACTATTTTGATGTTATTCTTAAACTTTTCTAATCAAGTAAACAATTACAATAGAAATAACCAACTGTAATTGTGTATCACGATAGACTAGATATTATGTTCATAATTGATCTATTTCATGTAATAATATCAGGTAATTAATAAATTAATTTTTATTTTAATGTTTTCAGTAATAGATTATTCAATATCAAATTGAGCTTAGTAAATTGTTTTATATTTCTTAATTTCGTAAAAAAATACATTATTTAGCTAAGATCCTTTAATATGTATGTCAAACAATTTCAAGTTGTTTCGTTTACTGTAATATTGATAGAAAAAAATAAATATATTCCAATTTTTTCTTTTCAAGTGTATTTTTTATACCTTTTCTTGCTCTCTTAGGTTTAAATTATTCTTAAGCTTTATTTTTGAAGAAATGGTTACAAAAGAAATTACCTTCGATATCAGTTGTTCACAGTAAATTATAATAGAAATAAATTTAAAAATTGTTTTATTTTCTTTACTAAAATTGGTAAATAAAAAAGAATTTGGAGGGAAAAGTACTTGGAAATGGCACTTATTTATTATTTTGCAGTTATGGGAGATTAAATATTAAATATCACTTAGTAATTTGTGTTATTATAGTTCTGAATGCCTGAAAGAAAAAAAAATTATTTCTCCAAGATGCTTTTCTAAGAAAATCATGCAAATTTAAGTTTTTCTTGCACTATAAGATGTTTAAAAAAAATCTTTTATTTTTTTTTCTTAAGAAGTGTATTTATGTATTCTCTATTACTCCACTAGGTTTAATTCATTATCAAACTTCTATTATTGTTGAAAAAATTACAAAGGCAATTACCAACTGTGACATTGTTACATGATAGATTAGATATTAATTGACCAATTTTGTGTGATTATATCAATAAATTGAAAAAAATTGGCACGGTTTAGTATTGTAAATGTCATTTATTTATGTTAAATTTAACATAAATTATGTTAAATTTTAAATATTTAAAATATTTATGTTCATTAAAATTAACACATAGTATAGTATAATAAAAACTTTAAATTGTTTAACTCACATATTAAAGGATCTCGGTTAAAAAAAAAAGTTTTTTCCAAAATAATTTTATTTTCTTAAGAAGTGTATTTTTTAACTTTTACCGTCTGTCTTTATTATTATGAAGTTATTCTCAAACTTTCCTCATGAAATATACCATTAAAATAGAAATTACCAACGGTGACAGTGTAACACGATATGTAAGATATTACGTAAATAATTGGTCAATTTTTTTGTCATGTTATCGGTTAATTAAAAAATTAAGTATAAAGTTAAAGTTTTAATTGCTCTAGTTGATTAAATTTCTCAATATTGGAAGAGAATGTTGAATTCGATGGTGATGAATGAATAGGTAAATATCTGTAATTAAGCGTAATATATTTTGATGGACCGTCAAACAAATTGACAGCCTCAAATTGTGTAACGGGATAGATGAGATGTAATGTTTTATTTTCCGTAACAATGTTAGTAAATTAAAAAGAATTCATTGGGGAAAGTACTTGGAAATTGTATTTATTTTAAATGTTATACAGTTATTGGAGAAAATGATTAAGTTAATGTCGTTACGTTAGGTTTATCGTTTACTATAATATTGATAAAAAAAAAAATGCGTTCCAATTTTTAGTCTTAACAAGTGTATTTTTGAAATTTTTTATTGCTCTAGTAGGTTAACGTTATCTTAAACTCTTGTTTTTTAAGACACAATTACAAAAGAAATGACCATCTGTGACAGTTGTTCACAGTAAATTAGAAAAAAAGGAAAAAATTGTGATATTTTCTTTAATAAAATTGGTAAATTAAAATGAGTTCTAGGGTAATGTACTTGGAAATAGCATTTTTTTTATTGCTACAGTTATTGGATATTAAATATTGCATTTAACTTTGTAAATTAATTTATAGTTCTAAATTTCCCTTTAAAAATAAATGATTTTAATAATATCCATTAATACTATACATAAGTCAATCAATTTTAATATTTTTACTTTTACTATAAAACGTATTATTAATAATAATAATAGAAACATATTACAAAGTTTCTTTTTCTTATAAAGTGTATTTTTGTATTTTCTATTGCTCTAGTAGTCATTCTCGAACTTGTATTATTGTTGAAACAATTACAAAAGCAACTACCAACTGTAACAGTGTTACGTGATAGATTAGGTATTACGTCAATGATTGAAGTATTTTATGTAATAATATCAGTAAATTGAAAAAAATTTACATGGTTTAGTTTTCGAAATGGTATTTTTATGTTTTTATTTGTTATTGGAGGTATAACGTTATGTAACCGATGATTTAAAATGATTTTTATTTTTTATGGTTTTAGGTAAATATAAATTATTGATCATGGTGGTGTAGCAAGTGGTTGTCCTTGTCTCGAATCAGTGCTGTGATTAAGCTCCATTTGGTGTTTCTTTAACCGAGGTGTTTGATCACACAGTTATTTAGCGATGAAGCCATGCCCGTGATCAGTTGAGGAAGCTATATGAATACGGGTTCCCCTGCGGCATCTCATAACACACAAACAAGAAAGATATTGTTGTACCGATATCGATTAAATACTAGTCAAGCGCTTATTAAGTAAAAAGATATACAATCAAATAAACTTAATATGTACTACATAGAAACTATTTGTTTCAGAACTGTTTCCAATGAATTTGAACTAAGTAAATAAATGTCTGCATCAGGTCAAGTCTCAAGATTGGCAGTGAATATGAAATTTGATGGTGATGATTGTATAGATCATTATACTTCAGCTCACTGTATTTTGATGGATAGCAAAACAGCTTGGAGTTTTAATGTTTCAACTGCTGATTCAACAATTCGCATACCATCTTTTAAGAACATATTTTTTGTTTCTAATTTTGTAATTGTGTGTGCAATAAATCTATAATTCAATGAGATTAAAATTAAATTATTTTTCAATGTTTTATTTTGCATAATATTTTGAGTTTTTCCAATAGCGATGGAAGTTTCTGGATTTAATTTTGAAAAATTTTCTTGTATTTTCAAAAAATGGTCAAAATAATATTGAGCAGCTACCAACCATGTGCTCCTCCCAGTAATTATTGGCTCTGGTGGTAGAGAAATATCAGGTTATAATTCTTTAAAAATTGTGGTATGATTAGGAGCTTACAAAAAATTGTGTTTTACATTAGCTTTTAGAGAATTGATGATAGGGTATTCTGCCCTGATTGTCTCTGCGTCACGATGAAAATCTTGCGCTAAACATGATTTAAGATTTATTAGCTTTGGATAATAAATATTTAATACTTTCCCTGCCTTTACCATATAAGGAACTTCATCACTTTTAAGAAATAAAATTTTCATTGATCGAATAAATAAATAAATAAATAAATATATATATATATATATGTTCGTGTATGTGTGTGTGTGTGTGTGTGTGTGTAATGCAGAGCAGAGAAACATTAATGTGCAGTATCAAATTTTAATTTAATAAGGTATTTTGACAGCCTGTTGATTAGTTATTGTAGGTATAACTATTACAATACCAAATTTTTCATTTCCAAGTAAATTTTGAAGCTAGTGCTTTCTCTTCTTTTACCTAGAACTAGGAGATGGCAAAATATTTCATCTTTATTCTAGTATTGGTATCTATTTTAATTGAAAATTTTACCAAGTCACAGTAGTCACTAATTACAATCAGCACCTAGTAGATATTTTACTAATCAGGTTGTCTCACGTACCCAGTACTCGTTGTCTCGAATGTACACAGTGCAATTGAAGGGTCGGGTGACTATTTCCATTTTTTTAAATTGTTCAGTAGAAACAAATAACCAATTAATTTAATTTCTGATATAGGTAAGAATATAATACAGACATAATTGAATTCTTCATATGAAGAGTGAACTGTACATGTATAAATATGTAGCTTATTAATATTTAATATTTAATTATTAATAATTGTTCCGTGTTATAAGTACATTATTTAACTAACATAAATAATAAAAAAAAAAGAACATGGATAACCAGGTTATTGGACCGAATTTTATATTATTATTATTATTATTTTTATTTATTCATACTAAATAATAATTTATGGTGGAAATATAAACATAAATATTACAAAACTATTATTTATAGTCTTATAGAGTAATATAATAATATAATTGTAAATTTACTAAAAAAAAAATTTTTAGATGTCGGTTATTGCACAGTACACCATATACCAGACATCTTTTGTATGATATTTACTTATCTAATGAATAGACATTCATGACCCGATTATTGCACAAAAATATGGAAAAAATTATTCTTTATCAGGAAATATAAAAACATACATTTTGAAAAAAATAGTGGAGACAACCGGTTCTTGAACCGAACCTTTCAATTGAATCCTAGATACTGAACACCTTTTAATTTTTTTCATGTACAATTTTAAACAAATTAATTTGTATAAAAAAATTGTTTATCTACATACATGATTTTTCAATTTTTTTAGTAGGTATGCTTAAATAGTAGCTTCTATTAATGACATATAATAAAAGTGAATAATTGTTTTTAGAAACGTTTATTTTTAAAGTTTTATAATTAGGCCAATATTTTAAGAAGTACTTAATTTATTAAGTTTAGAGCAATGAAATAGCATCAATTCATTTTTTCGTAGTTTCTCGGGGTTTCCCTGCAGTTACTCTAAACATTAAAATATTATAATTTTACGAATATTGGTTTCAAAATATAAATTTCTAAAAAAAAAAGTATTTTCTTTCATAACATTGTGATGATGTTAGTTACTATTAAAGATAGTTTAAAAGTTAATAGCTCATCAACATTACTTACCTTTTGTACATTTGAATGTGAATTAAAATAATTTAGAAGCGATTCACAGGTCTTATTTCTTCTACTATTGGTCTCATAATCTTTTTAGAGTCTTTAATACCAATTTTATACTTTTTCATTACATTTAAAAATATCATTTTTCTTGATGATCCAAATTCGGACCTCTCTCTCTCTCTCTCTCTCTCTCTCTCTCTCTCTCTCTCTCTCTCAATACTTTGTTTTACCCGTCATTGAGATGATGAAATGTATATTTCATAATTTTCAGTAGGTACAGTGAGTCATGCATCAGAAATCAAAGTAAAAATAAATATCTACCGATGTCTGATATACTCTTAATAATAATGACTAAACATAATAATATTGTATTCATCAAGTGGTAAGTATTTAAACGCAGGCATTTATTTTAATTTTATTATTCGTGTATTACTCTCAGGCTCTCAGCTAATACTTTAGTAGAATGTAATTATTCAAAATTATGTGTAGGTATGTATAATAATTATGTATCTGTGGGTGAGGTTCGCGTACGGCAACGGACGGCGGCTAGACGTGGCCGCCCAAACTTCCCCTTCCATATCACCGTCGCGCGACGTGATAGTTCATATCTTTATACGTTGCTAATGGAAAACCTTTCTTGGGACCGCGATGATGAGAACGCAACGTTCTGGGTTCTGGTAACCTACAATTCGATTCTCCCTGCATGTAGCGTTCTCCCTGCATCTCTGCAACTAAATAGATAAAAAATACTACTTACTAAATAAAACACGAGCGGATCAAAACCACCCTGATCCATGCACATTATCAATTTTTCGTTATCACTATAACACACATAGATAATATATATCTATGATAACACATAACTTTTTTTGGCTGATGATGAAATGTACTGTTTTATATAATTATTATTATTTCTGTTTTAATATTTAATGTATATATTTTTTTATCTAATTATAATTTTTTTTTCATAAAATATAAGTGTTTTATACAAATTTATTTTAATCTTGCAAAATTGCATGATTATTAATATATTTTTGAATAAATTAATTTAAAAAATATATTTACATTCAAATTTGAATTACCCATTGGTTTTTAGTTAAGTTTAGATACAATAACAACAAAATAAAATAAAATTTAGAACATAAAACATTTATTTATATAAAATTGCAAACACTTATTGTACCTCTCACGACGTTTTTTATGTAACTACAAATTTTAAAGTTTAGGTATTAGTTTATTATTTAAGACTTGACTTTTTTGTATAAAATATATTTTAAATGTTAGTTAATTAATGAAATTCAAATAAAAAAAAAATATATATATATATTGTTTTAATTGTGGAACGAGAAATTAAGTCTTATTTGTTTTTCGTACGTTCGCACTTTTTATTATTATAAATTTGATTAAAGAAAAAAAATTTTTTTTTGTTTTTTATTTATTAATTTTGAATCACTCATTTATTATATAATGACATTATAACAAAAAAAATTTAATTTAATAACATACTGATACATAATTTGTCGAGTATCTACAAGTTAATATATTGTAACTTGAGACGACCGTTTAATATATCGGTCACTAACGTACTAAACTAATATCGCTCGTATCGACGGACGACGCGCGACGGCCGCAACATAATTGTTATCGCGTTCCGAAGTCCGAACATACCGCCCGACATTTTACCCTTGATGTAAAATCAAAAATAAATAATTATAAATAAAGATATGCATTTTAAATGCTAAATAATAATAATTACAATAATACAATAATAATTTGCTCAAGCTACTCATGCACGTATAAATACAATAATTTTTTTTTTTTTTTTTTTTTTTTTTAAAATTCAAAAAATTAATTACATATAATATTATATATATATACAAAAAAAAAAATTTTTTTTTTTTTTTTTTTTTTTTTTTTTTTTAATCATATAATGGTAATGGGCACAGCATTCGTGCTGCTCGCTGCAATACTCCCCGATCTGTCCTCACTGTTGCGACTCGAATGACTCCATCCTTGCCCGTAGATATCTCTAAGACTCGTCCTAGCTGCCAACGTAATGGTGGTAGATTGTCTTCCTTTAAAAGAACTAAAGCTCCAACTTCTACCTTTGGTCCTTTGGATTTCGGCCATTTTTGACGACTTTGTAGTTGTGTGAGATACTCTTTGCTCCAGCGCTGCCAAATTTGTTGGAATAATTGAGTAGTCCTTTGCCAACGATGAAGACGGTTAGCCGACATGTTTACTAGATCAGGTTCTGGTACACTT
Source organism: Therioaphis trifolii (assembly GCA_027580255.1). Lineage (NCBI taxonomy): Eukaryota > Metazoa > Arthropoda > Insecta > Hemiptera > Aphididae > Therioaphis > Therioaphis trifolii. Next base: position 38,808,230 of record CM050405.1, read on the forward strand.
GTCAGTGGCCTTCCAATAAGGAAGTGCCCCGGAGTAAGAGCATTTAAATCGGCTGGATCGTTTGATAAAGGCGTAATAGGCCGCGAATTTAGAGCTGCTTCAATTCGAACTAATATTGTGCTCATTTCCTCATACGTTAAAGATGCCGTTCCTAAAGTCCTATGCAATTGCCCTTTTATAGATTTCACAGCTGCCTCCCATAACCCTCCAAAGTGAGGAGAGCGAGGGGGAATAAACTTCCATTCTACTCCCACTTCTGCGGCGCATTGGCATACCATTTTGTTGTGTGTTTCGGATGCAAATAAGTCACGTAACTCTTTTAACTGTCTATTTGCTCCGACAAAATTTGTTCCGTTGTCGGAATATATGATATTACCAATACCACGCCGAGACCAAAATCGTCGGAGCGCCGCCAAGAATGAATTCGTGGTCAAGTCACCAACCAACTCAATGTGCACGGCTTTTGAGAAGAAACAAACAAACACACATATATAACACTTCGACGTTGGTGCATTTCGTCTTAAACTACTTTTTATTAATATCGGTCCAGCAAAATCTACTCCACACGTTAAAAACGCGTGATTTGCTATTTCAATTCGCCGGGCGGGCAGATTGCCTAGGATAGGTTGATACGTGGTTGGCTTAGTGCGAAAACATGCGATACATTTATGCACGGTTTTTTTTGCAACATTTCGTCCACCTAATGGCCAATATTTTTCCCGTACGGCCGCTAATAATGCCTGTGGCCCCGCGTGAAGTAATTTAATATGCTCATGACTGAATACCAAATTTGTGAAATGAGTGTTTGCTGGAAGTACTATCGGATTTTTTTTGTCCCGTTGCATATTTTCGGCATTATTTAGTCTTCCACCTACTCTTATTATTTCGTCCTGGTCTAAAAAAGGGTTTAATAAACACAACTTGCTTTTATTGGATACACCTTTACCATTTTTCAAACATTTTATTTCATTCGCAAAATGTTCCGATTGTACTAACTGGTGTATTTTCATTCGCGCGTATTCAAGTTCATTGACCGATATTATCGCGACTACATTAGACTCGTCCGTAATATCTTGTAATGTGATATTCTTATCTCCCTTTACGACGCGATGTTTCCAACGTAATACGTATGCGGTTATTCTTAATAATTTTGTTAATGATGAATATTTCGTAATTAAATTAGTCTCTTCTGTTTGGACCAAAGTGACAATCGGATTTTTTCTTTCTTCGAGATCGTCCTCTTTTCGTAAGTCGCCGTAATTCAATGTGTTTTCTATCCATTCCGATTTTTCTTTTTTCAACCACGCAGGACCCTCCCACCATAAAATATTATTTTTTAATTGGTCGGGAGTACAACCACGTGATATAATGTCCGCAGGATTGTCTTGTGACTTGACGTGGTTCCATTGATCAGCTGACGAATAATTGTGAATTTCACCGACTCTGTGCGACACAAACGTTTTCCACCTCGACGATTGTGAATTTAACCAGGCTAATACTATGGTCGAATCTGTCCAATAATATTTGTATTTTATCTTTATTTTTAAGCTCGGTATCACCTTTTCTACCAGCTGTATTAATAAAACGGCAGCACAAAGCTCCAATCGAGCTAACGATACTACCTTTAAGGGTGCCACGCGCGATTTCGCGGTGACAAGGCGCGTTGTGCAGTTACCGGATCCGTCCGTAGCCTTTAAATAAATGCATGCACCATACGCGCGGATCGATGCGTCGGCGAAACCGTGCATTTCGATCTCATTATTATTATCAACGCCTATTATTCTTCTTGGTATTTTTATATTTTCAATGTCAATTAACTCTTTTAGATAATTGCTCCATTCTTCATTTAACTGTGTGGGTAATAAATCGTCCCATTCTAATTTGTGCTGCCATAACTTTTGCATTAGAATTTTCGCGGCTACGATTACAGGACCAATTAATCCTAATGGATCGTAAATTGTCGCGATAGTAGACAATACCTTTCTTTTCGACATCGCCGGGTCATTACTATAATTGCGATTACTAACTTTGTACTGATAAGCGTCCGCTCGAGGGTCCCAGTACAATCCTAGCGTCTTTACTGCGGTGCCGTCTATATTTAAGATGAACATTGGATCGTCATTATTATTCGAAATATTTGTCAACAATGCTGGCTCATTAGATATCCATTTTCGTAATACGAATCCAGCACTGCTCAAAATGTTTATCAACTTATCTCTTAAATTAATAGCGTCTTCAATAGTGTTGGTGCCAGTCAACAGGTCGTCCATATAAAAATCGGACTTAATCGCTTGAGCAGCAAACGGGGCTTTTTCCTCACAATCTTGTGCTAATTTTTCGAGACAGGCGGTGGCTAGATATGACGCAGGTGTTGTTCCGTACGTTATCGTATTTAAACAGTACTCTTTTAATTTATCGCTAGGTTGTGATCGCCATAATATAGTTTGTAATGACCTATTTTCTTCGCTTATTAATATCTGACGATACATTTTTTCAATGTCCGCTGATAAAACGTATTTGTGTGTCCTAAATCTTGATATTATGCAGATAAGTTCATCTTGAATAACTGGGCCCTTTATGAGTATATCATTCAAACTCAACCCTGAGTCAGTCTTACAAGATGCGTCAAATACTACGCGGGTTTTTGTCGTAGCACTGTCGGTGCGTACGACACAATGATGAGGCATATAATAATATCGTTGCGGCTTCGCCGACGTAGACGGCAATGACATTTCTGACATGTGACGTAGCTGTATGTATTCATTCATAAAATCGATGTAGTCACTGCGCAATTTTGTATTATTTTTGAATCGATTTTCCAAGGCTAAAAATCTTTTAAGTGTCGTATTTTTTGACTCACCCAGTTTATCGTAATTTTTATGTAACGGTAATTTTACCACAAATCTTCCCGTTGTATCTCGTCTTACTGTTTGTATAAAATGTTCGACGCATACCTTTTCTTCATCTGTGTAACACTGGGTTCTGCTGGTGTCCTCAATTTGCCAAAATTTTGCCATTTGTTCATTTAGGCTGTCACTGTTTTCAATCAACGAAGTCATCGTTAGGAATGATTTTACGGCGGTTGGCGCGAAATTGTGAGTAGGACCGGCAGCAATCCAACCTAATTCGCTTTCTTGATATGTGATACCGCTTTCCGCAGATTTATATTTTCCAGGACGTATAATATCATAAAAACATTCGGCACCAATTAATACGTCTATTTTTCCCGGAACTGCGTAGGTCGGGTCGGCTAAATTTATATAATTAGGTAAACTTAATTTTGCCGTATCAAGCTTTTGTGCAGGTAAGTTTGTTGTAATTTTATGTAAAGTTAGAAATTCGAATTCACCGCTATAATCCGTATCTTTGCTGTGAATAGTGGTTTTCACTGAATAACGAGCCTGACTCATTGAATTATCAACACCCGAAATAGAAAAATTCACTCGTTTTCGTGGCAATTGTAACTTTTGTGCTAAATCATTGGTTACAAAATTACATTGAGAACCGGAGTCTAATAACGCGCGCGCATAAAATATTTCTTTCGATCGACCTTCAATTTTAATTATCGCAGTTGACAACAAAACTTGTTTTATGGCGTTGCGTGTTGCATGCGTACTTATCGACGTTTCGGCCGTTATTTCTGATGCCTTTTGATCATGAAGCAGCGTATTATGTTTTTCCCCACATTTTTTGCATCCGCTAAATTTACATTTGTCTCCCACGTGCCGACTTAAGCATATTGTACAAATGCCTAATTTTTCTACCTGCATTTGCCGTTCGCGGATGCCGAGACCTATAAATTTTGGACATCGATATATTGCGTGATTTTGTTCGCACATATAACATTTAAATTTAGAAGTAGTGACGTGCATTGACGCTCGATTTTTACGCGGGTATCCACTGTATTTTTTTTTCTTTTTGATCGGTTGCTCGTGCTTTTTGCTCGGCCTTTCCGTGTAAGTTTTGTGCTCCTTCTACTGCTTCTAATACTTGAAAACGTTTGTTTAAAAATTGTAACAAGTCGGAAACCTCTGATATTTCAGATTTCGGAGCCTGTATTTCCCATGCACGCAGTGTAGCCGAATCTAATTTTGTGCAAATTATGTGAATCATCATAGGTCCCCACGTATTTGGATCGTGACCTAAACTTTCTAGCGCTTTCATATTGCCAAATAACTTGTCCACGAATTTTCTTAACTTTATTGCTGACTCATCTTCTAATGGAGTTAAATCAAAAATTGCTTTTGTATGGTTTTGTATAAGTATGCGTTTATTATTGTAACGTTCATTTAGACACTCCCAGGCAATGGCATAATTTTTAGCTGACGTTTCAAAGCTCTGAATGGCCATTAAGGCGTCACCTGTTAGAGCTGATTTTAAATAGAAAAATTTTTGAACGTCCGTTAGTGCCTCATTTCCGTGAATAAGTGCGACGAACATGTCATGGAACGTGGACCATTCTTTGTAGTCTCCACTAAATGTCGGTACGTTGAGCGCCGCGAGCTTGACCACTGATGCTTGATTTGATGCGCTACTATTAATTCGCCCCGTTGTTGTCAGCTGCGACATTGCTTGATTTTGACTTTCATTATTTCGATCAATTTGTTCGTATGCATCCTGCTGTTGTTTGAATAATTTGTCATATTTTGATACCGCTAGAAAATACAACTCTTCAAACTCCAATCTGTATTGGCCTTCTGTTGTATCCTTGGCTTGCATCTCAATTTCCAATTGAATGTCTTGAAATAGCTCCCAATATTGTTCGATTTTCTTTCGTTTTACTTTTAGTATTTCCGTTTCGGTATCGGTTTGAACTTCATTTACGTCGTTCAAAAATCTTGTTATCTGACCCTTCAATACCCCTCGTCGTTTTATTAGCTTTATCATTTCTTGTTCATCCATATTGTTGATGAACTTTGCTCTATTCGATTGCTATCAAGTACGATAGGGAATTTTATGTACTGCGGGAAGCCCGAAAATAAATATTAAATTTGTTCTTACCTCGTGGTTTCGATGTACTTCTTTTAACACGCAAATTGTCGCGTTACTTGGTTTTGATATCCGGCTCGAAGGACCATGTTTTAATTGTGGAACGAGAAATTAAGTCTTATTTGTTTTTCGTACGTTCGCACTTTTTATTATTATAAATTTGATTAAAGAAAAAAAATTTTTTTTTTGTTTTTTATTTATTAATTTTGAATCACTCATTTATTATATAATGACATTATAACAAAAAAAATTTAATTTAATAACATACTGATACATAATTTGTCGAGTATCTACAAGTTAATATATTGTAACTTGAGACGACCGTTTAATATATCGGTCACTAACGTACTAAACTAATATCGCTCGTATCGACGGACGACGCGCGACGGCCGCAACATAATTGTTATCGCGTTCCGAAGTCCGAACATATATATTTGGAAAGTTCCATACATTATAAAATAAAAATGTTTTCTTACTCCGTATACATTAGGTAGGTAACACATTTCAATACTTGAACGCCATGTGTTTTACGAACCGTTTTTTTGCATACAGAACAAATATTTGAATATTTCGTATCTTTAGAACTTGGACACATGTTAAATACCAATACGTAATGGAGTTCAAAAATATTCGTCTCAAAATAACTATTATTTTCGTGATGGCAAAAGGTAAGAAAAAACCTACGTAACTGGTATCATCAGGTCAATTATGACCCGAAACCTTTATAAATAGCTTTTTTGAACGAAATACTTAATAATTGTTGATAACGAAAGACGTAATACGTTGTCTGAAGTATTGTGATAAAATACAATGCATTCTACAACAAAAAAAAGCGCGATTTATGGTAGAAAAGTTAAAAACAAAATGTCATTGACCCGACGATACCAGTTAAGGGTTAAGAGAAAATAATAAAACAATTAACAAATGATATATACAACGGTATACGAGTCTTTAGAAGCTTTTGAGTGATAGAATAAGTAATATTGTGGGACGCAAGTAATAATATATATTAAAAAATAGTTGTTTTGTTTTTTTAACCATAATGTACATTAAAACATTAATAATAATTATATAAAACAGTACATTTCATCATCAGCCAAAAAAAGTTATGTGTTATCATAAATATATATTATCTATGTGTGTTATAGTGATAACGAAAAATTGATAATGTGCATGGATCAGGGTGGTTTTGATCCGCTCGTAATAAAACTACTTACATTGGAGTCTGTATTATCAGCTAGATCGCCATCATTAATATTCAAATTATCTTGAGTAAAACAATCATTATCCTGAGCCTGACACACATATGTATTCGATGAATTTGACTTGATGTCTGCTTCTTCTGACGAGTTGAAATTTTTCTGGATCAACCGACATAGTGTCTGGTGGGCTTTTATTGCGATTAATCGCAAGAAAACAAACTATTTTGATTTAATTGCATTAAAAGCAATTTATCGTAAAACGCAAAACGCAAAACGCTTCCAGTGGGGCCATATCATATTTATTCTATAGTTTTAATAAAATCGTAAAATCGCAAAACACAAAATCGCAAATCGTGTTGAGTGGGGCCGTACCCATAGTTATTCATAGTAGATGTTTGTATTCCTGAAAACACCTAATCTGTTCTCTAAATCGCGGTGAATCATATGTTATCTTTTTTCCAACCTAATATAAACATAAAACAACGGAAAAGCTAAAATGTTGTGCGCGTTTAAGTCTCCTAGTAATATTTTTCTGGTTAAAAATATTATAGCAGTACCTATACCCTAAAATGTACACTAATTTGTAAATGAAACTGTGTAAATGGTAATATTCAAGAATTTTCATTTTCAATAGAAATTGAATAAATCAAAATTTCAATATGCCAATGAGTTTATGTTTTTAAAATTATAATAAGCTATTGAAATACATTTTGATAATAGTTTTAAGTATTTGACATAGGTAATAATATAAGATTTTACTAAATTGTGTACGTGCATAAATCTACAAGTTGAAACGGTCCGTCTGGTTGGACGACCCGTATCGTAAATAAAATAACAATTGTGTGCTCTGTAATTAAGTTATTCTATTGCTATGTTGAATTATAATTTTATATGTACAATATTGGGGGCGAGTAAAGCGTCGATTTGTGCCGACCAGACTTAAATAAGTGAGTCGGCACAATCGGAGGCGCTTGGGTATTATGGCCGGACACTTGTCGGACCCTATATTTACAACGGTTTTTTATAATAGTTTATATAAATTCACATTACGATCGGCTAAGGAGCCGGCCGTCGTCGGTGCAGACTTAAGTAAGCGGCACCCCGACGACGAACCAGACTCGGGTCGGACAACTTAGTTAAGTGCCGAGGTTGGAGTTGTGGTGACCCTAAAAAGGGCCATTTACTATTGTCACGCCGGGAGTTGTCGGTCTATCCGGTGACGTCGTAGACCGGGCTAGAGGAATGGCGATTGGTTGGCGGCGTCACGGCGTTGTTGATCGGCCGATGCTTGTGTCCGTGGGTAGATGACCGACGGGTCTCGTTAATCGGCAGTTGAATGGTGTTTCCGGCCGTGGAGCGGCGTCGTCGTCGATATGCGTACGTGCGATGACGTACACAACCGGGAACGGCTCTGTCGTCGGTATTCAGCGGTCGAGTAGTGCTTGCTACCGTGAAACGGCGCGGTCGTCGGTGATCGGCGGTCGAGCGGCGCTTATAGCCGTGGAAGGGCGTTGTCGTCGGTCTTCGGCGCTTGGTCGATGCTTGCAGCCGTGGAGCAACGCGGTCGTCGGTGGTCGGCGGTCGAAGGGCGTTTGTAGCCGTGGAACGGCGCGGTCGTCGGTGATCGGCGGTCGAGCGGCGCTTATAGCCGTGGAAGGGCGTTGTCGTCGGTCCTCGGCGCTTGGTCGATGCTTGCAGCCGTGGAGCAACGCGGTCGTCGGTCGAAGGGCGTTTGTAGCCGTGGAGCGGCGTTGTCGTCGGTCTTCGGCTGTCGGTTTCTGGTCCTGGTCTTCTTACTATCGGAATGTTTCTTGTAGATGTTGATAGTTTGAAGGCTTGAAGTGGAGTGACTAAGTTATCGAAATCGTCCGGTATATATACCCTTTCTGATAACTTAGTCAGTTGCTGAGTGGTCCGTCGTTTGGTTGTGACAGATGAACACCACACCGTTGCATTGCCGTTTGCCTTTACTCGGTGCTGTTTTCATCTGTCACTTGTTCAGTTTTTTATCTGTCATTTTGTTGGATTTGTTGGTTTTGAAAAAAACCCTTTTAATTCGTTTTACTCCGTAACAACTCCCCCCCCAGATTTGTGCCGGGGTGGGAACCATCTAGCACAAATTTTACTTACTTTCAAAATGTTCGGAATAAACGTGCGCGTGTTTGAGCTGCTTTGTATATGGCCGTTCGTAGTTGATTGTTACTCATGTGCCATATCAGCATTGGTTCCTTTTCTACCTTGCGTATCTTCCTTGGCCGCTCATGTTGTGCCAGTTGATCTTTTACGTAATCTACTGCTTGGTTTATGTTGACGTTCTGTTTTTCAAATGGGATATATTGGTGTAATGTCGTGGCTGTTACCATTCTCCAATCTATTGGTTGGTTCCAGTCTGTAGTTTGTTTCTTCCTCGCGGCATTTACTTCTGTGACCCATTGAATAATGTATAAGTGTTTGTCTTTGTTTGTTTGTGCTTCTTCTGGTGTGTTCTGTATTGCCAGTTGAAGCGACGTTTCCTGTATTTTAGTTGCTTGGATTGATATTAATCCTAGCAAGTTTTCTTTTTCTATTGGTTTTCTCCTCGCTTTTGCTGCCAGCTCTCGTTCTTTTTGTCTAGCTTCCGAAATGGGTGCCATTGTGACTGTTTTAATTTTATTTAGAATTTTTTTCTCTTATATAGTTTTTTTCGACCCATTCTCTGTTCGGTGATTGGTTCATCGTTCTAATGATGTGATTGGGTCTTATTATGTGTTTTTTTTTTTTTTTTTTTCTAATTTTGTTCGTCCATATAGTAGTATGGACGTACTTCCGCTACGTTGATCAGAGGTTCCTTTTTCGAAGTAGGGTGTGTAATTGCTCGTAGGTGCACTGGTTGCTTAACATTCCTTTTAGAAAATGGTATGTCGTAAATATTGTTGTCTATCCTTATTGTTAGTATTCTTTTTTCATAATCAATTGTTGATTTATTCGTTTCCAAAAAATCATTGCCTATTATCCCTTTCTCATTCAAATTGTTTATTACAATAAATGGTGTGTGTATTCGTTCTTTTCCTATTTCTATGGGTAATAGGATTTGTTTGGTTACTTTTGTTGGTTTGTTGCCCGTCGCATTGTGTATGCTGAATCCCGTTAACGGTATAATTGGTATCCTTGGGTCATTTTGGTTTATGTCATTGTAATATTCTTCCGATATTGCGCATATTTCGGCTCCTGAGTCTATTAACATCTCATATTCTTTATTGTTTATAAATGTTTTTATATATGGGCATCCCAGTTGTTGTGTTTTGTTAAATGCAACGTCGAAGTCTTCATCTTTCGTCAAATCCGCAGCTTTTAATAAATTTATGGATTTGTCTGGTGGGTGTTTTTTAGTACTTGTCTTTTTTTTTATATGTTTCAGATCTAGGGTGTTTATGACTGGTGTTGACCTAATTCTACCGTCCCCTGTTCCCAGTTTTTTGTCTCATCATCGTTTTCACTCAACTCTTCTCTGTCGCTGGTTATGGTGTCGTTGTTGAGTTCTAGCTGCTCCGTGGTTAGCTGTCTGATGATGGGTTTATAGTTGCCTCCCTGGTGCTGTGCTGGTTTCTGTGTGTATGGTCTGTGTAACTCTGAGGTATTTTTATGATTTTGATTGTTTGTAGTATATGGCATTCTGTTGTATGTATTGTTCTGTCTTGGATATGTTTGTTTTGGTGGGTTTTCGCTGTGTCTGATTGGTTCTTCTTCCTGTTTTACGTTATTTTCTAGTTCACCCAGTTTTTTCCAAATGGGTAAAAATTTTCTTTCTTTGGTCGTTTGTATATATGCTTGAATAGATATTGGACAATGTTTTGTAATTAACTTAATTGCTTGTTCCTCGTTCATTTTCGGCGAGTCAAGATGTTTCAGTTCCGCCTCAGTACATTTAATGAATATGTCCCATTGGTGATTTTCGGAGAAAAAGTGTTTTAGGAAAAGTTCATTGAACGTTGTTTCGTCTAGTGCTGCATCTTTGATCATAGCGTACCATTTTGCTGCTTTTCCACGGAGATTATTTTCTATGACCAACATCTTTTCTCTATTTGTCGTAATCTGTCTGTGTTCTAAGTAATTATGTATTTCTTTTAGAAATTGTTTTGGGTGTTCCTCTTTGTCGTCACCACTGAATGTTGGAGCCGTAATATCTACTGCAGTTTTGTTGATAGTGTTTACCGTGTTGCCATCGTTTTTTGTATTTAAGATTGTAGTTATGTTCGTTTGTAATGTCTGAAAATCTTTATCTTGTTGTGTTGTTTTTATTAACGTTTTCGTATCTGTGTCATTGATAAGTTGTTGTAAAGTTTCATATTGCTTTTCTAATCTTGTGAATTTTTCCTGCATTTGTTGTGTGTAGTGTTTTCCAATGTTTCTACTTTTTCCTCCAATTGTCGAGTTTTCTCCAATAACTGCACTTCTTCTTCTAGTACAAGTTGGTTTTGATTTCGTTTATTTTTTTTCTTATTAATCATTATGCCGGTTCTTTGGTCTGTTGCTCGTCTTGGATTATATCGTCAGGTACTTGTATTTGCCGTACCGACTAGTAAAATTTTGCTTGTCGGTGATCGTTTTTTTCGAGTCACGGGTTGGGCGCCAGTTGAAACGGTCCGTCTGGTTGGACGACCCGTATCGTAAATAAAATAACAATTGTGTGCTCTGTAATTAAGTTATTCTATTGCTATGTTGAATTATAATTTTATATGTACAATATTGGGGGCGAGTAAAGCGTCGATTTGTGCCGACCAGACTTAAATAAGTGAGTCGGCACAATCGGAGGCGCTTGGGTATTATGGCCGGACACTTGTCGGACCCTATATTTACAACGGTTTTTTATAATAGTTTATATAAATTCACATTACGATCGGCTAAGGAGCCGGCCGTCGTCGGTGCAGACTTAAGTAAGCGGCACCCCGACGACGAACCAGACTCGGGTCGGACAACTTAGTTAAGTGCCGAGGTTGGAGTTGTGGTGACCCTAAAAAGGGCCATTTACTATTGTCACGCCGGGAGTTGTCGGTCTATCCGGTGACGTCGTAGACCGGGCTAGAGGAATGGCGATTGGTTGGCGGTGTCACGGCGTTGTTGATCGGCCGATGCTTGTGTCCGTGGGTAGATGACCGACGGGTCTCGTTAATCGGCAGTTGAATGGTGTTTCCGGCCGTGGAGCGGCGTCGTCGTCGATATGCGTACGTGCGATGACGTACACAACCGGGAACGGCTCTGTCGTCGGTATTCAGCGGTCGAGTAGTGCTTGCTACCGTGAAACGGCGCGGTCGTCGGTGATCGGCGGTCGAGCGGCGCTTATAGCCGTGGAAGGGCGTTGTCGTCGGTCTTCGGCGCTTGGTCGATGCTTGCAGCCGTGGAGCAACGCGGTCGTCGGTGGTCGGCGGTCGAAGGGCGTTTGTAGCCGTGGAACGGCGCGGTCGTCGGTGATCGGCGGTCGAGCGGCGCTTATAGCCGTGGAAGGGCGTTGTCGTCGGTCTTCGGCGCTTGGTCGATGCTTGCAGCCGTGGAGCAACGCGGTCGTCGGTCGAAGGGCGTTTGTAGCCGTGGAGCGGCGTTGTCGTCGGTCTTCGGCTGTCGGTTTCTGGTCCTGGTCTTCTTACTATCGGAATGTTTCTTGTAGATGTTGATAGTTTGAAGGCTTGAAGTGGAGTGACTAAGTTATCGAAATCGTCCGGTATATATACCCTTTCTGATAACTTAGTCAGTTGCTGAGTGGTCCGTCGTTTGGTTGTGACAGATGAACACCACACCGTTGCATTGCCGTTTGCCTTTACTCGGTGCTGTTTTCATCTGTCACTTGTTCAGTTTTTTATCTGTCATTTTGTTGGATTTGTTGGTTTTGAAAAAAACCCTTTTAATTCGTTTTACTCCGTAACAAAGTCTAACTTAGTCTCAAATTAAAAGACTAAATAATAAGTCAGTTCGCGAATAGGTTCAGGTCTTCGGGATCGGTGATTATGAAAATAAAGTATACTATGTAATGTTTATATTACAAAAACAGATAAACTAATAATAGGTACCTACTTTATCGCTGGTTATCGTTTTCTCGTCATGTGTTCAAATACCACGCATTATAAGACGTAGGTAAGTCAATAAATGTTGAAAATATAACTATAAGATAAATAGATCCTCCGCTGCACTCAAAGTCTAAATACGAACAATGTCAACTGACGTACTCATTATAATAAGGAAATATAGAATATCTTTTATCCTATTTGTTTAAACTTTTTAAACACGTTTAAAGTAATATCTAAGCAATCCATGATGAGTTCCTAATATTTTTTAAACGTTTTGGTTTCGCCACATAAATCATGAGTAGTTCATTATTTTAATACCGTCACGGGAACAAAAAAGTTTTGAATTAATTTATTAAATCAAAATGAATGATTATTTGAATTTACATATAATTATGTACATCATTATTTTTAATTTATTTTCAGCAGCGCTTTTTACAATATTTCGAGTTGCGTAAAATATTTAAAATTTTAATTTTCAGAAAAAGTGTTATTTTGTTTGCATCTGCATTGCACGTTGTGATAAAACCTAGTCCAATTCCTGTAAACTACTTAAAATCCATAAGCAAAAACATTTTTTCACCGAAGAGTGAAATAAGAATATTTTTTAAATAAGTAATAGTTTTTACATAATGTAAAACTCATTAATTATTAACAATTTATTGCATTATGAACATGCTACTAAAATTACTAAAGTATTATAGATTTTATGCGTACTTGTCGTATGTATGCATTTTTATCTTTAAAAAAAAAAAAAAATAGCTTTAAATGAAATAACTCAGTGAAATTAACAAAATGTACACTATATTTATTAAAAAAAAAAAAAAAAACCAATAAAAATGAACTGTAAATCAATTTTTCAATTGAACGTGGGTATAGCAATCTTCGATTTGACTTTGTACATTATACTAAAAACTGTGTAATTTACAACATATTTAGTAACACTACTGCTACCAGATGCGATCCCTTATTTTTTTTTTTTATACAAAAATTATTTTATTACGAATATAATTCAATAATCATAATATGTTAAATTCGAAATCTACCATAACAGTAAAATAATCTAGAAGAAAGTACGCAATTCAATATTTTTGTTGAAAAGTAACTCGTCATTAACACTGACTATTTTACTGTTGAATCGTGTTTTGTTAAAGCGAACAAAAGGTAATCTTTGTTATTGGTCCGGAAAAGTTTTGATGCTAGGACCGATTGTTTTTTAATGTTGATACTCAAAATTTTAAGAGCATTGCTTGACCTTATGCTTAAAAAATTTTCAATGGCTATGCTGATTTCCGGAACAAATACGATAAATCTATACTGCTTAATGAATTGAGAATGTATAATATATGAAAATGCCTGAGCTATTCTCTAGAACGCGAATAATAATAAAAAAGCACATAGGATTTATGCTAAAAACTATATCATTCATCGCACTATATTACATCTTGAGTAGTGGTAGATACCTGGTATAATTTTTAATTTTATTTTTCAAAGTTAATTTTCTACGATTATTATTCAATCATCACGTGTTAAATTCTTTAAAAAGATCTACCATAGCAGTATGATAATCCAGAAGTAAGTAAACAATTCCATAATTATATGTTTGTTGCAAAATTACTCATCACTAATGCGGACTACGATGAATCGAGTTATGTTAAGACACATAAGATATAATATTTATTTTTGAACCGAAAAAAATAAAGCTACTATCAATGGTTTTTTGATACAAATATTCAAATATTTTAGAGCATAACATGACTTAATGCGCAAAAAATTTCAAATGACTACGTCAATTTCTAAAATAAATACAATAAATAGTACTGTATGAAAAATAATGTATTTAATGAAACCCCCGAGATTTTTCATAACGTAGTTATATTTGGATTATTTGCATTTCTGAAAATTCCTAATCTATTCGCTAAAACGCGGCGAATAATCCGTTCTTTTTTTTTCCAGCCTAAAAAAAAATAGAAAAATAAAACCAACGAAAACGTGAAAACGTTGTATGCGTTTAAGTCTCCTATTAAAATATTATACTGGTTATATCTTATAACAATATTACGTACTATAATGTGCACTATTATAAATGACACTACGAGTATATGTAATCCTGTTATTTATATTCAAGAGTTTCAATTTTCAATAGGAATTCAGTACATGTAAAATTTAATAATATGCCCATTAGTTAAAGTTTTTAAAATTATAAGCAATCGAAGTAATTTTCAACAGTAGTTTTAAACCTTTGACATAATTATATTATACTTTTGTAATTTGTCGAGTCAGTTGAGCATACACTTATATATTAGATACACATTTTCGTATTTTCATTAGATACACAATTTTCCATAGTATATAGTTATTTATGGTAGATAATTGTATTTCCGAAAATGTTTGTGCTGTTAATTAAAACGCGATGAATTATTGTCTTTTTTCCCCAATCTCATAAAAACAAACGGAAACATAAAAATGTTGTACGCGTTAAAGTTTCCTACTATTATAAATTTCCGATTTTTACTCATAGCAGTATACACGAAAACGTACACTGTTATTTATATAACACTATGTAATATTAATAGTTGTTTATATTCAAGAGTTTTCATTTTCGATAGAAATTTAGTAAATGAAAAATTCAATATGCCCATTAGTTTATGTTTTTAAAATAATAAGCAATCGAAATTAATGTCAACAGTGTTTATCAGCCTTTCAAATAATTGTGTTAGACTGTGCATAAATCCACAGATCCATCTTAATATAAAATTAGAAGATCCCCGACATTTTTTTCAAAATAGGAAAATGTTGTTTTTGTTTCATCAATGAAAATCATTTTATTTTAAACAATTCAATTCCTTTTGTCCCGAATTTACAATATTTATAAGTTATCATAGTTCGCCGATTCAGGTGTATAACATTTATACTAATGTGAAATGTTTATCGGTGGTTATGAATATTATGTATATGCAATACACATATAAAAAAAAAAACCGATAAACTAATTTAGGTAATTACCTCGATTATCCCTTATTATCGTTTTCTCGTCATGTGTTCATTTGAACACATAATTATTATTTTTTAGCGTATCGTCTCAGAAATATTCTATTTCAAATCAAAGGTACCATAAAACCGTTTTAATATAATCTTGACGTAGTAAATGAAAATAGTGACTTTTATTTGAAAAACTGTCCACTCAACGAGAAAAAAGTTATATGGTTATATTACATATAAGATACATGTATAAGATAAACGAGTGATTTGCAAACAACGCATATTTCTAAAATTGAAATGACGTTAAATGAAATAAAATAAAATGATTTCAAGTATTAAGTTTTAAAATGTTTTAATAATTTACAACAAAAATATAATGCATAGTAGAATATCCATAGAGAGACAGAGGTAGAGAGAGAGAGAGAGAGAGAGAGAGAGAGAGAGAGAGAGAGAGAGAGAGAGAGAGAGAGAGAGAGAGAGAGAGAGAGAGTGAGAGTGAGAGAGAAACTACAACGCTAAGTACTCGGATATAGACTTGTTTACGTACAAATAAATAATAGTACCTAAATATAGCATGTCATAATTAATAAAAAAAATAATGAATAATACGTATGTTACATGTTTAAAAAACTCAATATTTTGTACCATCTTTCAATACCAGAACCACACGTTCAATATTATTGTACGTCTATGTAATCTATGTTGCGTATATGTTAATAATAAAATGTAAAAGCGCAAGTAAATATTTTTTATTTTAATATCATTCCAGTTATGACGGGTATTATCGTTGATGTGTCTTGCACTAATTTTTCTCTCTCTGTTCTAAAATTAAATAAACGAAAGATTCAATGGAATAGTATTCATTTCATTAAACTATTTTTTTCCTTATCGACAATATTGTTGATAATACAACTAATAGGTAAAGAGTATGGACTGTATTGGCACACGGTAAATCATACAATGTACGTTCATAAAATGTAATGTAGTTGATGGATCATGTAGTTGGCAATTGGTTTCGTCGGCGATACGATGTCGGACAACCAGTTCGAAACGACATCTGTACTATTCATGAGTTGTGGCGTATAACGTCTTTCACTTTCTCTTTTCGTATCGCTGCATTTCACTTTTCCCCTCTACTTCTTAACTCGTAGAAAGTTTGCTCTCGATTCGCCGCAAACCCTGACCACCAGCCAGACGTATTCAGTCATCTAGCACTACCAGAGGTCCACATAACTCGACATCGCAATTTATTTGTATTTTACAGGTAAATTTGTAATTATTTTATTTCTAGGTGTTTGAAAAAGTTAAAAATTTCAACCAAAAGAACTAGTAATTATTTGAGTTTTTTTTTTTTTTTTTGCTTCGGTATTGCAATATTTGGTAATATACCTTCAACATACCTTGTATTGTATTCGTGTCGATTGCTATTGGCACTCGACAATTACTTAGAATATTTTTATTATTTTCCGAAACAATTAACGGCTTTAAAAACAAAATTTTCCTTAAATGTATTTTTTCATTTTTAATTTTTTTTATTAATTAGCTTTTAGTAAAACTATGACAGTTCAAAAAATTTTTTTTTTTAACAATTTGTATTCATATACAATATAATTAATTAAACAAAAAAAAAATTGAGAAGGAAAAATACAAAGATATTTTAAAACGATTTTTAACTTTTACATTAAATAGTAAAACCAGCCTGCAGTATAAATTTGATAATTATATTTGCGACGTATTCAGAATTAGATTGGAGAATGGAGGAAAGATCAAAAGGAATATTTATGGATTTTAAAGACTCGAACAGAATAACGCGTTCCGCATGTGAAAAAGGACAATCAAAGAGAAGGTGCGAAAGATCGCAAACACTTTCGTAGAGGTGTAAAGTACAGAGAGGGGAGTCATTTAGCTCTAGTTTGTAGGCGTGGGCAGGTAATAAAGTATAACCAGTACGTAGGCGATTGAACTGGATGGTAGAAGTTCTAGATAAATTAAGGTTATTGTACAATGTTTTGTTTTGGATGTCTGGAACAATGTTTTTGTATCTGGAGGCAAACTCAGCTGGTAGGTTAAGCCAGTATGTTGACTATAGGTTGGAGGTATGACGCCGTAAGAATGGAATGAAAGACCTGAAATGTATTAAAATGTCTTATACGTCAACGCATTGTTACTGGTAATACTCGCGTTTGTTGTCGTAATGCATACATTTAGTTGCTGGACTTTGTACGATTGGACAGGATGGTAAACTTTCGATATTTTTTTACAGTAATATTAAAATACAAAATTGAATGCATAATTATTAATTGTATTTTAATCAGTGGCTGTCGTGTTGCTACGGTGTTAGTTATGATTCTATAGGATATTATGCGATCGGAACTGGGTCGAGCACGGCTCATCGATTGAACCAGATGAGGTCTTGGTATTAGATGGACTGATAAAGTGAAAACGTGATCCTTAGTTGCGTTTAAAAAACGCTGGCCGAGTTTACAACGCGTTTATTACATATTTCAATAATACTATTTATTTTTATTTTTTTATTTGAACAAAATTCTTGTAAGAATACTGGGCCTCACTGAGAAACTCGTGTGGAGGCCCAGGGTTATTGAATTACAGTAAATTGTAACCGTTATAGTTACAAAATTTAGTACATTAAAATATAAGATGACAGTTGCTAATAAAGTAAAATAGTATACAATACAAAATTATTAGACAAATATGAAAATATAAAAATAAAAATACAAACTACCTATTACACTAAAAAAATAATAAATAAATAAAGGATACCATTTTTCATGTGGAGTAAAATATACATTAAAACTATTCTATAAGGAATTAAGAACAAAGTCACAACGAAGCCATCTTGTAAAATGTTTTTCAAATATATTACGTGGTGGCAGATTTACAAAATGTTTAGGTATTAAGTTTAGCAATTTAATTCCAACAAACTGATATTGATTACGAGCGCGGCGGAGCGCCTGTTTTTTGAGGCCAACATACTAAATAATAATACAATGCGTTACGGTTTTATTCGTCACACGCGCGAGGTTTTCTCACGTCGTATGTAAATGTTATAACTATAGCTAGGTACAATAAACAGGTTTTTAAACGCGGTGTTTAACTGGTACTTAAGTCGTAATTTATAAGTTTATGTAAACCAAAGTTACTCATATTATTATTATTTACATGGCGTACTTACGGTGTGTAGTTATATATTTTATATATACACATTTTTTTTTTTTTACATTCCAATTCATGTTAACATATAGGTTGTTATATTGTTTGTAATTATTAATCACTATAACTATATTTATGTAAGAATGCATATAATTTCACTATTTAATTTTTTTTTTAGATTCTAAATGAAGCTATCTAGAGCTACGAGAGATCTACATCACTACCATTCATGAGATATGGAGTATTACACCTTTCACTTTCTCTTTTCCTATCGCTGCATTTCACTTTTCCCCTCTACTGCCTAACTCCTAGAAAGTTTGTTCTCGTTTCGCTGCAAATCTGACCACAAGCCAGACGCATTCAGTAATCAAGAGTTACCAGATATCCGGATCACTCACCGTCGCAATTTATTCATTTTTTACAGGTAAATATGTTAATTATTTTATTTCGAGGTGTTTAATAAAATTCAAAATTTCACCCAAAAAAATTAGTAATTATTTGAGTTTTTTTGCTACGGTACTGCTGTTCAATATTCGGTCATCTTCAGTATACCATATATTGTATTCGTGTCGATCGCTATTGGCACTCAACAATGACTTAGAATATTTTTATTATTTTCCTAAACAATAAATGGTGATGAAAACGAAATTTTCCTAAAACGTATTGAAATGTCTTATAAGTTAACCATATAATTTTCGGTAATGATAAACAGCCGTTCAGTTTTGTCACAACTCACGATCACGAAAAAACCACCAATGGTCGGTAGTTGGTTCTTCTATGTCTATTTGTGGTTCGTCAAAGTGCATACATTTATCTGCTAGACTTCAGACAATTGCACTGGATAGTAAACATTTGATAGTGTCGTATACGCCGATCACTCTCGAACGCATAAAACACACACACACACACACACACACACACACACACACACACACACACACACACACACAATTATATAATATATTTTAACGTTTAAAATAACGCGTATGCCTCCGTAACGGTCGAGTCACACAACCATCACGGAAGACCGCCTTTATTTGATTTTTCAGTCTTTTATATTACAATGATTATTCCTACATACTACTAATATTTTGTTCTGCTTAAATTACTGACTTAACTAAAATTTGTTTCTATTTCTATTGCTCTACTTTTTAAATGACGATACATCGTTTGGTTATTATTAAATTGATTGCCTATAATAGGTACTACAATAGTTTCAACTAATAATATTAAATAATAATTACTCTATACACATGAAAATAATTAATTGTATTATATTCGGTGGCCGTCGTGCTGCAGATGTGTCAGTATTTTATGAACGTATAGGAAGTCTGTCACTGGGTCAAGCGCGGCTCACCGACAGAACCGGATGAGGTCCTGGTATAAAACGGTCAGATAAAGTGAAAACGCGTTTCGTAGTCGGGTTTGGAATACGACGCAATAGCGTTTTAATCGAGATGGGTAGCGGTGGTTGCGGTGCAGGCGGGACTCGTCGTCGGCGGCGGCGGCGTATTCTAATGTTATTACATACGAAAACGATCGTGCTCCGTTCGACGACGACCATTCAGGATAGGATCCTGGTATGAGACGGACTTATAAAGTGAAACCGTGTTTCTTAGTCGGATTTTAAAAAACGCTGACCGAGTTAACAACGAAACATACAGGGTGGGGCAGTGGGTTCTGACGGTTTATAGAGTGCTACGGTTAGGTACTAATGTAGATAAATTAGATAAACACTAATTTATCACGAGATTAAAGTTCACGGTGTTTAGTTTTACTTTATCACTACATCATCATGGACACGTGGACTGTGAATCAGTGCGTTTTTGCCGTTACGACGTTTGTTGAATGTATGTATCCATCATAACCGTACTATAATGAATTTTTCGACGACAATTCAATATTCTTGTTTGAGGTAATATTCCGTCACGGAATTCAATCTTAGATTGGTATCAGAAATTTCAAAATACTGGTTCCAACAAGATGGTTTTACCGGCCATGTATATATATATATATATATATAGCGCGTATTTCAATTGCCGTTCTTAGAAGAATGTTTCTGAATCGTGTGATTTCGCGAAATGATGATATTGCCTGACCACCACGTTCTCCTGATTTGACGCCACCTGATTTCTTTTGTTGGGGTTTTTTGATATCTAAAATATTCACTTGTAAGCCGCATATGCTATTAGAGTAGTTAAAAGAAAACAGACAGGAAATTACAGCTATCGATGTGCATAATATGCTACAGAGAGTTATGGACAGTATGAAAAAATAGATAGCCGACTGTATATAAAATGAAGGCGGCCACTTATGTAATGTAATTTTTAAGAGTTAGGCATTTTGTCAATGATAGTTAAACATAATCGTTATGTTGAATAAAATACAATGTTTTTCATTACGCTTTGTTTTTAATACTTGATTTATAAACTACGATTAAAATTCGTCAGAACCCAATGCCCCGCCCTGTATATTTTAATCGAGTGGGATAGCGGTGGTCGCGGTGCAGACGTGATTCGGCGGCGGCGGCGTATTCTAATATTATTAGTTATTAAACACGAGAACGACCCGGGCTTTGTACGACAACGACCACTTCAGATAGGATCCTGGTATAAGACGGACTTATAAAGTGAAAACGTCTTTCGTAGTCGGGTTTGGAATACGACGGCCGAGCCCACAATAAAACGAACATATTTTAATCCAGAGGATGTGACGGTGGCCACGGTGAAGGCGGGACTCGGTGGCTGCTGCGGTCGTGCTTCGTACGACGACGACCATTCTGGATAGGATCCTGGTGTAAGACGGACTTATAAAGTGAAACCGTGTTTCTAAGTCAGGCTTAAAAAACGCTGGTCGAGTTCACAACTCGTTTCATTAATAACTGTCTTCTCGCGTCGTAGAGTTATTACTATTACTATTACTACCATGAACAAGTTTTTAAACGCGGTTTAAACTCGTACTGACGTCGCAGTTTATTCGTTTATCCGAACCAAAGTATTGCACGTCTTATAATTATTTACATGGTGTACTTTCAGTGAGTTGTTATCAGAGACGTGTCCAGCGGGTAGGCCTGGTGGGCCCGGGCCTACGCTGATTTTTAACCTTTTAGTACACCCAAAATATGCATTTTAAAATCGCATTTATATTACAATCGCACTGAATACTGAATGTAAAATGTGAGTACATCAACACACTGCGTAAACAACTGTGTTCGGATAAACATTTAGTAACTTTTATACAAAATCCGAAATGACAGCATCGAATTTAAATATTTCTTTATCAAATGATAAAAAACGACGTACGGATATTAATTATACATTGACTGGTTATATGTTAATGTTATAACTTTAACGACTGGTATTAAAAATACTGATATTACGATTCAAAATATACGAAATGTGTATTTTATAGTGGTAGATAAAATATTAAGTGAAATGAACAAAAGATTAAACGACGATTCCGATTTTTAACTGCAATATCAATATTTAATCCGTCGTCAAACAATTTTTTAAATGATAGTTTTGTTTTAAAATTTACGAATTATTATGACGATTGTAAATATTTTTCGAATAAAGTAATGAGTCAATGCAGATAAGCAAAAAATATGTACATTTGCTGTAAAAGTATCATGGATCGTTACAAAGAAGTATGCGACATCGTAAAGTCGTTTGAGGAGATTAAATCGGTTATTGAATCGCGTGTTGGTTGTTCCAGTAAGTTCGGCATCAGCCGAAAGAAATTTTTCAACGATGAGAAGAATCAAGACATATTTACGGACGTCTGTGACTACTACGCGTCTTCATAATTTAGCACTGATATCAATCAAAAGAGAGAGTTCAGTTCGGAGTTGATGAAAGATCCTACTAAGATTATTGACGAGTTCGCCAAAATGAAAAATAGGCGAATTAAATTTCAAATAAATACTCATATTATAACTAAGTTATTATTAGTACGTCATGTTACGCGTCATACTTGTGACTTAAAAAGTATAGTAAAATTATCCTTAAATTTAAAAATGTATTGACTTAACAAATTATTTTTATAACCAGGCCTGTCCTGAATTTCGATCCTAGACACGCCTGTGGTTGTTATATCTATATAAATTTATATATTGTTTGTTTACATTTCAATGTAATATAGTTTACATATACTTATGTAATTTATCACTATAACTATATTAGTATTAAGCATTTATTTTACATTTTTTTTTTTTTAGATTCTAAAGAAGTGGAAGACCTATTGGTTTTACACTGATTATTTTTTCATTTTTTATGTCTGGAGACACCTTTTAATACATTGAACTTTCTCAAAAATTTTCATGCAATAATTATAAGTATCGGAAATCGCAGGTTGACGGTATTTAGAAGATTTATATTTTCTCTTCTCAACAGTAGGGGGGCGGGGTTAAACCTGTCGAATGGTCCTGTCGAATGGTTCACGAAAACCGTATTAGATATTGATTTCGAAAAATTATGTTTTTTGAATTTTTAGAATTTTTAATTATATTTTAATATTGTTAAATACATCATGGAAGTTTCAAAAAAAAAAAAAGTTCAAAACATCTTGTTTTATCGATGTCGACGACCGAAATGTCGTACATGTTAGGCACACACGAATAATGATATCGCGAGCAGCCGCCGCTACCGTCGTGATCCGCGTACTCGTCTCGGCGGTGTTCACTGTTCCGTATAGCTCTCGAAGTGGTGGAAACCACAACCGAACCGGATGGAATCCTGTTAAGAGACGGACAGATAAAGTGAAAACGCGTTTCGTTGTCGGGTTTAACAAACGGAGGCATAGTACTCAATAAAATAACCATTTTAATCGAGAGGATTGTCGTGGTCGTGGCCACGGCACAGGCGGGACTCCGTGGCTGCCGCGGTCGTGCTTCGTATGACGACGACCATTCGGGATGGGATCCTGGTATAAGACGGACTTATAAAGTGAAAACGCGTTTCGTGGTCGAGTTTAGAATACGACGACGTATACTTTACGACGCAATAGCGTTTTAATCGAGTGGAATAGCGGTGGTCGCGATGCTGGCGGGACTCCGCGGCGGCGGCGGTGGCGGCGTATTATAATATTATTCCATACGAGAACGATCCGGGCATTGCACGACAACGACCACTTCAGATAGGATCCTGGTATAAGACGGACTTATAAAGTGAAAACGTCTTTCGTAGTCGGGTTTGGAATACGACGGCCGAGCCCACAATAAAACGAACATATTTTAATCGAGAGGATGTGACGGTGGCTACGGTGAAGGCGGGACTCGGTGGCTGCTGCGGTCGTGCTTCGTACGACGACGACCATTCTGGATAGGATCCTGGTGTAAGACGGACTTATAAAGTGAAACCGTGTTTCTAAGTCGGGCGATTAAAAAACGCTGGTCGAGTTCACAACTCGTTTCATTCGCATTAATAACTACTATTAGTATGCGTTTCGGTTATCGCGTTCTCGCGTGGTAGTACTATTACTATTACTATTACTACCATAAACAAGTTTTAGATTCTGAGTGAAGCGAAGGATCTTATGGTTTTACAATGATGTTTATTTATTTTTTATTTTTTCTGTAAACACTTTTTCGTATAGAAATCCTTGTCCAAAAGTTTCGTCCAGCAACTTTTTAGATTCGAAATTGAACTGAGATGGTACTTTAAAGAGGTCATTTTTCCAAAATCTCCATAGTTTTTCCAGTAATCAAGAATAACGATCGAAAAACTGAGTAAAAACGGTAAAAATCCACCGTAAACAAGATTTTCACTGTTCAGATTATAGGTATTTAGTCATAAATCGAAAAGTATTGAAGCTAGAAACTTGAAAATTTTATCCAATATCAAAGTCATACTTTTTTATATTGGAAAACATTTTCAGAACAATTATAGCACTTTTGACTTAAATATAGAACTTTTAATTTACCAAATTGTTTGAAAGTTTTTATGTTTAAATATTTGACAAAAAGTTCTGAAAATTTAATATGACCTTACTCATATACCTACCTAATTATCCTAACAAAAGTTCAAAAATCGTTAGTCAGGATTTTTTTTAATACACATTTTAATAAATTATTATACGATTTTTTTCGATATTGTCTGATTTCTTTTAAGTTTATTTCTAATGAGTTATAATTGTTATAACAATTGAAGTTTAAATGAGTTATATCTAATTGAATATTTTATGAGGGTTTAATTACAAAAAAACTCACCAAAAATTATACAAATAACCGTAAAATACGTAAACAGTATTTAAATAATAATATATTATATTACACTGAAGCTTTGCTCAGAATCGTTTTATTCTAAAGAAATGAGTCATCATTTCTTTAAAACTTAATACATTCATCACCAATATCTTGTCTGAGGACCGAAGGGACGAAGGACGAACTTGTACCACCATCATCTCACTTACCAGCTTTTTTTTATACGCGGTGTTGAACTCCTGCTGACGTGATAGTCTATACGTATATCCGAACCAAAGTGTATAGGTACATATGATTATTTACGGGATTCTGTACGATCGTAACTGGGTCAAGCACTGCTCATCGACCGAACCGGTAGGGTCCAGGTATAAGATGGACAGATAAAGACAGAAAACGCGTTTTTCAGTCGGGTTTGTAATACGACAGTCGAGTGCAAAACAAAATAGACACTTTTAATCGAGTGGCTTGGCGCGGTGGTCGCGGTGCAGGCGGGACTAGGTGGCGGCGTATTATTATGATATTCAATACGAATACGGTCGTGCTTCGTTCGACGAAGACCACTCTGGATAGGATCCTGGTATAAGATGGACTTATAAAGTGAAAACGCGTTTCTTAGTCGGGTTTAGATAACGGTGGCAGAGTTCACAACAAAATAGACATTATAATCGAGTGTTTTGGCGCCTTGTACGACGACGATCAATCTGGATAGACTCCTGGTATAAGACGGACTTATAAAGTGAAACCATGTTTCTTAGTCGAGTTAAAAAATTCTGGCCGAGTTCTCAACTCGTTCCTTTCACATTAATAACTACTATTAATATTCGTTCCGGTTATATTCGTCGCGCGCGCGATGGCTCCTCGCGTCGTAGTATTATAACTATTACTATTACTACCATAAACACGTTTTTAAACGCGATGTTGAACTCCTACTTACGTCATAGTCCATACGTATATCTGAACCAAAGTGTATAAGGTACATATGATTATTTACGTTGTGTATTGTCGTGTCATATGTATACATATATTTGGGTTTACATTTTTGTGTAAAATATGTGTACAAACAGATTGTTATAGTGACAGCGACGGATTAAGCAATTTGCCGGCTACAAGCAAAAGGAAATTTGCCACCCGTTCATTTTTATAAGTTATTTTATAACCAGCAAAATACGTTATTTAACAAAATGTATTATTAATAAAATAATTCTTTATTATTTAAAAATACTTAAAAAAATAATAGCTAAACATAAAAAATATAAATATTATACTATGTACATTATTAAAAAAGTTTTCTTTAACGTTTTATGCTTGCAAATTCTTCAATTATATCATTAAAATGTATTTTAGATTCTGAGTGAAGCGAAGGATCTTATGGTTTTACAATGATGTTAATATTTTTATTTCTGTAAATACTTTTTCGTATAGAAATTCTTGTCCAAAAGTTTCGTCCAGCAACTTTTTAGATTTAAAATTGAACTGAGATGGTACTTTAGATAGGTCATTTTTCCAAAATCTCCATAGTTTTTCCAGTAATCAAGAATAACGATCGAAAAACTGAGTAAAAACGGTAAAATCGGTAAAAATCCGCCGTAAACGAGATTTTCACTGTTCAGATTTTAGGTATTTAGTCATAAATCGAAAAGTATTGAAGCTAGAAACTTGAAAATGTTATCCAATATCAAATACATACTTTTTTATATTGGAAAACATTTTCAGAACAATTATAGCACTTTTGACTTAAATATAGAACTTTTAATTTACCAAATTGTTTGAAAGTTTTTATGTAATATAATTTTAAATATTTGACTAAAAGTTCTGAAAATTTAATATGACCTTACTCATATACATACCTAATTATCCTAACAAAAGTTCAAAAATCGTTAGTCAGGATTTTTTTTTATACACACTTTAATAAATTATTATACGATTTTTTTCGATATTGGCTGATTTCTTTTAAGTTTATTTCTAATGAGTTATAATTGTTATAACAATTGAAGTTTAAATGAGTTATATCTAATTGAATATTTTATTACAAAAATTACAAAAAAACTCACCAAAAATTATACAAATAACCGTAAAATACGTAAACAGTATTTAAATAATAATATATTATATTACACTGAAGTTTTGCTCAGAATCGTTTTATACTAAAGAAATGAGTCATCATTTCTTTAAAACTTAATACATTCATCACCAATATCTTGTCCGAGGACCGAAGGGACGATGGGCGAACTTGTACCACCATCATCTCACTTTTTTGACACTGATTCCGCTTCGATGCTTAGTAAGGCTAATGAATTTAAACGATTTTCGCCAATGGAAGTTCTTAAAAATGTCTTAATTCTTATAAGACACGAAAAAGATCTCTCTGCCGAACAGTTCGTAATCGCCATACAGGAAAATATTCTTAGACCAATACTCACATTCGGAAATGTTTCTTCCAATTCCTGGTTTCAGATAAATGTAAACAAACTTTTGCCAGATTGCTTTTTCTCAATAATTGTATTATGAATATACATCTTAAAATGTATGCATTCTTGTGTAAAAGTGTTTTCATCAATGTCTATTTCGTAAAATTGTTTGAGTCTTTCGGCCCCTCAAACAAATTAATCAGTACTAGGTAATTGATTTGTTGTCTATGTTAATCAAAAAATGGAATTTTTCATAAATTTATGCGTATCCAGAATGTTTGATTTCTAGTTGCTGCCTGATTTTATCCAACACGGCAAAATAAATTATTTGTAATTTCTTTTTACCTAAAGTCGTTGATATAATAGTCCGCCGTTATCGCGTGACTTGCTGTTCGACGCTGGAGTAGACTGGCGCCCGTGTCCATCTTATATTTCTAATATTCATGATTTTATTTGAAGTTTCCGTTTAATCTCCTATAATAACTGTGACTTGCTGTTAGATATCGACGTTAGAGTAGACTGGCACGTGTGTAGCAGTATAGTGTTCGTCTAATATTTTTGATATTGTACATGTGTTTTGTAGTATTCAAGAAAGTTTTGATATAATATCAAATAAAATAATTTAAATATGGAATATGTGACAAGCGAAAAATGAAAAAAAAATTATTATTGAGCAAGGCATTAAATTCCGCTTGACCGAGGATAGTTTTATCCACGTGGTGTCTCTTGGGTAACGCTAATAGACTACAGTAGCCCAATTTGAGTTTTCTTAAAATTAATATCCCGGGACCCAACTCATGTATTCCATTAAATACGTCGGGACCCAACTCATGTACTCGATAAAATAGGTTCGCACCCAATTCGTGTAATTTTGTACATTTGGGATCCAACTCGAGATTATCTAGAAAAACATTTACATTTTGTTACATTTAATCATCATTACTTTAAAAAAATTCGCATCAGTCATTTTCCATCGTTTCTTTGTCAGAACTGCACTCCCCACACTAAATATACGTTCTATTGGTGCACTACTTGGTAAAGGCGTATTGTATTTAAAAAAAAAAAAAAAACATTTATTTTAATAATAGAAGTATCATCCTGTATTTCATTTTATTCAGAATTATTGATGTTTGTTTTGTTTGACCAATTAGAAAAAAAAAAATTTAATACATCACCAGACTGATTTTTTATTACTATTCATTTCTGGTGTACAGTCATCTTCAACATTGGAAGAATACTGAGAAAATAATATTATACATAAAAATGTAAACAAAAAAGAATATGTTTAATAAAAATGAGTAGTGTACACTTTGCCAATTTGGGTCTTGTGAACAATATGTGAATAACACTTCTTTAATAATAATAATAATACGACGTGGAAAAACATCACAAGCGTAACCAACGTATAAAGTGAAAGTATTGCAACCCAACCTTGAAACATCGCGCGCGCAACGAATATAACCGAAACGCATAATAATAGTAATAATAAAATTACTATACCTACGCTAACGCAATGAACAAAACTTAATATTATGTGATATGAGTCACTTAAAAGACAAAACGCCTTTTAATTTACTTGCAGGGACGCCCGGGGGGGGGGACATTTCAGGGAGGACCAATAAATAATTTAATTCAACTTCCTTGTAAATATAAAATGTATCATAATAAATTGTGTGCAAATCACAATAATCGTAGATCTCTGATAAAAATAATATTTATAAGCAACCGTTAACCTGGTAATCTTATTAATTCAAATAATTTGCAATACTTTCATGAAACGCAATCTGCTCTATAACTTGTAATAAACAGAACGGATATATTATCATTCCAACAGTACACAAAACTGTTTTCATGCAGCCGGAAATTAGTATAACCCCTTTGTAAGGCTAGAAATTCTATAAAATACAAATCAAATATTATTTGCCATTAGTCAAATGCTTTTCGGGTCTGTAAATTTGAATGTTTTGAAATCGAGAGCTAATTAATCTATAACATAAAATAAAATATACAAAAATAAATAGATTTTTTAATAATTAGAGTTTTTTTTTTTTTTAATAAATAGAGCATTAGCTGTAAACAATTTATTATATGATCAACATGTTGCTTGAACTAAACATTGAAAGTTGAAAATATCTTATTTTATTGATGTTTAATTACATTGTGTATAAACAATTATGGAGCCAGTCAATCATTATTACTATTTTATTTTTATTGAATCAATCTTAACTTACAAAATATAAATATTAAATTCGTTACATGAATACGATAAATCTATATTACTTTATCAATTGAGAATGTATTTAATCAAATCCTTGTGATTTTTTTTTATGAAACTGCCTCATCTAAGCGCTAAAACGCGATGAACAGTCCGTTCTTTTTTTCCAATCTTTTATACAAATTAAACCAACGGAAACGTTAATATTTTGTGCGCGTTTAAGTCTCCAACTAATATTTTTCTGGTAATAACTTATAACAGTTTATACCAAAATGTACAGTATTATTGAATGACACTATGTTATCCTAATGGTTATTTCTTTCAGTAGTTTCTATTTTAGATATAAATTCAGTAGAGAAAAATCAAAATAAATTGTAGTTTCTGTTTTTAAAACTATGAGCAATCAAAATTATTTTCTACAGTAGTTTTAAGCCTTTGACATAATTACAATATTATACTTTTCTAAAGCCTGTTGAGCATTCACCAATATATTAGATACACATTAAACAAAATACGTTCTCTGCATGTTTGAATAATTTATAATATAAATGAAATACGATTTGTAGAATTTTTATTATTAATATCTAGAATACCTAGGTAATATATATGTGTACAATTCAAATAAATTGCCAAATACTTCCACACTCGAATTGACTACAATCTGAATCTTAGTAAGTTTTGTAAGATATGTTCAGGGCTGTAGTGGAGGGTATACTGCTGTATACGACGTATACCTTCTGATTAAGGTCGTATACTCTCCATTGTAGTGAAATCATCAAATAATATAAAGATTAAAGTCATTAATATATTATTATGAATATTTTTTGTAGAAAAACTAAAAATAAACGGTTAGGCCAATCTCAATCTTCACACTGCCCCCACTAATTGACGCCTTTGCACTTCCTCACAAAAATGTTGTAGTTACGTAGCAATATAATAATATTATTATTATATTACAATAAATGGTATAGAATTTCCCACGAAAATAGTCTTAAGTATAGGTACGACCTTAAGAAATGTTTTTTTAAGGTCGTATCTCAAAAAAAGTTGAAGGTTCAATTTTTTTTTCAAAATCGAGAACATAATTATTTAGAGTATCTTAAATAATAAAAATAATGCTCTTTAGGTCAAAATAAAAATAAAAAACATAATAACAAATTAAAATCCCAATTAATTTTGCTCCTACTGGAAACCATCTGCTATTTTTAGGACTACAGCACTGGATATATTTAATAAAAAGATTTTGTCGGTCTACTAATAATAATAATGGTCACAGTTGGCTGTACAAGTACACACGGGGATTTCTGTTGAAGTAACAACAGACTTGCTTCAATGCGAACGTCGTTTAATACAGTCCGTATCATTTATAACGACGGTCAAGGGACCGTAAAGTATACGTCGTTACAACCACATGTCATTATAACCAAATTTTTTTTTTTAAATTTTTTTATTAATATATTATACACTAGAATTCTGTTTTTTTTCACTATTCTCCAAACGAAAAATTACATGCGGTTTTTTTTCGACAGAAATTTTTTTTTGCTTATTCGTTTTAACGTTTTAATGAAACACGTTCAACGGAACTAACATGACTAAAATATCAAACCGATATTTTTAGATTTGAGGTAATATCTCATTATAATATGTACCTGCTATGTGTGTTATACTTCTATCTCGTTAATAGATTAAATGTTATTTTAAAAACGTATGAAAGCAGCTAATATACAGTAATACATTACTGTTGGTAATCACACCGATAATATTAGACAATGATTTGTGGAAAAAATAGTATACAGTCGTTGTATACGATTAAAATGTGTGTTGCGGACTGATTTTTGAGTGGTATTAGCCGATATTGTCGTTACGTCCAATGTCGTTATAGTTTTGTATGTTAAAATAAACGGAATCTTGTCGGGTACTTGAAATTAACGTCGTTACACCCCATATGTCGTTACGACCGGCGGCGTCGTTTGTCGTATACGCCTATCACTTTAAACGTACACAAGTAAAAAGAAACAATAATATCGTAAGCATTTTTATTAAATTACAATATCCAGTAGTGATCGAGTCACACGATCACTGCCCACTCGCTTTCACACTGGTGGCCAGTGGTGATCGAGTCACACGACAACCACACACTGACCCTCTTTCCGTCTTTACATAAATTCTTTATATATCTATTTTACTATCGAAGCACTATCGGTAATATCGATATTAAGTTTAACCTAGTTACATTATACTTATTGACTAAGTTTAAAATTATACTAATTGTTATTCTATTGCATAATTGTTATCTTAACCTAATTAAATGGAACACATGTTTTTTGAATATTGCTTATTGAATATTTTGTTTTAGAATTTTACCTGTTACATATGTGATTGTTTTCTTAACCTAGTTGTAACAGTTTTAATTTTAATATTATGTATGATACAACACGTTGTAAACTGTATTATACCATAACACGACGGTATTGATACACGGTGCCGCGGGGGTCCGGGAGGTTTGGATTCGGAGTAGACGAGCGACTGTCTTCGTCGTTGTCGTCAGTTAGTCGTCAGTTCTAACGCGTTCAGTTCGTGAATTACTGATGAGAGAGGTCAAGTATACCAGGGGCGTAGCGTTTGGTCAGCGGCGCCGGCGAACGCGCGGTCGTCGCACACGGCTTGGTCTCGCGGTCACGCGGTCACGGGACGGGCACAGACCGTCGTCGGCGCGCGGTAGTGTGTTGATAATAATAAAAAAGCGGCCGAGTGAAACGACGGTGTTGCCCGTGGAGAACGAGTGAGTGCCCTGCACGAGCACAGCGGAAGAGAGAGTGTGACAGAGAAAGAGAAGGATATAGTGAGAGGGAGAGATAACCATCGCCAATAATTTGTATATAGACGACTAGTTTAGGCACATCGACAGTAAATATACGAATATACTATAATATACCTGGGGTCGTCAACCAGTCGTTCGCGATCGACTGATCGATCATTTTAGGACCACTTTTCTATCGTAGTAAATGTCGATTTTACCAGTATCGGCCGATCGCGTTCTGTTGTTTAGTAATCAATCGCAGTGGTCATCAAAAAACTCCATTGTTGCCATTTGTCAGTTAGCCCTAATCGACGTGTATAATACGATAATCAGGACTCGGAATTCGTTGCACTAAAAATGTTACTTTTTAGCTCCTTAATAATGCATTTAAAAACTCCAAAATATGCGCTATAAATGGCACGAAAAAACAAAAAATATGCATTTAACTTGAAAAAATAATAATTATAAATTTATCATAAAAAAAATTAAATGTTATTTATAACTACATTAACCGATTACTAATTAATGAATAAACTATTTTGTAAAAAGCCACGAATTATTAATACATGGGACCGCCGATGAGTTTGTAGAACGGTGAAAAATGAAATATTTGTCGCTTTATTTCTAATAATTTAAATATTAAAATAAAAAAATAACCAAGCAAAATCATTCTTTTCGACAAAATGTGATTTTTTCCTATATTATGTGAAAATATACCCAAAAATAGCACTAAAAACCCTAAAATAGCAAAATAGCAATACGAACCGTAAATATGCAAAAATGGGGAAAAAAATTCGTGTATGACGTCAAATAAGTATGAAACATGTTTCAATCTTACTTAGGGTGTTCTAGGACGAACCAAAAAAAAAAAAAATGCATTTGCCACAACTTCCGAGCCCTGGTTATAAGATTGGCAGATAAAGTGAAAACGCGTATCTCAATAATTGGGTTCAATAAACGGCGTCCGAGTTCACAACATTTTTTTTTATCCGTTCTACGTTAGAATTTTAAAAATAAATAGCACTATTTATCAGTGCTGTGTCGATTTTACACTCGTCCGTCGTTTATTAAATTTGATCGATGGTGGTTGAACTGATAAGGTTTTAAATTTTCTTGTAGCAGGAACATAATATGTGTTACAATCGAGACTAGATGATCCAACGAAACAGTGATGACGGTCGTACTCGTATGGAATAATATTAAAATACGTCTCCACCGCGGCATCCAGCCAGTCCTACCAGTGCCGCGGCTGCTGCTGTGTGAACGGCAAGACGCCCGACAATGTGTTTGATGTGTGTGTGTGTGTGTGTGTGTGTGTGTGTGTGTGTGTGTGGTTTGTGTTTAGTGGTGGAGGAAAGGAGTAGTGAGAGAGGTATCGTCACGCCGGACAACGACCAAACCGGATGGGGTCCTGGTATAAGTCGGGACGATAAAGTGAAATCGCGTTTCATAGCCGAGTTTAATTTAACGGCAACCTAGCATACGACTTTTTTTTTTCGTTCTTCATTCAACTTTTTTTTTTTTTTTTGAAAATAAATACCATTCTTTATCGGTGTGTTTCGTTAGACACTCGTCCGTCATTTACGTGAGTCTCGTTCGTGCCGTGGCCACCACCATCCTCTCCACCATAGTATATAATATTCCGTTGTGAACT
The DNA here is from genome assembly GCA_027580255.1 of Therioaphis trifolii. NCBI lineage: Eukaryota > Metazoa > Arthropoda > Insecta > Hemiptera > Aphididae > Therioaphis > Therioaphis trifolii. The sequence continues at coordinate 38,841,885 of CM050405.1, forward strand.
CGGCCGCCGTTTTTTAAACCCGACTTAGAAACACGTCTCCACCGCGGCATCCACCCAGTCCTACCAGCGCCGCGGCTATTGCTGTGTGGACGGCAAGACGCCCGACAATGTGTTTGATGTGTGTGTGTGTGTGTGTGTGTGTGTGTGTGTGTGTGTGTGTGTGTGTGTGTGTGTGTGTGTGTGTGTGTGTGTGTGTGTGTGTGTATTTAGCGGTGGAGGAATGGAGTAGTGAGAGTGGTATCGTCACGCCGGACAACGACCTAACCGGATGGGGTCCTGATATAAGTCGGGACGATAAAGTGAAATCGCGTTTCATAGCCGAGTTTAATTCAACGGCAACCTAGCATACAACTTTTTTTTTTTTTTGAAAATAAATACCATTCTTTATCGGTGTGTTTCGTTAGACACTCGTCCGTTGTTTACGTGAGTCCCGCCCGTGCCGTGGCCACCACCATCCTCTCCACCGTAGTATATAATATTCCGTTGTGAACTCGGCCACCGTTTTTTAAACCCGACTTAGAAACACGTCTCCACCGCGGCATCCACCCAGTCCTACCAGCGCCGCGGCTGCTGCTGTGTGGACGGCAAGACACCCGACAATGTGTTTGATGTGTGTGTGTGTGTGTGTGTGTGTGTGTGTGTGTGTGTGTGTGTGTGTGTGTGTGTGTGTGTGTGTGTGTGTGTGTGTGTGTGTGTGTGTGTGTGTGTGTGTGTTTAGCGGTGGAGGAAAGGAGTAGTGAGAGAGGTAACGTCACGCCGGACAACGATCGGACCGGATGGGGTCCTGGTACAAGTCGGGACGATAAAGTGAAATCGCGTTTCATAGCCGAGTTTAATTTAACGGCAACCTAGCATACGACTTTTTTTTTTTTTTTTGAAAATAATTACCATTCTTTATCGGTGTGTTTCGTTAGACACTCGTCCGTCGTTTACGTGAGTCCCGCCCCTGCCGTGGCCACCACCATCCTCTCCACCGTAGTATAATATTCCGTTGTGAACTCGGCCGCCGTTTTTTAAACTCGACTTAGAAACACGATTTCACTTTATCTGTCCGTTTTATACCAGGACCCCATCCGGTTCGGCCGTTGTCCCGCGCGTTACTCAATACGGTCGTACAGTGTAGATTCGTAAAATACCCCCACCGTTGCAACACGACGGCCGCTTAATAAAATCAATTAATAATCATTAAGTTTACTGCAGTGTAATTCAGGGGTCTTCAACCCGCAGCCCGCGAGCCGCATGTGGCCCGTTTTGTCATTGTTTGCGGCCCGCGATCACATTTGAAATATAGCATATGCTTTCTATTTCGATAAAATTAAAACGGCCATGAGCCATCGATATTGAAAAAATTGGAAAAAGTGCGATAAAACAAATTAAATTACCTACTTACATGTTACAAAAATGTTTGCTGTTTTAATGGTATTAGTAATAGTTTGTAATTTAAAATTTAATCGTGAAAATTGTAATAGTAAAACTGAATTTTAGTATAAAACACACGTATTTACTACGGATGCGGCCCGCGAGATTTGTATAAAATAATGTGTGGCCATAAAAAAGTTGAAGACCCCTGGTGTAATTTAATGTTATATGATGAAACTATCAAACGTTTTCTATCCAACGAAATTAAAATCCAGCAAAAAAATATAATATGCCCTTTGTCAAGGTAATATGTGTCCCACAAAAAAGATCACAATCATATACTACGTAAATGGCGTCCCGAATGTTTTTGAAACGAACTTCACTGCGTTCCGGGATGTCCGCTTATTTCCTAGCAAAACCATTCAAAAATAAGTAGTAATCTATGATTTAGATAATAATATGTTCATTAATATAAAATTACTCTGTTCGATCGTAGCTCGTGTTCAGTTGAATTGTGTGTTTTTTTTTCAATTTAATGAAAATAAATTTAACGAAAAGTAAAACTAATTAAACATTGAAAGTAGCTACTGTTGATGGTTTCAATTTCCGTTTACTCAAATTTTTGAAAAATGATATTCAGCGCTGATGTTGAACAGTTGAAACGTGTGTTTTTTTTGAAATTCAATAATAAAAATATTTGTACTGACGTTTAAATATGTCTAGAAGTACTTTTCGAGTAAATAAAAATTATTTAAGCAAAAAATGAATATGTATTACATTATAAAATATACTCGGGCCGCAATTCTCGTACGTATAACACGTACTCTAGCGGCAATTTACAAAACAAATTTAAAATGGGACGCAATTTTAAGTGACCATTGACAGAGAACAAACAAGTAGATAGGTGAACCCCCTGCCGACCGGACCACTGGTGATTTTATCATTATCACTGTTACATACAAAGTCCGGAATTGTACATTTCGCAATTTGTACAGTGATTTTTGTACATATTGCAAATTGTACAATGTTGTTGTACAAAGTAACTAGATTGTACAAGTTACATTATACAATTCGCAATGTGTACAATAATCATTTTACACACTGTGATATAAAATAAAATACGTGAAATTATAACAACAGTATTTATATTATCACTTATAGTCTTATGAGTTATATTTCCTATTTATATGTAATCTAATATATTAGTAAAGGTATAATGCAATAAAAATGATAAAGTTTATCTGAACGATATTAAATGAAATACGTGAAACCGGTGAAATTATAGTTGTTTTAAAAGTATTTTCTTAATAAATATTACATATCACTATATCAGTATATCATATTATAAAAATAGATGTTCCTGAGTCTTTAAATATTAGTACACTACAATCATTTGTACAAATCAAAAATTTAAAAACATATTCTAAAAATTAAAATTTTTCATGAAAAGAAATATTATTATAAAACTACATATTAATAAAGTCAAATATAATTTCATATAATTAGTCAACATTAAATCCGTGTAGGTTCTTACATACTAGGTATTGTTTCATCATTTATTTTTACAATCAAGTGAGTTATGACAGCGCGAGTTGCATAATAGATTTTTTTTTTACATATACTCGTACATTTATTATTATAACATTTCCGTGTACAAAAACATTTAAAAAAACCTTGCCCTTCAAACATTGATTCTCTCGAATTTGCCGTTCTTAGAGAAATTTTATCAGTAGGTATATCATTTATATTTAATATATTTACCCCATCACAAGATGAAAATTGATTACGACTGAAAAGTTGTGCAATAATGCCATTTTTCGTACCGAGTTTTTTTTTTTTAATCCTGTTTACAAATGGCTATTTTGATTATTTTTTAGATTCAGAGTGAAGCGAAGGATCTTATGGTTTTACAATGATGTTTATTTTTTTATTATTATTTTTTTTTCTGTAAACACTTTTTCGTATAGAAATCCTTGTCCAAAAGTTTCGTCCAGCAACTTTTAAGATTCGAAATTGAACTGTCAACTGAGATGGTACTTCATTGAGGTCATTTTTCCAAAATCTCCATAGTTTTTCCAGTAATTAAGAATAACGATCGAAAAACTGAGTAAAAACGGTAAAATCGGTAAAAATCCGCCGTAAACGAGATTTTCACTGTTCAGATTTTAGGTATTTAGTCATAAATCGAAAAGTATTGAAGCTAGAAACTTGAAAATTTTATCCAATATCAAATACATACTTTTTTATATTGGGCACCATTTTCAGAACAATTATAGCACTTTTGACTTAAATATAGAACTTTTAATTTACCAAATTGTTTGAAAGTTTTTATGTAATATAATTTTAAATATTTGACAAAAAGTTCTGAAAATTTAATATGACCTTACTCATATACCTACCTAATTATCCTAACAAAAATTCAAAAATCGTTAGTCAGAATTTCTTTTAATACATGTTTTAATAAGTTAATATAAATTCGTATACGAAAATATTGGCTGTTTTTACGTTAATTTTCTGCTTAAAATCTGTTTAAAACTCTTTTGGTGTATCTGATCACTTATAATAATTCGTTGTAATTTATTCAGTGACCGTCGGGCTGCGACGGTGCCGGTATTTTATGAATGTATACGATTGTGTACGACCGTCACTGGGTCAAGCGCGGCTCATCGACCGAACTCGATGAGATCCTGGTATAAGACGGACAGATAAAGTGAAAACGCGTTTCTTAGTCGGGTTTAGAGCACGACGGTAGAATGCGCGACATAACGGACATATTAATCGAATGGGTTGGCGGTACAGGCGGGACTCGGCGGCGACGGCGGCGGTGTATTCTAATATTATCCCGTACGAGAACGATCGTGTTTTGTACGACAGCGACAACTCCGGATAGGATCCTGGTGTAAGACGGACTTATAAAGTGAAACCGTGTTTCTTAATAGAAAACGCTGGACGAGTTCACAACTCGTTGTTTACACGTTAATAACTATTATTATTATGCGTCTCGGTTATATTCGTTGCGCGCTCTATGTTTCAAAGTTGGGTTGTAGTGATAACTTTAATTTAACACGTTGGTTGCGCTCGTGAAGTTTACTCACGTTGTCGTATTAATATTATTATTATTATTATTATTATTATTATTATGATTATTAACAGTATTACTACCAAACCGTTTTTTAAACAAAGCGTTGAACTCGTACTCACGACGTAATGTATACGTTAATCTGAACTGAAGTAGGGTTGCCATATGTCCCGGTTTGGCCGGGACAGTACCGGTTTTGAGTATGGCATCCCGTTGTCCCGATAATGTGTTTATTAGTCCCGGAATGAGACTTCAATAATTCATGTATGTCTTTTATTAGACACATTTTGATGAAAAAGGTGGTGAGTGAGATCTGAGATAATTATGAACAAAATATACACAAGATGAGTAATTGTCTATTAATAGTTTTTGAATTTTCTTTCTCATTACCTGGCTAAAATGCAGCAGCGGAACGAGTGTTTTCATCAATGAATAGCACACGGACAAAATCGCGAAATAAATTAGATATAAGAACAGTTGTGGCTTCATTAATAATAATTAATACAATTTTTCGTAACGTGTCTTGCTGTCAATTTTATGAGTCAATACTTGCCAATAAAACATTGCTTCAAAAAGTACACAGTTCAGCCACGTATCAAACAACTCAGACTTTTCAGCCCACGGAGAACATATCGGATACATTAAAAATTGTATATTTTATTATGTATTCTATAATTTTTAAAGCTTCAAATATTATTAATTATTATCTATATAATGTGTGTTAAAAATTAGGCACATTGTAAAAAAAAAAATGATAAGAAGTTTGTCCCGGTTTTCGCCATTTGGAAGGTGGCAAATTTCAACATTTTTTTTTTCTTTCAGAATTACAAAAAGTATTTTTCATTCGAGAACATCAAATTTTAATTATTTTTCGACTGGGGAAATTCATTTACAATTCATAAGTTTTATGATTTAGAGTTACGATTCGAACCGCAAACGCGTGCGACCGTTCGCTCAAAATCAAACAGCTACTCACATATTATACTATACGCACACGCGATACGTCAAGAACCAGTGTACCCGTGTACGTAGCGAAAAAATGCGTGCGTTTAACGCGGGTTCGAATTCTCAAACTGTGGATTCGAATGCGTTTTTTGAAAAATTTTAGGAGAGGTGGAGGGGAGGGAGATGCGGCGCGTCGGAAAGTGTCTACAAGCGGAAAATCCCTAAATACGCCACTGATTATTATGTATACATTTTCCTAATATGTTTACAGATAGGTTATTATATTAGTGTAATTATGTGTTACTATTACCTACTATATTTGTATAAATACGTACATTTGATTAACTTTTTTTTCGATTCTAAGTGAACCAATCTATTGGTTTTTCAATGATTATGAATAGGGCACGTATGCTGTAGTAGAAAAAAACTAGTAAAATTGATTGCAGTGTTACACTGAAAAATACTGAAAATAGCACTTAAAATATTAAAAGTTGCACTAAAAAATAACAACGTTTCGTTATAATTTATAGATGTTTTATTTTAATTTAACAAAACATTTTTTTTACATTTGGTAATAATAAATAATTTATAATCTATGCATATTAGTGATGGGTCGAACTGTTAGAATCTCGAACCGAACCGAACCGAACCCTTGATGTTCGGTTCGGTTCGAAATTCGAACTCAACATGAAAAAAATTCGAACCGAACTATCATGCATCTTTTAGTGAAGAAAATAAAAGTATAAATACATGGATTGAACTAAATTTATTTATAATATATACATGATTTGTATAAAATACTTGTTTTATCAAAAAAAAAAAAACAAACAAAACAAAACCAACTAATATTTCTTTTAAATTAAAAAGTTCATCCAAAAGAACCAGTTATCATTTCGCTGTGGTTCCATCAATAAATCTACTAACATCCTTGGTATAAACTATATTGTATTTTTGTCGATTTCCATTCGCACGTTACAATGCCTTTATTGTTTTTCGGGACACTTTATAATTGTAAAAATTGAATTTTGATAATATTTGTCAAAATGTCTAATACGTAAACATTATGTTACAGGTAATAATAAAAAGTCGATTTTTTACAAATCGTTATTATGATGAAATCACCAACGGTTTGGTAGTGGATTCTTCCGTCTACTCGTTTGTCGTTTGTTATTGTGCTGGACATCTGGACAATTGGACTGGAATCAAAACGTTTTACGGTTTCAATAAATAATATTAAATCACACATGCAATAAATGTAATAACAATTCGTTTTATTTTGTTTAGTCGTGTTACTACGGTATCGGTGTTATTTGAATCTACATTAAAGCATATTTATATTTTTAGAAAAATTGTTTTTTTTTGTTTGTGTCAGGGCTTGCAAACGTTATAATAACGTTATAATTATAACGTTATGCACGACAAAAAACGATTGAAATTTGAAACGTAATTATAACGAAAAACGATAAACAAAAAAGATAAAATACCATAAAACAAAACATAACAGTTAACAAAATATTTAATATATCGTTATACAAAACATAACGGTAAACGTAAAAATATATAGAATATCATTAAACGAAAAATAACGCAAAACGAAATAATTTAAAATCCATTTATTTATAAGAATTAATTAAGTTATAATTTTAGTTTCATAGAACTATAAATGTATTTTTCCACGTGATTTATTTTTATCTTAGAAATCACAAATACACAAATAATTATTGTTAAATGATGGTATAAAAATCAAGTTTTCAACTATTAACTGATTATTAGACCATTTTACTATTTTAGGTGACACAACGTTTGAATTCAAAATAACGATAAACGCAACACTTGGATAACGTTTTAATTCTGAATAACGATAAACGCAAAAACTCTGAAACGTTTTAATTGTAAATAACATAAAACAGAATTGAATCGGTCACACCAATCTCACCCACATACATATCATTAAGCAAGAAATACAACCTGTCTGCAGTCAATGTAACGAGCCTCTATCAATAAAACATATAGTCTTAGATCGTCCACTATATGCCAACTCAAGAAGCATTCTCAATCACCCTTCTTCAATGGAGAAAGCACTCGGACAACACAACACCCACCTGATCCATAGTTTTTTCAAATCCATCGGCATTGACAAACAAATTTAAATTGAAACATTATACTGTATCACTTAAAATTAGCAAATAATAGTAGCTTATAACCATAGTTTAATTTTCATCATCTATTAATAAACTTTGTAATAACTGTAGGCTAATGTCCTGGCTGTCGAAGCCATATTCTGAATAAAAAAAAAAAAAAAAAAAAAAAAAAAACAGAATTTTTTTTCAAATGCAAGCCCTGGCTTGTGTGTGTTTATTGAGTGTTTAATAAAACCTAGTCCAAATCCATGTATTTTATGAACCTATTGGACTGTGTACGACCGTATTCGGCAAACGCGCGAGACAACGACCGAACCAGATAGGGTCCTGGTATAAGACGGACAGATAAAGTGAAATCGTGTTTAAAATAACGGTTTAAATAACGGTGGCCGCAGGTCTCGACAAAATTAATATACGGATTGACCGAGCGGACGGTGGCGGCCGCGGCGCAGGCGGGACTCGCGTATAAACGACGGACGAGTGTGTAACCAAACACACCGACAAAGAGAGCTATTTATTTTCAAAAAAAAAATCTTATGTGAAACGAAGAAAAAAAAAGTTGTATTAAATCCAACTGTGAAACGCGTTTTCACTTTATCTTCCCGTGTTTTACCAGGATCCCATCGGGTTCGGTCGTTGTTCGGCGTGACGATACGTGACGATACTTCTCCTCACTATTCCTTTTCTCAACCGCTAGACACACACACACATCACACATACACACACACACACACACACACACACACACACACACACACACACACACACACACACACACACACACACACACACACACACATCACATCACACAAATACATAGTCGGACGTCTTGCCGTCCACACGGTGGTGGCCGCGGCACAGGGGGGACTCGGCGACAGCGGCTTGTTTTAATATTATTCCATACGAGTACGACCGTGTTCGCTGTTTCGTATAGCGCTAAAGACAACGAATCACGACCACACCACATAGGTTCCTGCTACGAGAAAGTTCAAAATCATGCCACCAAAAGACGAATTTAGAAAACGACGGATGAGTGTGTCTCAATCAAACACACCGATAAAGAGCGTCATTTATCTATATTATATACACTCAACCAAAAACCACAATCATAGTGATGAAATCATAGATTAAATTGACAAGATTATTGTTAATATAGAGCCGACAAGATTATATTGTTAAATTTATAGCATTTGATGGTAAAGGTTTATTTACCAATTTAATTATCATGATAAACATATATATATATATATATATATATATATATATATATATATATATATATATATATTATCAATCCAACAATATCTATTGATCAATTTAATAATAAATAATATCACTGTGCAATATAATAATATTGTAAAATTGACAAATAAGCATTGTTATTTTTAGAATATGTACAGTGAAATTAACAAAACTTGTATTAATAAATTAGGTATGGAATACTTTTTTTTTTTTAATATTCAATTTGAAATTGAAAATAAAAACTTCATTATATGCTAATCAAATAAGAATAACTTTATTGTAAACAAATAAAAATAACATCTATTATATGGTATCCCTATACCTATATAAAAACAAAATAAATTTAAAAATTGATATTTTAAACATTTTTTAAGTCTGAAAGAATTTGCCCCAATGTGTGACAAGCCTTATCATATTTAGTGTTTATTTCATACAAATATTTTGTATAAACAGCCATACAGTCAGGGGCGTCATTTGGGGGGGGCAGGAGTATGCATTTGCCCTACCCTAGATTTCAAAGTAACTTTGGGCTGGCTGCTTCTTTCACATGGGCCGGCACATGGGACATTAGAACACATAATACACAATAATTGAACATTGACAAATTTAATATAATATTATATGAATATCTTATTTAGAACTGTGGTTAATATTATAAAAAAAAATATTTGTCTTTTTCAGCATAAAATGTATTTAAAAATATTTATATGCTTGTTTGGGGGAAGATAATTATGAATAATATATATGTTAAATTATTAATAAAAGTGAATGAAGTTTTGGTTTATAATTTATGTCAATAAAAAAATAGGTGTTGAATTATAGTTGATTAATGTTGCGAGCGAAGCGATCGGTTTTTTTTGTGTAGGTACTTAAAAATTTTACACTGATTGGGCCGGTCATTATTATGCCCTACCCTATCATAAATTGAAATGACGCCCCTGCATACAGTATATGACTGAACAGGATATTCTAAGTTAAAAAAGCTGGTAAGTGAGATGATGGTGGTACAAGTTTGTCCTTTGTCCCTTCGGTCATCGGACAAGATATTGGTGATGAATGTATTAAGTTTTAAAGAAATGATGACTCATTTCTTTAGTATAAAACGATTCTGAGCAAAGCTTCAGTGTAACAGTTTTTAATGGCTAAGACAACAAGCAACGACCGGCAGACCACAAAAAATGTACAGAATACTTGTTCGCTCCTGGTATAAGTTTTTTTTAAAAATTTAATACGTAAAAAAACCATAGACCTTATACTACTAGTATAAGGTCTATGAAAAAAACAATGTTTTGGTGTTATCACTGCATTCCACTTGCCACGTGACATTTGTCACGTTATGATTGCGTTCAAATTACGTATTTCATACAGAGTATATTTGGAGACCAATGTATTCAACACACGAACACATAAAACGCATCTTATTTTCTTAGTCATTTTTATATGATTTTTATATTTTTATACGATGTTGAATAATTTCGTCGGTGATTTTTCATGAATTTTTGATTAAAATTTTAACTGGTTTAGCGGCCGAGAAGACGAATGACGTCCGATAAAACGTCGAGAACAGAGATATACGCATAAACTCCTGGTACAAATTGTTCAAAATTCACGCGAAAAAAACTAAGTCCCGACAACGTAGTTCTTGCGCATAGTTTTTAATGGCTAAGACAACAAGCAACGACCGGCAGACCACAAAAAATGTACAGAAGGTTACTTCTGAAAAAAAAATACTTGTTCGCTCCAGGTATAAGTTTTTTTTTAAATTTAATATGTAAAAAAACAATGTTTTAATCATTGTAAAACCATAAGATCCTTCGCCTCACTCAGAATCTAAAATATGAAAGGTCTTAAAACATATATCTATTGCAGAAATAAAAGAAAACATTTTGTACTTGATGCAATTTTCCCAGTATGGTCCTTAGTCATTTTTTTTGCAGTAGGAACCAACAATCCATGTAATAAATAAAGTAATATTGTATGTTTTCCATCTATAAAATAAATAATTTAAGTACCTAGCTATATTAAAAAATAATAATATTACTTTCAGTAATATTTGATTCAATTTCTCCATAATATTCCAACATTTTTTTTACTTTCAGTATCTTTTATTTGTTCTTTCAATAATTTAAATAAAACATCAATCTTTTCTTCTATTCCATACTTAATATCAGAACAATTGGAGTAAAGAGTCTTGAGTCAACATCTATCTATTAAAATAAATCGTATTTCATTGTTTTAATTATTTAATTTAAAAAAAAAAACTAACTTTACAAAGTTAGACTACTTACGATTCTATATCCAAGCGGCTGCGTATAATGGTGCCATTTTTTGAGAATTTCTGAAGTACCAGTAGAATTTGCTTTTTCATTTAGCTTATACTTTTTAGTTTGCTTCCATAATTGCTCAAGTGTTGGAAATGAAATACTCGAATTATGCATTATTTGTTCAAGTATATAATTAACATCACTTTCAGGTTCTGAAAGAAAATATTTTTCCATCTTTAGATTTGGAACAATTTGAAACTTGTCTTTTGAATTTATTTTAATAAATGTGTACAATGTATACAAATAATTAAACTATACATATTCTCAAATTTTAACCAATGATGATGATAATGAATAAAAATATAACCTCGAACTTCCCAATTTTAAGTACTAACAAAATTATTTAATATAAAATGATTCAAGAAGGTTTACCGTTTACACACAGGTAATTTTTTCTAATTTAAATATGTCATGCTGTCACATACAATTTGGTACACCCTGTATAATAACAATAATAAATATATATTACCAAATTCTTGTTGATCATATCTATTATGCGATGTAGTTTTCACTAATGATTTTTTAACTGGTATGAGGCCACAAGTCCTTAATGTTCTCATTGAATTGTAATATTTTGCATACATTTTACGTTTCGGATTTTTATTCATACCTGTATCTTTCATAAAATAGGTTAGATACGTGTCTACACTGCGCCGCGACGCGTCGTCATACCGGTTAAAACCAGGAAAAATGCCAAAAATAGATCGGGATGTCGATATTATTAGGTATTAATTATTTCAATTTTTGTAGAATTAACATATAATTTGTTAAAACTATACTTTATTGTTATTGTTCAAGATGAATGATAATTTTACAACATTGTATATTGAATTAACAACTTACTATTGTTAGTTAAATCAAATCATATTTTTGAACACAATTTAACATGTAATTTCAACAAATTATTACTGAACACTAAAACGAAATATGAAAAATACATTTCACTATCAAAATAACAATTCAGATATATTTTTTTTATAGTTGATTTAACACTGAAATTGTTAAATACAAAATAAATTCATTAAATTGAACATGATATTTTTATTTCAACAACGTATTTGTTATTTTATCAAATTGAACAAAGATAAGTCTTTTACAAAATCAAACTTTACTCAAAATATTTCTTTCAGTGTTATCACTCCACTGATGATCAACTGATAAAAATTCAATTAAAATTTGCGAACATTAATTATGGCGTTTAATAATAAATCATATTTTTAAAAACACGAAAAAAATATTAAAAATTATCAAGTTAATGAAAACGAGAAGAACAAACCCTATAAATAGCTATTTAGCTATTTTCAAATTTCGAAAAGCTTAAAAAACTAATTTTTTAAATGAAACATTTATACTTATCAAACTAATATAAAATAAACGTTTTTAGCCCTGTGAGTTTGAAAAATAACTGAATATAACTATCCGTATTAATACGGAAGATACCGATCCGTGTAAATCTCGGTAGGACACAATATAATATAATATTATATATCTATATTATTTAAATTTAACACCGAGTTATTTTACCTTAACGGTAAAATATTAAAATTAAACATTTGCACGAGTATGAATATAATAGGCTTTGTGTACCTAACGACGATACATCGCGAATTTAAACGAAGTTAAAAATAAATAATTGCTAATAGATAATATCATAGTATGTGCGTTGATTAGTGTCTAGTGTACTCCTTGAACTTGATATTTTTTCTTGATAAATATATCGACAACAAGTAAGTTTATTCGATTGATCGTTCGATTTTCTATATTGAATCGAAACTCAATATACCTACTCGTCGCATTACGCATTAGTCAATATAATTTGGATTGACATAATACGTAAATACTGTAGTGTCTTAATATTATGTATTAATAAGTCGGAAGAAAAGTAATCTGCTTGACGTTTCCCTTGCACTCGTTTACTCGATTCAATATTTTCACCGTCGGTGTAGTGATGTATAAAAAATATTTAAATACACTCGAACGTCGTCGACTCATTTCACCATAGCAATAAAGTCGAAAACGTATTGTAAATATACACTACAGCGTAACAACGAATTCGCGCATAACGTGATACAAATTATTATTCATCGTCGCAATATCGTCAGCGTCAAAAAAAAAAACACAAAAAAAAAAAAAAAACGAAAACATGGCAGCTCCAATCCTGTCCTTGAAAATCAAGAAGACACAAAAAGGCGACGTCTGTGAGTTTTATCTAGAGGGAAAAAACGTCACGCCCGAAAACCCGACCGATATCGGAATCGCGGAATCGGAAAGAGATCCGATTCTTGATCGAATGGTATCCGAAATGATCACGGAAGACTGGGACGAGTACGACGGTAATTTTCCGGACGTCAACGAGAAATTCGCCGACTATTTGTTGGACGGAATACTGCCCGGGCGCGGCAATAAAGACGCGAGCCAGTCCAAATACGACGTCGGTTCCGTTCGTCACGCCGCCACGGAGGACGTCCCGACGCGAGAGCACGAGATCGAACTGACCGAGAGCCCGTCGTTTACCATCTTTAACCTGCCGAGCCGTGTCACCGTTGTGGGGTAAGTTGCGTGACGCGTTCGCTGTTTTTTTTTTCTTCGTTACCTTTTTTCAGCGATTCATTAAAGAAACATGTAGGTATTGATAATTTCACAAGATGGTAGTCGACAGATCTCGTTTGCAGGCGAAAATAAAAAATTTTACGCGCAATCCACTGCTTTGGCGCCCCAAGAACTATAGGACAGGATCAGAGGCGTATTTATGGGGGGGCTGAGGAGGCCCCCCAAAAATAATTCAAGAATTGTTAACCCCCGACCGTTTTGAATGTCGTTTAACCCGATTTAGTCGTGCAGAGTACAATAAACAGACCTCTTGCGTACGTGCAGTTATTTCGTTGTCATAAACGCATTCAATCTGTTTATTCAGACCGACCTGTTCGATATCCAAAGAAATAATATCCAGCGAAAAAACGCACATAGTAATAATATGAAGAGAAAAAAATTCTGTCTTATATAGTTAATATTACGGCGCATACGAATTGCGTCCCTAAATACAGTACCTGAGAGACAGAAGGGTCCAAGTTCTTTATTGTAACTTTTTAAGGAAGCCTAAAAACCATTTTTCAACTAATTTGTATTTTACTTAAATGGCTGGTGTAGTGGTGTTTATCTAATTTAATGATTATATTATACTAACGAGATTCGTCGTAAATTATGGGCTATAACATTCTCAGTAAGATAAATATATTTTTTCAATTTAAACTTTTGTTATTCCTTTTTTGTTATTTCCCAATATCTCGGTAAATATTCGTCATAGGACTAAAATGAAAATAGGTAAAATGACGCGCGTCAAAATTTCTATTCCATTTGTTCGACAAATCATCAGCGTTTCGTATAATTTTATTTAAATTTATTTAACTTTGCAATGGAAAATCTTGAATTATTTAAAATGATCAGTGAAAAAAATAAACTATTGTATTGTATTAATGGATACAAATTCGCTTTCCAAAAATGTTTAAATGTTAGTGTTCTGCAGAGGGGGTCGTGTTCTAAACGTTTATGTAAGTGCTATTTCAAAATGAACAAAAATAATGAAATAATTTTTAGTGCTTTGTCGCTAGAAAATCGCGGACGCAACTCGGATATCGCGATATTTATTTTTGTATTTTGGGACGCATTCGTATGCAGCCAAATATTAACAGCAACAATACGTATAACTAAATTCATTAAATAACGTTCGAATAATGTTAGATCGAAAAACAAAATTAATAAAATTATTTCTTATAATATTTTAAAACTAATCGCGAAAAATTTATTCGAAATCGCGATATGAAGTTAACCCATTGAACTTGTTTGTAACTGAATTATTAACGAATATACTAAGTACAGCTCAGACACCTCATTTAATTAATGTGTCGCAGGGTACGCAACTGCAGTGTTATATTTTTAATGATTATATTATAGCCGATATGTTATACTTTTTTTGAACAGTAACAAAAATAATATATTTCGCTTTTTAAAATATTGAAATATAATTGCACGTATCGTTTGATGTATATCGATATGGTCTATGAAAATGTATTATTAATTAATTTAAATAAATAAATAAATAATAATTTAAAAAAATATGATACTTGAATTTTTAATTAATCATCAAATTTAAATGTTATGCCCGTATATTAAATCATCTATGATATCAGATATCAGTTATCAATCGCGCATCAAATAAAAATTAGTTAAATATATTAAATATATTACGACTTATATATTATTATTATAACTAATTATTATCGACTTATTATTGCGTGATGAGCAACGTTTCCGAGCCCTCATAATTAAATTGTATTATTTATCAACATTTACAACCTAGTGCATTACTTTAAGTAAAGTTGCAAAAACATTCTCGTTTACCATACATTTGACGGGGCTCTTTTAAAGAATCGATTTATGCTCTTTGGGTAATCCGCCAAAAATAAGTTCAGGCCCTTTTTAGAGTTGTTTAGTATCACCTATCTATGATCTTATTTTGACGTAATTTCCGAAAAGTAAATATGATTATCGCCTGCGTCACATGACCCGGTATTACAGGCCTAAATCAGCCACACTTTTCATTGTATTTTCGTCGAAAGAAAATTGTAGTAACAAAGAAAAAATAGCTTACAGACTGAATACAATATTGAAAATCACGACTATTGTGTAATTATACTTTATAACTTATGTTATATACTACATAAATTATGCTATTTGTATTATTATTAATCATTTTAAACAACTGATTATATAGTTGGAAAAGTGTTCCGCCAACTTTGATACACTATTTTTAATATTTCTGTCAATTATATTGGGCTCGAGCCCGAAATAAATAAATTAAATTAAAAAATTAAAATTAAATTAAATTAAACAACGGGTTGAAAATTAAAAGTAAAACATTATTACATTTCATTGCGATTTGATTTTCATCGACTATTTTCATTTGTATTTAATTATACATTTTATAATTTATTATTTTAAGTGTATAAAAACTAAATTGGCATAAATATAAGCGATAAAAGCACTTCTGATTTATAGCTTTTTTTTTTTTTTTAACTATAATTCTTTTTTGAAACCTTAGGAGTTTTATTTTATTGTTAGTGCCTTACACATTAAACAGAGTGCGATAATGTGATGTAAAAGTAAATTTACAGTGAATCGTGCTATAAATTTATGACAATTTACTGCCGACTGTCGAACATTTAAGCGACGATTTCAAAACTCAATACGAATTCATGATGTATTTTTAAGGTACGTTTTATTGTTTGTAAGCATTATTTTTTTTTGAATCAATTGTTTTTTTTTTCTGTACGCGTATAAATTATAATAATTATAATATTATACGGACAAATCCTGAATTCCTCACTAACTATTTTAGAGTTTTTTTTTTCTATTTAGTCTTTAGTCGAGTATACGAGTAAGATTATACCAAATGTTGAAGTCTTAATATCTAAAACCGAAAAATCGTATTAAATAAAAAAAACAAATAAAAATGTTTTCAGAATCGTAAGAGTTTAGCCCGAAAATCGTTCAAATTATTTTGAAATTTTTCTTCGTTTTTTTTATCTTTGTATGGCATTGTCGATATTTTCGATGAAAAGCTCTATTACGTATGGACTAGTAACTAAACAACTATACTTCACGTTGTGAATCTTACCGTTATCACGGTGGTTTTGCCAAATATCGGAAAAAAACGTATTTTGAAAACGTTGAAAAACGATCGAACGAGGCGGCGGTAACGATTTCCGCTCGTGCAAAAAACACCATCCGAGAAATTCGTCGCGGGGAAAACATTTAAAAAAAAGAAAAATTAAAAAAAAAAGAAAACGAAACAAAAACATCGTCGCACAGATCCTGCGCCGCCGAGTGTCTAAAACGCGAGTGTCACCAGCCAGTTCTCTTTTCGTTTTCCACCAGGGACGGAACGTACGATGCGATACGGAAACGACAAGACGCTTACCGGAGCAACGTGGAGGCGCTGCTGGTCAGAGAGGACGAAGTGACGCAGACGGTCAACACGTTCGCGGAACGCGAAGACGTGGCGTGTCAGATGGCGACGGTGGCCACGGTGGCCACCGGCGTCCAGGCGTACGGTTTCGACTTGGCGGACGCGGCGGCGGAGGCGATGGAGGCGGCGGTGGCGGCGGCGGACGGCGGCGGTGCGCCTACGGAGGTGACGCCGCCGGGAGAGCGGCGGCGCGACGGCCGCCGCACGGGGGCGCAAGACTTTGGCCGCAGAACCATGTACTTGGAGCGGATACTGGCCGAGAACGCGCTGGCCGCCGAGGGCCGGACAGCGTGGGCCTCGCCGGCGCGAGGATCGCCGCAGCCGCCGGCCGCGCGTCTCGTCCATCTTTTCACGCTGACGCTGCCCGGCGCGACCGGCGCCGACCGACGTCCCACGGTCAGGTGCACCGAGTGGAGCCGGCGCGAAGCCCACGTGTTGGCCGTGGGCTACGGTCGGTCGCCGGACGCGGTGGCCTTGTGGTGCTCGAAGAACCCGTTCACCCCCGAAAGGCACGTACCGGAGGGATTTCGGAAAGGGATGTAGTTCGGTACCAGAGGCCCCGCCCCCGCCCCCCGTGTCGGTCTAGA
The DNA here is from genome assembly GCA_027580255.1 of Therioaphis trifolii. Classification (NCBI taxonomy): domain Eukaryota; kingdom Metazoa; phylum Arthropoda; class Insecta; order Hemiptera; family Aphididae; genus Therioaphis; species Therioaphis trifolii. Next base: position 38,859,587 of record CM050405.1, read on the forward strand.
CCCGGCTCGAGATGAATTTATTATTTCCGATCCGAAATCTCACGTCTGTTTCAATTCGAACCGCAGCCGAGTTTATTGTTCGAGTCTCATTTTTCAGGTTTTACGAATTCGACGGATTAATTGTCACGTGCTTGAAATTTTCGCCCCAGCACCCGAATCATATGGCCATCGGGTTCCGGTGTGGCGAAATAATCATAATCGACGTGGTCAGTAGGAAACTGAACGTTCTGTACAAGATATCGAAACACTGTGCGTTGGAAATCACCGGCATATTGGACCTGCTTTGGACCGTCCGAACCGTAGACGAATTCCCCGTCATCCGGCATTACGAATGTCTGGTCAGTAAATCGTGCGCTCGCGTATGCGCGCGTTCACACGTCCCTCTTGGATCTGGGCGCAACGACTACACGCCGATGCTGATTCCCGGCATGATCCGAGTGGGACGAAAAAAACAAATAATAATAATAAACACTTTCACGCTTACCTACACTTGACCCCGACTAGTGAATACATTTTGTTCTGTTCAATCGACACTGAGAGAACGCGTACGAATAGATCTCATTTGTAAGTACAGAGGACAGGAAAATTGACATTCATCCGAAAAATATTAATTTATTCATAACAATTACGAAAAAAATTAAATAATTCAAAACATAATTTACGTACGAACTTTGCCATGATCACAATATTTATCGAAGCAACATACCCGCTGACGTAAATGAGTAAAATTTAGAGGGGGGCCCTTTTGCCCAGTTGCGCTCTGCCATGTTGTGTTGTTTCTCATACATAATATATTACAATCAGTGGCGAATGCTCACTTTGATGTATGGGCGTGCTCATTAAATCTGTATTTATGATAATGTATTATAGTTATATTTAATTTATAATAAACAAATTTGTAATCGTTTATATTTAAGATTTTAATTTAATATTTTTAAACGGCACTTATTTAAATAATACTTTTTCAATTGATAGTCGAGTTGAGTTATTTTAACAAAATTTACCTCCGAATTTGTTTTATTTGTAAATAACCTATGCAATAGCTTAAAAAAGCTTTAACGCTCGTCTGCTGCAGGTGGCTTGCAGTGTGAACGGCCGCGTGGCCCGTTACGATTACGCGGAGACGAACCACGTGGTCGATGAGAAGATACTGATGGAGCTGTCGCACGTGGAAGAGGTCGGTCTCGCGTCGACCGACGAGTGGCAGAACGACGATACGGGACGTCGTGATGGTCATCCGGCGGCGTGGCGGAAAAAGCCCGCGGCGGTTTTCCGCGCGGCCAGACTCGCCGAGCTCCACCACGGCGCCGCGTACCTGGTCGGCACCGCGGACGGCCTGTTGTACTCGTGTCTGTACGACGACCAGATCGCGTGCCGCGCGAAGATCTACGCGCACTTGGGCCCGATCAGGTCGATCGACAGGTCGCCGTTCTCGCGGGACGTGTTCCTGACCGTCGGCTGCGACTGCACCATAAAAATCTGGATGGGCGACATCTTCCAGAAGCCGGTGATAACCGTGCACGCCGGAAAGCAAGTCGAAAGGGCCGTTTGGAGTCGCACCGAACCTACGGTCATAGCGTCCGTCATCGGTAAGGGTATTTCACACCCTATAACCAGCCCTTAGTTTTTATTATTATTATTATTTTTTTTTTTTTGATTCGTTTTCTCATTTTTGTTTTTTTGTTTTTTGTGAGTTAAGGTTGTGTCGTTGTGTCTACATAGACATTGACATTGACTTTCTATTAGACTAATATTATTGCAATGAGAAAAACATCGTTTAGCGAGGACCATTTTTGTTTTTTGTAATCAAATCTTTGAGATTTTTATAAAAACAACAATCCTTATGTTAGAATGTTCAAAAAATAAAATAAATACGATAAAGCAAATTTAATACGATTACCGAATTTTGGTGGCTAGTATTATTTAAAAGCTTAGAAACACTTACAAAACTCCAGATGATTTACAGACAATTAGATCTTCGGAATTTTTTCACCAGACGATTGAAAATATGTTGTCCTATCTGTATTCAAAGGTTCAACAATTTGTTTTTTTCATTATACAAATTTAAAGTTCAAAAAGTGTACAATTCGATTTCTTCTAACTCCAAATCACTTTATTTTGCTTGATTACACTGGTAGCTTAATCTGGTTTAGATATCAGAAATAATGTTGGAAAGTCTCATTTATGTGGTTATATGTACACCGGATGGGTTTATTGTGCTTCATTAACTTCGGATCATCCTGCTTACTGTTTTATCGCGACGAATCAATGATTTTTTCGAACACGATTTCGAAAATAACCCACTTATGGTAGATGTACTTACTCAAAGACTTTACTGAAAAAAAGAACTCGTTCCTAACTCATAACTTTATCAGAAACTTAATTCTAGCTTCTAAGGTTCGAAACGCAGTGAATCGAAAACGAAAATAATAACTAATAAATTATTTATCAACCCTACAAAATAAATAAATAAATAAATAAACGTCCCGCGATCATCGAATATGTATTCGGTTTCATATTTTGCTTTCTCTAGCGCAGAAAATATTACGCATATTTAAATAAAACATTGTATTGTTAATTATTTGTTCGTAATTTACAAATTCGACGTTTAATGGATTCAATAAATATTTAATACATTTTCGTTTGGCTCTGTACCATTCATGATGTTCATATCGAATCTGTAAAATGTTAACTAATACAATTATCAGTTAATAGTTTTGAGAATAGACACATTTTAAACGATGTTACTCTTGTTTTCAAATAAATAGCGTGTCGAAAATCAAGGAGTATGTAACACCAAACTATTTCACGGAAAACCCTTCGATATGAATCCGGTTTTTTTCGCCGTTGTATCACACATTTAAGCCGCTCATACACGATCCATAATATTGATCAATATTTGATATTGACAATAATATTGATCGTGTATGGGCTATATTGAAGGATTTATCAATATATTGAACGAATTAAAAATTTTTGATTTTTATTGACGTACTGTCAATAATATTGTTTAATCATCATTTATCAACGGAGTGATCAAAGTTAAAAGTTCATTAAAACATGCCTCATCCGTTCTTAAAAAAATTCTGTAATCTTCTGGTTGATTTAATTGTAACTCAATTAAAACATTTTCACAATAAAAGTGATTTCTTTTTTTCGACCGCTCTTTGGCCCAAAATTTTTCTTTTCTTTTTTTCTTTTTATTGGTAAGAGAAACAGCTAGAGCATGAGCTATTAGAGCATTATTAGACATAATAATTTTTAGTGGAAATTGTTAAAATTAAATGAAATAATGATAACAATAAAATCATAAAGTAATAATGAACATTTCATTTAAAATATATAAATTGTTGTTGAACGAATTGACAAATATGGTGAATAGATAATGATAATATATTGATCAATAATATTGATACGTTGGTGATCGTTGACAATGTTCGTCAATATTTTGTCAATAATATTGATCAATATTATCGATCGTGTATGGGCTGCTTTAGAGAGGAATTTCAACGTTTATTACTTCCTCGTCGTGTACCAACTGTAAAAACGTATGAAGTTTTGATTCGATTTTAAAACTCCGGGTTTGTCATACGGTTTTTGGCGTACGCTTAATTTTCCATTTTTCTTTTTTCGTCGATTTATCATTCGAGTTTTCACCGTTTATTTTCGTGCGTTGAAAGAAAAAAAAAAAAAGCAAAAAAAACCACGAAAATCACATATTTTAAGAGACCCCTTTGTAGCCCCTAACCAAAACGGAGAGCCGAGGGGCTGGGCAGCACAGCACGTGGGGGCCCTATCGAAAGAAAATCGCCTTGACCACTCGCCTCGCTGTCCGCAGGTGACCGCATATACGTGTGGGACGTGGGCGAGTCGACGGAGGAGCCGGCGTCCGTGCACGAGGCGGCGGGACTGACGGACGGCAACAAGTGCAACGGCGCGGAATTCACGGCGGACGGGCGCCGTCTGAGCGTGTCGGACGTGGACGGCAACGTGGCCGTGTACGCGTGGTCGGACGTGGCCGCCGCCGCCGCCGCCGACGAGGAACGCGCGCCCGACGCCGCCGCCGCCGACCGGCTGACGTATTGCATCGCGAAACGCCTGTACGGCCGCCAAAAGCCGCAGTCCGTCACCCTGGAAAATCACCGTCCGGAGTACGCGGCCATGTTCGCGAGGTTGCGCGACGAGGAGCACGCGGTGCGCCTCTCTTGAGGTCTGATCCGCTCGCACGCCCCAACGATCGTTCGCTCGGAACGTTTCCACGTTCGATTGTGCGCCTCGATTCCAAAATCGTTGTATATTTTATAATATTATATTCTATTTATTACAATATAATATTCGCGATATCATACGTGTTATCATATCGATTTGAAAAACGTTTGTTCACACTGTGATTTTTCGTTCCATTTTGTGAATCGTTTCTATCCGCAAGTGATTTCTACTGGAGTCCGGAAAACTAAAATAATACCTACGTAAACGGGGTCCGTAGAAAAAAAAATTATTACATTATTCAATAGTTATCAGTGGCGTATCCAGGGGGGCCACAGGGGCCATGGCCCCCCCTCGTTGACCATATTTACTAGATTCTGTTTTAAAGATTTAAATTTTAAGATTTAAATTTAACTTTTTTTCTGCTTCTGCAATACGTGTCAATAAACTTAAATCTATTATTGAGTCAGATGAAAAAAATAATATAAAAAAAAATAAACTCAAGACATTATGTGAGACTCGTTGGGTTGAGAGGCATGATGCATTAATTACATTCAAAGAATTGTTTTTGTACATCATAGAAGCTTTAGACGACTATGAAAATAATGTTAGTAAATCAGATTCATCAAGTAAAGCAGCGATGTATGGTAGTGCTATCAGAAAAAGCGATTTTCTTGTTTCATTAGAAGTAGCAGTTTTTATTTTTTCTTATACATTAAATTTAAGTCAAATTCTTCAAAGTAAACAATGACTGAAAATAGACTAAATGGATTAGCTTTAGTAAACATAAATAAAAAAGAGGTCATTTCAGAAACTGAAATTATTGAGGATTTTGCAGAAAAAGCACCAAGAAAATTGCAACTCATAGATTGGTCAAAATAATTTTATACAATTGTATAATTTGTGTGTAATTTTGAGTATAATTTTATACACTTACAATTTTTCTGGGATTAAACCGTTTTTATTATCAAATTAGGTACTATTACTATTTATTATTATTTATATATATATATTAACTTAAATCTGACTGACTGAAAATATAAAAAAATTATTTCCATTAAAAACATTAAATATTTGGTTTATTTTATTTTTTTGTTTTTGGTAGTAGGTAGTATATATGGTAAAATTTTAGACAGTGTGTGCCCCCCCCCCTAAAAAAAATCCTCAGGATTTTGCAGAAAAAGCACCAAGAAAATTGCAACTCATAGATTGGTCAAAATAATTTTATACAATTGTATAATTTGTGTGTAATTTTGAGTATAATTTTATACACTTACAATTTTTCTGGGATTAAACCGTTTTTATTATCAAATTAGGTACTATTACTATTTATTATTATTTATATATATATATATTAACTTAAATCTGACTGACTGAAAATATAAAAAAATTATTTGCATTAAAAACATTAAATATTTGGTTTATTTTATTTTTTTGTTTTTGGTAGTAGGTAGTATATATGGTAAAATTTTAGACAGTGTGTGCCCCCCCCCCTAAAAAAAATCCTGGATACGCCACTGATATGCATGAAATAGCATTTCTTGTCTTTGGCTAGTGACTTGAAATCGGGAACTGTTGTAGAACATCTAATACGAAATATGTTCTCAAGGCTCAAAGGGAGAATCCGTTAACTTTGTTCTCTATTTGTTTATAAAAAAAATTGTTTTACAAAACGACGTCACTTTTAATAATCACGATGGAAATTGAAATAACGTACTTATTAAACTATCCAAGAAAGATATGTTGACGGTCCAGATCACTGCCTTCTGCGGTCCGGATATGGACCGCGGTCCGCCAGTTGCCGACCGTTAATATAAAACATTCAATATTTTTATATCATAAACGTGTGTATTTTTCTCAAATATTCGATCATTAGTATTTTTATTTACAATCTGTGATCGATATTCCATTTACTTTAGGAATTTCCAATGAATGTCAACTGAAGAATATTTAAGTTTTATGTGTGCTACGATTTTTAATCCTTTTTTTTTCGAAATCAGTGTATTTTAGGGTACAAAAATGATGGTAAAATCAGAATCGGTAAGTTGGATTTTGTTTTTAACTTATGATAATTTGAAATGTACGCAATGGCTTTGTTTAAATGCGTGTTTAAGTTTGACTCCGTAAATATTTCCTCTCGAATCATATATATAAGAATATATACCGAGGTACGTGTACCTATATAGTATTCGTATATATTTTATGTCTCTCGTATATATTTTATTGTCTCTCACTCTCTCTTTCTCTCTTTCTCTCTCTCTCTCTCTCTCTCTCTCTCTTTCCCTCTCTCTCCCTCTCTCTCTCTCTCTCTCTCTCTCTCTCTCTCTCTCTCTCTCTCTCTCTCTCTCTCTCTCTCTCTCTCGCTCTCTCTCTCTCTCTCTCTCTCTATCTATTTCTCTGTATATAAGTATCGCTCTCTTTCTCTTTCTATTTCCTTACAATACACTCACTCGTTCCAAACGGGGAATTTTTAGATTCATACACGGATACGAAAACTGGTTCGGACTCTACTGTGTCGTCGGATCATCTACCGCCGACTATACTCCGTCGTTTCATGCGGTCGTTGCTAATACGTTACATTCGACTCGAAGACCGCCGCCGCACCACGGACAGTCACGTACCCGTCCTGTAAGTCGTGGTCGGGGACTACGCCGTGTGTTACGACCGAGTACGTCGGCGCTGTCCAAAAGCTACGCCCCTGGTATAATTGACCTCTCTCATCAGTAATTCATGAACTGATCGCATGTAATCTCTACGGTGTGAGACCGGTGGCGCTGACGGTAGCGATGAAGACGGTCTAATCCTCCCGGACCCCCGCGGCATCTTGCCTTAATACCACCGTGCTATAATATAATAATAATACGACGTACACACTGAAACATGCGTCTCTCTCTCTTTTCTCTCGTTGTCTATCTCTCTCTCTCTCTTTATATATTATTTATATACGTCGCTCTCTTTCTTTTTCGCTGTCACACCCTCTGTTCTTCTCTGTCCATACAACGCACTCAATTGTACCCAACGAACAATGTTAGGATTCATATACGGCAACGAAAACCGGTTAGGACCGTCGGACCATTTGCCGTCGACGTTACACCGTCGTTTCATAAGGTCGTCGCTCTATCACCACAAACACAAAGACCCCCCGCCGCACCGCCGACGTTCTGGACTCGTCCAGTAAGTCGGGATCACGAGGCCTCTCTGATCTGTAATAGTCATGGACTCGGTGATCGATACTCGTTTGCGCACAGTACACATTTTATTAACCTGAAAACCGACAACTCGTTTGCGTACTCGACTTAGACTTATCACCACATCCAAACATGTATCTAGTTATCGACATAACATTGTTACAAAGTCGAACAGAATTAGAATTAAAATTAGATTCAACGAAGAAAAATATTATTAATGTCCAACGAAACGACGCCATAGATAAATTAAATTTTTTCGATAAATGTTTTGAACAATTGTGTAACAAATCCATAAATCGATTGGAATATATTCAAAACAAATCGGTTCGAAATAGTATATGTAGCATGCGGTTAAACAAAAATTTAATAAAACACAAATACAAAAAATAAAAATGACGAATTCGATTTAAATTAAATTAAATCAACAAGTGTTGTGTTTCGAAAAACATTCGTTTGACCCAACTAATACATTCATTTTCGAATATTTTTAATAAATCTGAAAAAATTCCAATGTGGAAAGAAGATGCGAACTCGACCGCCGTTAACGAAACCCGCCCGAGAAACGGGTTTTCGTTGGTCTCACAACAGGATTTCGCTGTCGCGTGAAATATTTTACACAATATATTAACTGTGAACGTGATTATAGTATGTAATACCGTATGTGACACGCGCTGCCTTCGCTAAGTAGAAATTGGTTTAAAAAGACCGAATTGTACCAGGAACCCATGCGGTACGCGGTCACACACACGTACAGTCGTGACGACGTCGCCGCAGCCGCCGCCGCTGCCACTGCTGCCGGGTACCAGAGAATGCAATACGCAGAATACAATCCACTTCACGCAAGCTTATAATTGTGTTCAGCGGCTCAAATGATTAAAATATTATGTATTAATATTACGTCTAGTTCCGAAAGCGACCGACTTATTCCGGCTTGAGACTGTTTCGTAGACGCTCATGCGTGAAAAAACGAGTTTTCGTCGGCCGCCGTATGCGTTCTCTCGTGGTGCGGAGTATAGTACGTGAATCATGACGATAACGGCGGCCGTTCGCAATAACGGCTTACTGGGTTCACACGTGTCAGTTAAAACGTTCATTATGACCAGGGTTGTTAATATACGCGTAGGTATAAATCGTTTTATATGTTACAAGTTTAAATACCCTACGTATAAAACGTATAAAATAAAATTACTAAAACGTATGATATGTTTTGTTTTTGAAATTCACTGCAAAAAATTAAATCTACTTCCTATTTCAAATATTAAGTTAGATTTATAATTTTTATACTTAGTGAAAATATAACAGGTAGTTAAAAATTGTATATGATATATAAAATAAATTATAAACTGTAAAAAAACCTTTTTGTTTGCAGTTTTCTTTTTTCACTCTTTTGAATAGCTGATACCTATCTAAATAGAAAATAATAAAATATTGCTACATTCATTTCTATTGAAGATCCTTTTTACTGAACAAATCGTTCACATGGTTCAATCATAATGAAAATATTTAACTGACATTCTTAATGAATTAGTGATCGCATGGCATCGTAACATAGCACTTTTTGTATCTACTTGTATATATTTATTGTAATATTTTTCGACGGCAAATTCATGAAAATCTTTAATACTAACTAGTGTTGGGTTACGTTATTTTTGTTTTGATGTCATCAACTGATAGACCAGGAAAATTCACTTCAGAGTTCATACTTTCATACGCTTTTTCTCGCGTTTCTCGGTTTTTATGGCTGCCTATATATTCCATAGACACTCATGTCGTCTATATTGGTCCAAAAATGGTTCAATATGATCATCTCGTCACTTAAAAACCATTTTAACAATTTATTTTGGATTTATATAAAAAAAAAAAAAAAAAAAAAAAATGTAATAAAAAATAGGTAGGTATTGAAATTATAAAATATTTAATTTATTTTGAATCAAGTTCACACCTTTCATGACACGATACTGATCATTAGAAATGACGCAAAATAGGACTAGTTTCTAAATGGCTGATAATCAATTTTGATGATTCAAGCATGCTGAAACAAGACGTGTTCACACGTTCATAACTTGCTCAGTTTTGATAAATCAGTCATAATTAACGTTTTAACTGACACGCATGAACCCAGCTTAAGGTCTGGATTTGGAGGCAATTTAAATGATCAAAAAGGCACTTCAAAGTTCAAAAAAGGCAAAAATAATAATATTTCAATACATAAGTGATCTAAATACTTGGTTGTTCAATTTATTAATATGTATACTCTCCGCAACCAGAGCGTTACATAAATCATCACTGAAATTCGATTTGACATTTCGATTTTGATGAACGAATGGTTCTACTTTTTTTTTATCATTTTCCGTTTTTTCGGACGCGTTTTTATGTTTATCTCGTCGATATGTTGTCGCACAAGAAAATTTAAGTCACTCGGTACTTTGACGTTGAAAATTTTACAGCATAAAATATTATTCCATCCGTTGAAAATATATTACACCAGAATTCCGAAACATACATATTTTAGATTCTGAGTGAAGCGGAAGATCTTATGGTTTTACAATAATGTTAATTTTTTATTTTTTATTTTTTCTAAAGACACTTTTTGCTCAAACAAAACTTTGTCCAAAAAGTTCATCCGACAACATTATCGATAGCAAATTCGATGTGTATGGTACTTTGAGTGTTTATTAACCTCTCGTCTCAATAGTTTTTTCAGGCGACTAGAAAACAGCCTAAAATAAACCAAAGACGGCGAAATACGCAGTATACGACGTTTTCATTCCATCTACTTTAGTAATTTCGTCATTTCTCCAAAAGTTATATTGCTAGAAACTTGAAATTTTCACCATATTTTATTGACGTATTACTACTCACTCAAAAAATATTTTCAAAAAATTTAACAACTTTTGGGCTAAAAATAGAACGTTGAAAATACTTTGTTTCTTAAAAGTTTATCCTGAATAAATTTTTGACATAAACTTTTGATAATTTAATATGACTTTACTCATACACTTCTCTAACTATCCTGAAAAATTTCAAAAATCGCGACTCTGATTTTAGATTCTGAGTGAAGCGAAGGATCTTATGGTTTTACAATGATGTTTATTTTTTTTTTTTCTGTAAACACTTTTTCGTATAGAAATCCTTGTCCAAAAGTTTCGTCCAGCAACTCTTTAGATTCGAAATTGAACTGAGATGGTACTTTAAAGAGGTCATTTTTACAAAATCTCCATAGTTTTTCCAGTAATCAAGAATAACGATCGAAAAACTGAGTAAAAACGGTAAAATCGGTAAAAATCCGCCGTAAACGAGATTTTCACTGTTCAGATTTTAGGTATTTAGTCATTAATCGAAAAGCATTGAAGCTAGAAACTTGAACATTTTATCCAATATCAAATACATACTTTTTTATATTGGACAACATTTTCAGAACAATTATAGCACTTTTGACTTAAATATAGAACTTTTAATTTACCAAATTGTTTGAAAGTTTTTATGTAATATAATTTTAAATATTTGACTAAAAGTTCTGAAAATTTAATATGACCTTACTCATATACCTACCTAATTACCCTAACAAAAGTTCAAAAATCGTTAGTCAGGATTTTTTTTTATACACGTTTTAACAAATTCATATAAATTCGTATATGAATATCGACTATTTTTACGTTAATTTTCAACTTAAAATCTGTATAAATCTTTTTTGGTGTGTCCGATCACATTGAAACTTGGAATATAGATATAAAAACATGTTTCGAATCTTTTGGTAACAGAAAATTTCTAACGAGTTAAAAATTGAATATTTTAAGAGGGTTTAATAACGAAAAAACTCACCAAAAATCAGACAAATAACCGAAAAATACGTAAACAGTATATAAATAATATATTATATTACACTGAAGCTTTGCTCAGAATCGTTTTATACTAAAGAAATGAGTCATCATTTCTTTAAAACTTAATACATTCATCACCAATATCTTGTCCGAGGTTAGGTAAGGTGATCCCATGATAGAAAGTGCTATACACTCCTCACCATTATCTTGTCCGAGGAGCGAAGCGACGAAGGACGAACTTCCACCACCATTTTTTTTTTTATAAGCGTTTTAGTAAATTATTATATGAGTATTACGTAATAATTTGTATTTATGTTTATTTTCATCTTTCAAAATTTATTTGAAGTATTCAAGTATTCAATTCAAACAGTATATTTTAATTCTGAAGCTTTGCTCAGAAACGTTGAGCTTCAATAAATTCAATAAATCCATGTCCATTATTTCGTCCGAGTAGCGAAGAATTTCCCGTAGGGCGAAGTACCTACGTACTTTTTTTTAATATGATATTACATTTTATACCAACTATCATCATCGATAAAAAATGTACAAAAATATAATTCTTATACAACTGAACCTGTACACGAACTAACTTATAAATATTATAAATTGGGACCAAAGGGATTAAATTGTTTGAAATAAAATTATTTCCATTGATGAAATAAAAACAGCATTTTCGTACATTTAAAACATTTATGGAAAGTTTTAAGTAAATATAAAAGTGGGTTTGTTGAGTTTCACTATAATACAATTTCATAAATCAGTCTTTAAAGTGTTCTTAAATTTGCTGTTGATATTTATCTGAATATATATGTTTTTAATATATTTCAGAAAAACATAATTCATTCACTATTTCGATAAATAAAAAATTAACGTTTCATCTATACGGATAATATTATATATTATGTATAAGAGACTTCAACGCACACAACATTTTAACGTTTCCGTTAATATTCATAGATAATTATTTATTTTTATTCCTTATTTATTTTTCGTCTTATTGCATTATTTATACGATGAGCTTTTAGCCGGCTGAGTTTATATAATTTTATAAGAATATAATTAATCGTTAAAATATAGTTTGCTTATTTGTAAGGCCTTATTTCATGAACTCCTTGATTTCGTTGACACAATGTCTGATTTCGTTAAAAAAAGTAAAAGGATTCGGTTACCATGATATCAGTGGAGAATTAAAGCTTATTTTTGTTTAATGATTCGAAATTAGCTAATAAAAGTTTAATACATTTTCTTTAATTTTGAGTCGGGATTTAAATATGTAACATGAAGATTTTTTGATTTTTCAAAACACTCTGCTATAATTAATAGACCTGAACAAATATAATGTCCAGTATGCGAATCGAATCCTTTAATATTATTTCTTAAACTTAGGTTTATCTCGTTTATTAACGCAAATTCAGAGAGTGTTTAACTTTAAATAGTTGAAATTTCTTTTATTGTATAAATACGTTATTACATCTTCTCGAACATGGTTTACGGGTGAAACAAAGGGCGTTTTGTCTTTTAAGTGACTCGTACATAATATTAAGTTTATTGTGTGTTGTGTTCGCGTCAAGAAATGTTATTACTATTATTTATTATTAATATTATTATGCGTTTCGGCTATATTCGTTGCGCGCGCGATGTTTCAAGGTTGGGTTGTAGTAATACTTTCACTTCCTACATTGGTTGCACTCGTGAGGTTTTCTCACGTCGTATTATTATTATTACTAATAATACTAAAGAGGCTTTTAAATGTGATGTCGAAATTGTACTTTCGTCGTAATTTCTACGTTCACATGAGCCAAAGTATTCACTTCTCATTTTAATTTATATGGTGTACTGTTGTTGCACATATATGTATATATATATATATATATATATACAGAGAGAGAGAGAGAGAGAGAGAGAGAGAGAGAGAGAGAGAGAGAGAGAGAGAGAGAGAGAGAGAGAGAGAGAGAGAGAGAGAGAGACAGAGATAGAGACAGAGAGAAAGAGAGAGAGAGAGAGAGAAAGAGGGAGAGAGAGACAACCGTCATTACTAATTGGAATATAAACGATTCGCTCACGCACATCGAATAATTATTTACAAATACCACATACACGTATATTCTTATATATTTTTCGAGAGGAAATATTTACGTAGTTAAACACGCATTTAAACAAAGCCACTACATACATTGCAAATTATGACAACTTAAAAACTAAATCCAATCATCCAATTCAATTCCAATTTCAAAACCAGTGTATTTTAGGATGCAAAAATGATGATGAAATCAGAATTGGATGATTGGATTTAGTTTTTAAGTTGTCATAATTTGCAATGTATGTAATGGCTTTGTTTAAATGCGTGTTTAACTACGTAAATATTTCCTCTCGAAAAATATATAAGAATATACGTGTATGTGGTATTTGTAAATTTTTATTCGATGTGCGTGAGCGAATCGTCTATATTCCAATTAGTAATGACGGTTGTCTCTCTCTCTCTCTCTCTCTCTCTCTCTATATATATATATATATATATATATATATATATATATATATATATATATATATATATATATATATTCTTTTTTGTTAACATTTTAATATAATATATGTTTATAAATAAATAAATTGTAATATAAAAATAATTATTTATTACTATAACTATACCTGTACATATACATTTGTATATGTAACATGTATCACATCTATTTTTTAACTGTACTGATTGGTTACTTACGAAAGCTGGTCGTTTTTGTTTAGTATTATGTAGATTATATTATCATAATATTATAGTTCTGTGTTTATCAATAATTGTCTTAGGCAGCGATTCTCAAACTTTTTTGTTCGCGGAGCCCTTATTTTCATAAAAAAAAAAAACGTAGCCCCAAAAATCAAAAATCTCTATTTGATACAACAATAATTCATAAAAAATGATGTCAATTGTAAATGATTTGCTTTTTATTAATTTTTTTCTTTTGTACCTTGTAGAATGTAGATTGTAAATAAGTAAACTAAATTATCCTATATGTCAAATTTGAACGAAATTTCCGACTTTTATCTCATCTCATTTTGACTATGACACAAAACATGTGGATCTATAAATAGTTTAAAGTTTTAATGTTTTAAACATTTTAAATAATACTTATTGATACGATCCAAATGGTATTGAATATCAATATAAAAATGTAACTAAGAAATACAATAATTTAATACAGTAGTCACTCGATAATTCGAAATTCAGGGGACCGAGTTAAAAATTCGATTTATAGAGGTTTTCGATTTACCGAGTGTTCGAATAACCGAGGGGAAAAAAATTAATTCGAATTAAAGAGAGGTCAGAGGTGGAAGTTTTTACATAATGTATTACGTTTATTTTGACATTTACTTATTATAAATATTATTATTTATATTTTAAAATTATTAATTGATATTTATTTATTATTATATTTTACATACATATTACGTATTAAAGAAATTATATATTATAGCATTGTCTAACTTACTGATAGCATTGAAAATTGTATCGCATCTTTTTTCGTCCATTTCAGATTGCGCAAAAAATTGACGTAATCCTGACATAAAAAATTTTGCTTCTCTTAACGATATGACAGGAACCTCCACCTCCGCCTCCTCTTCCTCGTCATCATTGTCAGAATTGTGCTGATTGGCTGAAGTAGATTGAATAATTTCCTCGTCGGTAAAAGTACCAGAAGTTGCGATATTATCATCAAAGTGAATAAAGTCTTCAAATGATACAGGAACTTCTAGTGCATAGCAGAGGTTTATTTTGGTATAAATTAGGTAGGTAAGACACGATAACATTAAACTACGAAAATATTTAACCATCTCCGTTATTAGTTTCATTACGAGTACGTTAAATAGATTGTACATGATCCTTATAAATATGAACGTACATAATAATTATAATTGAGTTTAAATAAATTCGAATTATAGAGATTCGTGAAAAAGAAATTCGAATGGTAGAGTGTGCCTCACCGACAGACATTTCGAATTATCGAGGGGACCGGAATTCACGTATTTTTTTCTAATTATAGAGGTTTTCCCAGGGGACTTAGCGTTTAGTTCGATTTATGGAGTTTTTCGAATTATCGAGGTTTGAATTATCGAGTGACTACTGTAACTTGAATTTAATAAATACAAATATGCCCAGGGAGCCACGGAGCCCCTAGACTACTCTCGTGGAGCCCTAGGGCTCCGCAGAGCATAGTTTGAGAACCGCTGGTCTAAGGCATTGACGATGTTATTTTACATCTTAAGTACAGCCAAAAATCCATTGGTAATATTATGACCTAATTTTAGATTTTGTGTGAATTGAAGGATCAACTGATTTTAAAATGGTATTTATTTAAAACATTTTTTCATAAACATTTTTTTTTTCAAAAGCTTCATTCGTAGTATCTTAAGATAAAAAAATTTTCGGGTTTAGAAGACGACGGCTGAGGATGTAATCAAAAAACCACCAATCGCCTTATTATTTTTGAAATTAAAAAAAAAATCGAGTTTTAGAGTGGATATAAAAACGGCCGTGAACTCAACCACCGTTTTTTAAACCGAACTCTGAATTTTCATTTTATCAGGTGTACTTTAAACAGGGTCCCATCCAGTTTGGTCGTTGATCCACGCGTGAACTAGTTACTTATAGGTTTTGTAGAATTATAAAATATTGACACATTTGCTATGTGACACTAAATAAAACACATTAAATTATAATTACATTAATTGTGTAATTTAATATTATTTAGTAAATCTACAAAAGTAATCGTAGTAATCGATTGAGAATTATTTCTTCATAAAAAAATTTACAAATTTAGCGTTTGGCGATTTTCATAATATTCGCTTCAGATCACAAATAAACGTGTAAAGTAAGAAACCCACACAGTCCATTCCGTAAAGTATTATAATCGTTTTCTTAAATGAAAAAAATGTCTTCAATGAAAAATCCCCGAGTCGCGATTTTTTCAATTTGTTTCACTATCCAAATATTCGAGTAATTGACGTGTTCTTGGCGGCTCGAAACTCGTTTTAACGCGTTAGTTGTTGTAGTTGTAAGCGCGTAGTTCGTGTCGAATTACACGGTACAACGAGCAACCATCATACCACATGGGATCCTGATACACGCAAGTCAAATTTCATGGCACCACCGGTCGGGTTTAGTCAAGCACACCGACAAAGTGATATTAAAGCAAACAAAATCGATTATGGAACGGATGAAAAAGGCTTTGTAAACGCCAGACGCCGTTTACTTGATCCAAATTTGGGTACGCGATTTCACTTTGCTGTCGCATTGATAACAGGATCCCATGCGGTTCGGTCGTCGTTTCGTGAGCAAAACGAAACAGTCGTATTATTTATAGAACACGGGAACACGCCGTGCGCCGCCTTCGCCACCACAGTTCATAGGCCACCGCGAGGCCTCACGCCATTCGATCAAAATTCTTTTGAAGCCGCCCGATTCGTACCAGGATCCCATGCGGTGGGTATCGTCGAATTTTCTCACTATTTTTACGCGTTTCGGCGGTATACGTCGCGCGCTCTATGTTTCAAGACTGGATTGTAGTAACGACTTTCACTTAGTACATTGGTCGCGCTCGCGTCGTTAGGTAACACGCCGTGCGCCGCCTTCCCCTCCACACGTTCACAGACCACCGCGAGGCCTTACGCCATTCGATCAAAATTCTTTTGAAGCCGCCCGATTCGTACCAGGATCCCATGCAGTAGGTATCATTATTTTCTCACTATTATTTCGCGTTTCGGCGGTATACGTCGCGCGCTCTATGTTTCAAGACTGAATTGTAGTAACGACTTTCACTTAGTACATTGGTCGCGCTCGCGTCGTATTTTTAGTACTATAATAATAATTATTATTATTTCTATTATTATATTTTATGTTGATCCGGTCCCACACGACTGGTGTACTCGTGACTTGACAACATTATTATGACGTATTTTGACGTTCCTACACGACTCGTGTATACGTAAAATGACCATATATTTTTTTAATCAAAACGGGACAAAAAAAAATCATAAATATTTGTTACAAACAAATATTTTTTATTTAATAATATTACTAGCAAATTTCTGTGGTACTTATAATGTTTTTAAAGGACAAAAAAATTAAATTAACTTATTACACTTACTAGGTAATTAACTTATTATAAACAAAATGTTTTCGTGTATAAATTACAAAATTAAATACTTGTAAATTTTTCTAAAAACGATATTTCGTCAAAGAACATTTATTTTCATTATTATTTTTTGTCTACTTTTTTAAAACGGGACATTTTAGCGTCCCGAAGATTTCCCAGGGGACAACGGGACAGAGATTCAAAAAACAGGACTATCCCGTTCAAAACTTATGTATACGTCTTGTGTTTTCACCGATTATTTATTGGGAACCACCACGATTTATGAATAATATTATTTTTAATTCCTTTGACTCGTGCTGAATTTACCGACAGCCGATGGGAAACCACGAGTGACGACCGGGCGATTGAAAATAATAACATAATATGCTTTACGATTATACATCTCCTACACGACTCGTCGAGCATAGCGATTGTCGAACATTCGCCGAGTTCACGAGTCGTGGCCTTTAGCCATTGAAAACTATTCACAAGCACAATGTCGTCGGGACGAATAAATCTTCCGAAACAAATGTGACTATTGCCATGTGTATTTATAAGTATCTTTGAGCCATAATGACATCTAAATTAATATCATAAAGAAGTAAATTTAAAATGATCATAAATTTACATCATTATACCCTTAATAGTAATGAGGCTGTTTAATAAAAAATAATTGTTCGTATGTTATTATAACATTATATTAATCTATTAAACTATGAATTATTATGATATTTATCACACACTTGTTTTTTTGCTTATAATGTTTACTATAATAACCTTTATATTTTAATCAAAAATTAATGAAAAATAACCGACGAAATTATTCAACATCTTCACCATATAAAAATGATTAAGAAAACAAGATACGTAATATGTGGTCGTGTGTTGGTCTACAAATATATTCTATTTGAAATACGTTATTTGAACGCAATCATGACGTCATAAATGGGTAAGTCGAATGCAGTGACAACACCGAAACATTTCTGTTTTAGATATTAATTTAAAAAAAACTTATACCAGGAGCGAACAAGTATTCTGTACATTTGTTGTGGCCATAGGCGGACCCAGACTTGTACATTTGAGTGTGCCCAACCTTTTTTGTAGTAATTTTTTAAGATGGGTAAGCTATAAACAAAATTTAATTCAACTGTTTATGGAATTTTTTTAGCAAATAATTTTTTCCATAAGACAATATATAAAATATATTAAAAATATATTCTCGGTTTCCGAGAAAAAGCAATATTTTTTCGCTAAAAATAGTTACCACCACTATTAGACCGATTAGACCGAAGTTTTTGTATGGAGGACAATTACGTCGAATATAATATATTCAATATGACGATAAACGAGTACGATGTAATGATTTTACTCGTCTAAACATCCAGGCTTCGTTAATAATGTAAAAAAATAACGATTGATAAAAAATACACGTAATTATTATTTCAGAGACTGAACTCTTGCAGTTTTACTTATGAAAAACTGAAATTTAATTGATGTGTATTTATACTATGAATTTTTTTTTTTTTGTTACATAAGAGTGTGCCTTGGCACACCCGGCACACCCCGTAGATCCGCCTATGGTTGTGGCCTGCCGGCCGTTGCTTGTTGTCTTAAGACGATCCCACACGACTCGTGTATAGTTGTGTATACTCGTGTTTTCACCGATTATTTACTGGCAACTATCACGATTTATAAATATTTAATTTCAATTCCTTTGACTCGTGCCGAATTTACCGACGACCGATGGGAAACCACGAGTGAATGAAAAAAACGGCGATTGAAAATAACCGTTATGCTTTACGATTATACATCTCCTACACGACTCGTCAAGTATAGCGTCAAGTATAAGCGACTCGTCAAGTATTGCCGAACATTCGCCGAGTCGTGTGGGACCGGCCATTAAAAACAAGCACTACGTCGCCGGGACTTAGTTTTTTTCGCGTGAATTTTGAACAATTTGTACCAGGAGTTTATGCGGATACCTCTGCTCTCGACGTTTTATCGGACGCCATTCGTCTTCTCGGCCGCTAAACCAGTTAAAATTTTAATCAAAAATTCATGAAAAATCACCGACGAAATTATTCAACATCGTATAAAAATATAAAAATCATATAAAAATGACTAAGAAAATAAGATGCGTTTTATGTGTTCGTGTGTTGATTACATTGGTCTCCAAATATACTCTGTATGAAATACGTAATTTGAACGCAATCATAACGTGACAAATGTCACGTGGCAAGTCGAATGCAGTGATGAATGAACACCAAAACATTGTTTTTTTACATATTAAATTTAAAAAAAAACTTATACCTGGAGCGAACAAGTATTCTTTTTTCAAAAGTAACCTTCTGTACATTTTTTGTGGTCTGCCGGTCGTTGCTTGTTGTCTTAGCCATTAAAAACTATGCGCAAGAACTACGTCGTCGGGACTTAGTTTTTTTCGCGTGAATTTTGAACAATTTGTACCAGGAGTTTATGCTGATACTTCTGCTCTCAACGTTTTATCGGACGTCATTCGTCTTCTCGGCCGCTAAACCAGTGCACGTAAATTTAGCAGTAACTATATTGGTTACGTGGACGAGAATAATATTTAAGCGACGTATAAAACATACAATTTAAGAAAACTAGAGTGGTTATCAAAGACCCATTCGGATTATTCGTAGAAAACGTAGTTAATTACTGTTGATATTACTGTTTTGGGAGGTGCTTAGTTGATTGACAATACTTAAAATCGGTTTTAGAAAATCACGTGACTCGCCGCCGACGGACTACACAGTAACTATAAATATATATATATATATTTATATATATATATATATATATATATATATATATATATATATATATATATATATATATATTTATTTATTTATATATACTTATATTTATTAATACTTTAAGAGACTTTAGGAATGTTTTTCAATCTTGTTTCAAAATCTCACAGTTTCAATGAAAATAATTGAGTACTTCATGCATATTAATAGGTAAGTCGGAATTCAGTGACAACAACGAAACATTGTTTTTTTACGTATTAATTTAAAAAAAACTCATATCAGGAGAAGTGTTCTGTACATTTTTGTGGTCTGCTGGACGTTGCTTGTTGTCTAAAAACTATGCGCAAGAACTACGTCGTCGGGACTTAGTTTTTTTCGCATGAATTTTGAACAATATTTGTATCAGGAGTTTATGCGTAGGTATATCTCTACTCTCGACGTTCTATCGGACGACACTCGTCGGCCGCTAAACCAGTGCTCGTGAATAATTCAGCCCTGACTTATTTATAGTGTCTGAGACGGTATACTTTCATGACGAGATATAAAATTAACTTATAAAATTTGAGTTTTTATACTGCTGGGCTCGAAATGTATGGTCATTGATTATAATTGTAAAATTTAACCCATTGGAAACACCGTGGTGCACGGGTAAATATTATAATTTGTATTAATAATTAATATAAATATCATATATAATGTATATCAAAACATTAAGAGCTTTATATAATATATAAAGTAATACAGGCGCGATCGTAATGCTACGATTATTGTTGACATAGCCGAATCTCATAAAATTATTACTTTTAAAAGACTTTCACATACATGCCAAAATAATTTAATGTTTTATTTTTCCTACAACTAACAATGGACGTTATATTTGTTTTAATAATTTCTGCTTCAAGATTTCAAAAGTGTGTTCTACTATTGATTAACTATTTCTGAATTTGATTTTTTCGAAGCAGTTTTATTTAATTTAGGGATAAAAAAAATTCTTTTAGTTAATATTAGACTCGGAAAAAAATTCCACTCCTTTCAGACGCACGTGAACGCAAATAAAGTTGATATGAATTAAAATCTTAGAAAATTTACTATAGCTTAGATAATGTGGTTAAGAAGTATAACCGAGCAGTTTATATGTATGATTCAAACAAAAATAAATAAATAAATAAATAAAAATAGTCAAGAAAACGCGATAATCACATTTATTTTTCAAACTAATTTTTAACTGTAATTTATAAAATTATTTGTATTTCAAATTTAACTTGTGTACTCACATTACGGTTCAGTATCTATAATTTCACCGAGTTAAATATAAAACTATTATGACACGTATAAATAACTATTATTAAGAGTCATAATTTATGACTATTCGTGAACAATAACAACACAAGAATGAGAACGTATTTGATTGAAGTTTGGTGTGTAACTTGAACTTACCAAATTACTCTCTGACATTATCGATTCTAATTACGATAACTCGTTGCACAAACAAATGTTTATAATAATTTCATAAATATCGAAAATGATCAAATTCATCTAATTATATATTTTCGGCGGTTTTGCTTGAGGCAGACGACACCGCAAGGGTTTCTGGTGCGAGTCACACCGCTTCAAACGTACGTATTTAAATCGAGTGGCGCTACGGTGCGGCCTCGGTGAAGGCGGCGCGCGGCGTTTTCCAGTGTTTGGTCTATACGAGTAAAATACCGTATGTTCAAAATAGTACGTGTCATTATAGCATTCATTTTAAAGCGAAGAAAAGTTGAGGGTGAATTGTACACATTATGTAACGTGCCCGCTATCCCTAGTCGAGTACCTACGTGTTGTTGGTGGCTTGAAACAGTTGAAATTCGTTGTTGTTGTAACGCGTTGAGCACGTAGATCGCGTCGAATAACGGTACAACGAACAACGATCAATCCACATAGGATCCTGATACATGTAAGTCAAAATTCATGGAATTGTCGGTCGGGTTTAGTTATCAAGTCATTAAGTCATTAAGTGTAGATATGTCGTTATCGGTAAAAGTAGCGATAGCTATCGTGGTCAAAGGCAAAAATAGATTTCAATTTAAGATTTTCTGCACAGCCACATCATTAAAAGATACCTTTTATTTTGAATCTAATAAAATTATGAAATGAAGTTTAATTTTGATCCGTTTTGATAATTTTTTCGCTCTTTTTACATTCGCGTTTTTGCTTTCGCTCTTTTGCTTTCGCTCTTTTGACGGGATACCGTCCAGTGGGACTGACTATGGTCGTACTGTAATTTAATAGAATACTATAGAATCATAAGTCATAAACCAGTGACATGGTTTTAGAATAACAGCCACTATCATTCAAACAATTGAAACGAGTAGTTTCAAAATCAAAAATAGACTATGAATAATATAATATGTGCCTCATTTTCGACATTACCAAACATAGATGATTACTAAATAAAATAAAATCTATTATTAATTAAAAACAAAAAATACAATTCATTATTATTGCATCTATAAAATTAGTATAAAATCTAAGTAAAAGTAATCGTAGAATACCGACCGTGTATATAATATACAGAAAGCTTAAGATGGCCATTTAAAACGTATTACTGAGAGAGAAACAACTTTATTTAAGCGAGCTGCCCTACTTTGCGGGTTGCTATAAGACGCAGCACACTGTTCGATACATAGATAAATCAGATTATTTTGAATTTACAGTAAAAACACATTTTCTAAATAAACAATACAAATGGGTAAATATAACTTACATTGAAACAAAATATTATGGAATGCAGTAGACTGCAGAGAAAAATAAACTTATTATTACGAATATAAATGATAGATGATCATTTATAGGTATCTTTTAAAATTGATAAACAAATTTTTACAAGATCGTCAGTAGCGAGACTGAATGATCCGGAGAGTGATTTCAAGAGTCCCGATGCTGTACGCCGAGCTCCAAACCAGAGTCCAAATACCAGCGTCCCAGCTTATGATACCATATTGCTCTTGTAGCCACAGATCGACGGTTCTAACGAAATCACGGTTTTTAGATTTATTTCGTCGAGCCTACGGGTTTAACTAATTGACCAAATCGTTAGATTAATGTATCGATCAATCGTGAAAATCATAGAGTATGACGTGCTTTGGTCACTGCCGACCGGATTCGTTGAACAGTGTTTCGTGTATGAGCTTAAAAGCAATGAATGTTTTAGTGATCATATTATCATATTATCATGGCATCGGGGAAGGCGGTTAGATAACGCGGTCACCAACGGACCAGTGAAAACGGATAGTGTGGACCGGCCCTTATCGTGTTGTTCCGTACGAGTACTATAACCGTGTTCGCCGTTTCGTACGGCTCACGAAACAACGACCGAACCGGATGGGATCCTGTCATGAGACGGACAGATAAAGTGCAACCGCGTACCGAAGTTGGGTTTAGTGAAATTGGGCGGCCGAATTAACAACGCTTAGGTTATCTACGTCCGTTATCTATCCGTTATCTACGTCCGACTGTTATCGTTTTAAAAATAAATAGCGATCAGATAACACTCTACCTAACTAAGCCGATTTGTGCCATGATTTTAGACTTTCGTATAACAGGAGCCTATGCGGTGTGCTCGTTACTCGTAGCTACGTACGTATGTTACGTGCTTGATCTATTCGATGCGATATATGTCCTGTACGTCCAATGGTCCGCGGTGGCGGTAGCGGTAAAATATCGCAGAGCTGCGAATACAAATTCTCCGGCTGGACCTGATTTTTATTTTTAACGCCACAGCCTCGTGATATTATTATTTTTTTAATCCAAGAATTAACACCACTAAATAGTGAAAAGTACGGTAGCATGTACATTGTACTTATGTGTGTATTGTAAGGTAGTGTGATTATATATTATACTGTATTTATAGGTACTACTAGTACCTATAGTTACTACGACTGCACTTTTTACTTAATATCAAGTATTTATTAAAAAATTTTTTTCTAATAATTTAATAAAATATTTTTAATTTTATACTATACAGTATGTAAATTAATTGGAAAGTCAGTAGTTATTACTCTTAATATAACGCAGATATTGAAGTTCCGTTTTTTTATATATAATGTGTGACTTATAGCCCATCTTTTACCATGGTAAAAAAAAATCCAAAATTCAAAACCGCCAAACATTTTTGACAAGTTTCGAAAATAGCCACTTTGTATAATTTCTTATGAGTTACTCAGAAAAAAAAAACTTTGAAATCGGTTGAATTTTGAATGAATGAGATCTTTTTATATTTTCAAAAAACACATGTATTGACAACAAATGGATTTTTTATCCACAATTCATTTTTATATTTCACCGATTTGTCATTTGGAAAATACTGGAATTTTGAAATTTTGAAATAAATCACTTAAGCCTCGTGGAACCCTGAAGTGATATTCGTGGAGCCCCAGGGTTCCGTGGAACACATTTTAAGAAACGCTGCTCTAGAGCATACGTGCATCGGCAACTTGAATCGTGGCCCGCACACAATGTTCTGTTACATTGTCGTGTGTTTCAATAATGTTTTTCAAAGACAATTTCAAATAATTTCATTCAATTGACGTAATAAATTTCAAGTATCAGTGTAAACTATGATTTATAAAATATCAATATAAATGGATATGTTTATAGATTTGGAAGCGCAGAAAAAACTCTTCACGCCTAAGTGACGAACATTTAAACGCTGCATCTCGAATTTCGACGACAAGCTTACAAGCCGATATAGAAAACAAATGCGATACAGGTATGGAAATAGTATTTTATAAAAACTTCATATTTTTTTTAATTAAATCAATTTTTTTTTTGCAGGAAGTAATTTTTCCTACTGAGAAACTAGTATATTTGTGTATTTATATATTTTCAGTGTAAAATAACTAAATTCAATGGTAACAAAATTATTAGTATTGCCTATATCGTACACTAACTTTTTATATGGCCCTCCGAGAAAAGTTGATCAAAAATATGGCCTGCACGGACGCACGATTAAAAAGGTTGCCGACCCCCTCTAGAGCAACATCGCTCTAATTCTAATCGAATCAATTTTCATCTAACGAAAAATGGCGAAAACTGAGATAATCGAGGAAAATATTCAAATGCACAATCTACATAGGTACCTAGTATAATTACTTAATTTTTCCAGAGTTGTTTTATCACGAATGTATAATTCATATGTAAAAATATTCAAATAAGATCTACTGTAACAGTAAAATAATCTAGAAGTAAGCATTCGATTCAATATTTTCGTAGAAAAACAACTCGTCATAAATACGAACTATGATGAATCGTTTTTTTTTTCTTAAGTCGCACTCAATGTATAAAAGTTTTGAAGTTACGAACAATAGTTATTTTATTTATATAAATTCTTAAATACAGTCAAATTCGCTTATAACGATCTTCGAGGGACCTAGAGAATTGGATCGTTATATCCGAATTTTGTTATATCCGGATTAAAAAATACTCGATTTTTCTGAAAAATTGATCTATTAAACAGATTTTTATACTATTTTTTATTATATTGTAAACTACAATATATGTAGACGTATTAACAATATTGAACGTACTACTATTACATACTTCATGTATTTATGGCTAAAATAAAACTATGAACCTGCACATTTTGTATATAATATATTTTAGATAATGTTAATCAATTTTTAATTTATAAATACTCACTATGTATATATGTATACACGATAATATTGTTATAGGTATAAGTCGGATTTATATTCTCTTAAAGTCCTTAAAATATGATGTTTTATGTCCTTAATTATGCAAAATATTCTTTTAATATTTAATAAAAAATTCAGTTTAAATTTATTTTTAGATTCTGAGTGATCGAAGGATCTTATGGTTTTACAATGATGTTTATTTATTTATTTATTTTTTTTTATTTTTTTTTTTCTGTAAACACTTTTTCGTATAGAAATCCTTGTCTAAAAGTTTCGTCCAGCAACTTTTTAGATTTGAAATTGAACTGAGATGGTACTTTAGAGAGGTCATTTTTTCAAAATCTCCATAGTTTTTCCAGTAATCAAGAATAATGATCGAAAAACTGAGTAAAAACGGTAAAATCGGTAAAAATCCGCCGTAAACGAGATTTTCACTGTTCAGATTTTAGGTATTTACTATTTAGTCATAAATCAAAAAGTATTGAAGCTACAAACTTGAAAATTGTATCCAATATCAAATACATACTTTTTTATATTGGACAACATTTTCAGAATAATTATAGCACTTTTGACTTAAATATAGAACTTTTAATTTACCAAATTGTTTGAAAGTTTTTATGTAATATAATTTTAAATATTTGACAAAAAGTTCTGAAAATTTAATATGACCTTACTCATATACCCACCTAATTATCCTAACAAAAATTCAAAAATCGTGAGTCAGGATTTTTTTTTATACACACTTTAATAAATTATTATATCTCACCAAAAATTATACAAATAACCGTAAAATACGTAAACAGTATTTAAATAATAATGTATTATATTACACTGAAGCTTTGCTCAGAATCGTTTTATACTAAAGAAATGAGTCATCATTTCTTTAAAACTTAATACATTCATCACCAATATCTTGTCCGAGGACCGAAGGGACGAAGGACGAACTTGTACCACCATCATCTCACTTACCAGCCTTTTATTAATTTGGTATTAAATAAAATAACTATATATTGTTCAATGTGTTCCGGTGTCATTTTAGTACGCCGATTTGTAAGATGTTTTTTGTATATGCTAAGGGACCGTTCGACATCAACCGATGTCACTGGAGAATATTGCAAGTCGGCTACCATAGCCGGTGAATAATTTTCCGAAAGTGTACCTGGAGATTAATTTTTATTAAAACCCAGAAATTAATCATTTAGTGAACATTGTATTTATACCAAAGTGCTGATATAGGTACGTGAAATAATATATTCATTACATGCCGATATTACAATAATATTCTCAAATATTCTCTAACGTGTTAAATAATATTCTCTAACCCCTAAAATGTGTTTTTTTATGCAAAATAAATTTTTTTCCTATGAATTCTGTGTTTCATGAATAGTATAGATTTCTCGCTCCCATTAAACTGCATAGACTAGAAACCTCTAGTTATAGGTGATTATAAAAAAAAACAATTTTAACCGCAAAATAACATCGTTATATCCGCGGATTATCGTTGTAACTGTAACTGATGTCGTTATACACGGCCAAAATTACTGTAGACGAGATGTTAAACCAAACAAACACATGGCTGAGAATCGTTTTATCCGGAGCATCGTTCTATACGACATCGTATTAAGCGGATTCGACTGTATTTTGAGAGCCTTCATACCCTTAAAAAAATTTCGTATATCTATGCCAACTTCCTAAATCAATACGATAAATACATATTACTTCATGAATTAAGATGTATTTGATCATATTCTCAAATTTTTTATAATATATAGTTATTTATGGTACATATTTGTATTTCAGAAATTGCATGAACTAATCTCTTGAACGCGGCTTGCAATCCTTCCTTTTTTCCCCCAACCTAATATAAAACCAACGGAAAAGTCAAAATATGCGCTCATTTAAGTCTCCTACGTATATATTATATGTATAGATTAAACTCAATTTTTTATTTAGCGTTAGGGACTAATGGCTTTTATTTTGCTGATATATTTCAGATTGCAAATTCAATAACACTAAAACTGATTTATTAAATTGTATACAAGTAAAAATCAACAAATCCACTTTTATATTTACTTAAAATTTCCCAGAAATGTTTTAAAAGTATGAAAATGCTGTTTTTATTTCATCAATGGAAATAATTTCATTTCAAACCAATTAATCCCTTTGATCCCAATTTACAATAGTTATAAGTTAGTTCGTGGACAAGTTGAGTTGTTTAACAATTATATTTATGTATAATTTTTATAGATTATGATATATATATATATATATATATATATATATGATATATATATATAGAAAAAACTGATATGTTAGTACGTATACCTATATTTTCGATAAATTATCGCTGGTTATCGTTTTCTCATCGTTCGTTCAAATATCACGCATTGTTATTAATTTAAAAAAATAATAATAAATAAATAAATAAATAATTAACATCTGAATTGAAATGTATTGTATAATAATGTATAATAGTTGTACTTGCAAGATTCCAAATTCAAATACAAAGTATATAATGTAAAATCTTTTTTGAATTTGAATAGTATATTTATTAATTTACAGTTTGTATAGGTATTATAGTATGAAAAACTTACTAATTTTAAAATAAATTAAATTTTGAAATGAATTTAAATAAAATTTATTTTAATATAAATTATTATAAATAGATCCAATGCATCACATAAAATGAAAATTTTTTCGGATCCCCTAGAAAAAATTTGAAAATAAGCGAAAATTTGAAAATAATCGAAATTTTTCAATTTTAAGGTTTTGGTATCCCTGAATTCGTAATTTTTTTCTCTATTTCTTAAGAGTGACGCAATCTATATAACTATATTGTAAAATTTACTATTAATAAAATAAACTTATTGCACTAAGGCACGGTTATAGGTAGTTGATAACAATAAAGCCTCTCCTGAACAATTTTACTTTTTTGATATACGGCCGTCTTGTACTGAAAGTACGAAATTACCAAGTGCAATTATTATTATCAATATTTACAATACCTAGGTAATATATTTGTATATAAATGTATGTATAATTAATTAATTAATTAATTAATTTATTGATACAGAATAAGTGAATAGATTAAAAATAATACGAATTATACTGAATATGTATTATACAGTACACTTGGACACTTGGTGATAATTAACAAAAGTTCCAATTAGAATATGTTTAGTTTGTATGAATTAAATAAAACTAGACGTTTTAATCTGGTTGAGTTATCATTAAAAAAATCAAACTGTTTTAATGTTTTTGCTGTTGTTAGCATTCTATTGATCGGAGCGTGTAAAGACTGTGATTTTGGCGTTTGGAAGGACGGTAAAATGTTTGTGGTACACGTGTGTTAACACGAGGGACATTTTAGGGTATGAGGTTTAGTAGTTCGGGGCAGTCGATTTGAGAGTTCAATAATTTATGCAGCCAAAGTACAATGTCATTCAACTTTATGCGTTTAACAAAGGTCTCAATATCAAATTCCTGTGATAGCTGTTCTAAAGATAAGTTTGTTTAATTTGTGTTGTAATAAGAAATAATAATAATGAAAATCGCCGAATACGTTCACACTCGAATCAAATAAAACCTTAACCTTCATACAATTCGTTAGATATATTTGATAAAAGAGCAGCTTTATAGAGATTTTTTCGTTCTTTTCCCGAAGATTTTGGATTGTAGCGAAAATATAAATGGACCTGTTACAACTTTTGAACTTGACGATTTTTTCGGGTATCTTGGGAGTCTCCCACAGATAATTTTCGGTTCACTAAAAAAGCAATAGCCGCAGGTGGCCGTACGAGTACACGGAAATTTCCGTTGAAGCTACAACAGACTCGCTGCTGCAGTGTGTAGGCACGTCGTGTAATAATGTTATTATGACACGACGGTTATTGACGCACGGTGCCGCGGGGGTCCGGGAGGTTTGGACTCGGAGTAGCCGTGCCGGCCGTCATCGTCGTCGTCGTCCGTGGTGCCGTACACAACAAATACACGCGTTCGGTTCATGAATTACCGATGAGAGAGGTCAATTATACCAGGGGCGTAGCTTTTGGACAGCGCCGGCGAGCGCGCGGTCATCGTACACGGTGAAGTCTTCGGTCACGACTTACGGGACGCGTCCCAAACGTCGGCGGTGCGGCAGTGGTCTTCGTGTTTATGGTAATAGAGCAACGACTTCATGGAACGACGACGGTGTAACGTCGACGGCGGATGGTCCTAACCGGTTTTTGTTTCTGTACATGGATCTTAACATTGCCCGTTGGGTACGAGTGAGTGCGCTGTATGGACAGAGAATATACGAGCGAGCGTGAAAGAGAAAGACGAAAAGAGCGATGTATATAATATATAGGTATATACATAACTATAAAAAGAGAGAGACAGCGAGAGAGAAGGAGAGAGAGAGAGTGAGTGAAAGAGACAACCGTCATTAATAATTTGAATATATGTAGACGACTAGGTCATACATATCGAATATAAATATACGAATACTACCTATCTACACGTGCGTATATTCTTTCATATTATTGGTTGGGAGACTTTTGACGTGATAGAACTTAAACACGTTTTTAAACAAAGCCATTTCGTGAATTTGAAAATATCATAACTTACAAAACCAAATCAGACTACTAGAATTTCGCCATCATTTTTACAGACTTTAAAATACACGGGTTTCGAAAAACAATGATTTAACAAGCGTATGGAGGATGGTCCGACGGTCCTAACCGGTTTTTGTTTTCGTATATGGATCTTAACATCGCCCGTTGGGTATAAGCGAGTGCGTTGTATGAACAGAAAATACGAGAGGGTGTGACAGCGAAAAAGAAAGAGAGCGACGTATATATATATATAAAGAAAGAAAGAGAGAGAGAGAGAGAAAGAGAGAGAGAGACATGTTTCAGTGTATACGTCGTTTAATTATATTATAGCGTGGTGATATTAAGGCACGATGCCGCGGGGGTCCGGGAGGTTTAGACTTGACCGTCTTCATCGCTACCGTCAGCACCACCGGTCTCACACCGTAGAGATTACACGTGATCAACTCATGAATTACTGATGAGAGAGGTCAATTATACCAGGGGCGTAGCTTTTAGATCTTACCGGTGAACGTTGTCATTGCACACGGCGTGATCTCTGGTAACGATTTACAGGACGGGTACAGACCGCTGGTGGTGGTCTTCGTGTTTATTTTGATAGAGCTACGAAACGACGGTGTAACGTTGGCGGTAGATGATCCGACAACACTGTTGAGTCAGAACCAGTCTTCGTATCCGTGGATATATGGATCTAAAAATTCCCCAATAGAAACGAGTGAGTGCACTGTAAGGAAATAGAAAGAGAAAGAGAGCAATGCAATATATATACAGAGAGAGAGAGAGAGAGAGAGAGAGAGAGAGAGAGAGAGAGAGAGAGAGAGAGAGAGAGAGAGAGAGAGAAAGAGAGAGAGACAGACAGACAGACAGACAGAGACAGATAGAAGAAGAGAGAGAGAGAGAGAGAGAGAGAGAGAGACAACCGTCATTACTAATTGGAATATAGACGATTCGCTCACGCACATCGAATAAAAATTTACCAATACCACACACACGTATATTCTTATATATTTTTCGAGAGGAAATATTTACGTAGTTAAACACGCATTTAAACAAAGCCATTACATACATTGCAAATTATGACAACTTAAAAACTAAATCCAACCATCCAATTCTGATTTCATCATCATTTTTGCATTCTAAAATACACTGGTTTTGAAAAAAAAAAAAAAATTAAAATCATAGCAAACACAAAACTTAAATATTCTGCTATTGACATTCATTGGAAATACTTGAAATACTATAAGTATCTAATTTCAATCGAAAACACTCATGAACTTCGTTTAGAACTTTGCTCTAACTGTGTGTTGCACGACAATTAATTGTTTTTTTTTTCATTTAACTAAAGTAAATGGAATATCGGTCACAGATTGTAGATAAAAATACTAATGGTCGAATATTTGTGAATAATACATAGGTACCTACATTTATGATTTTATATAATTGAACATTTTGTTTATACTTCATCGTTATGAACAGAATATTGTATGTACTGTGTGGTCTATGAGAACAATTATTCGTGACTAAATAGTGTGAAAATCATACAATATGAACGTATTTTAATAATTTAGGTGAGAAAAGGTTAGAAGAAAAATATTTCATAAACAAATAATATTCGAAACATTTTGTTCACCCGTCTAACATCAGAGTGCGCTTTATCGTTTTACTTTTCAGGATTATCCGTCAACGGATTAAAAAAAAAACAAAAAAAAAATGTGGGAGCACTATGAACCCAATCGAGTAATGAACGAGTGTATAACGTGAAGGTCGTTAATGAAAACAGTATCGAATTTTAGAATGGTCGTAGTTTGTACCTATATTAAAATGATGGTGTGCAAATCACCTTAAAACGCAAGAAAATTTATGTAAAAAAATAAACGCACGTACAATAAAATAAATTATGTTATGAAATGTAATATTATGCATTATAAATGTATATTACAATACGAATTATAATATTCATCGTATGATATACGAATAATTCGTATAAAAATATAGTGATAATGCATTTCTTAGTCGGTTTTAGAAAACGGTGGTCATAAGATGACTCGTTTCTCGCACATTTTTAGTTACTTTTTTTAAATTTACCTAAAGTAAATGAAATATCGAAATACAATATTTATGACTACTTATTTATTTATTCGTGAACAGCACAAGTTTGGCATGTAACTTTTGGCATGTACATTGTACGACTTTTCTGACATTATCGATAACCTAATTACGATAACTCATAGCACAAACAAATGTCGACGATAATTTCATTGATATCGTAAATAATTAAATTTTCGTATTTTTGATCGCCTAATTATATCTTTCCGACGACTGCGTGGCGGTTGCGGTGTTGTTCGAAGCAGACGACACCGCACGGGTTTCCGGTACGAGTCGGGCGGCTTCAAACGTACGTATTTTAATCCGGTGGTGGTAGGTCGCGGCCCCGGTGAAGGCAACGCTCGTCGTTATCTCGTGTTGTTCTATACGAGTAAAATTCTGTGTTCACTGTTTCGTATATTACTTCACGTGACAACGGCCGAATCGGATGGGCTCCTAGTAGAAGACGAACGGATTTAGTGAAAACGCGTTTCTCAGTCGGGTTTAGTCATCGACATAATAATAATATATGGACTGCGCTTAGAGTGAGTAACTAAAAGCAGACATTGATATAGATTAGAGTGAGATAGTCATACCAGAGGCAAATCATGGATAAAAAGATACATTATTACATATCATACATATCATACATATCAAAGTATGTTATCAATAAACAACAATTTTACACATGGACAAAAATACGTAAAAACTGTAGTTATCTGCCCCTCTGATATATCTTTCTCTCTTGCACTATGTTGACTTTTATATCCGCGGGCTAACGGTGAGGAGTACGCAGTCCATATAATATTATATATGTCTATGGGTTTAGTAAACGGCAACCGAGTTCACAACGCATCTACACTCGACTTTTTTTTAGTTAGAAAATTTAATTTATAACAATTTTAAAAATAAATAATAGCACTTTATCGGTGTATAATTTACAATTTTAAATTAATTTATAATTTGATCACGCACTCAGGCCGTCGTTCACTAAATCCGACCGACTATGCCATGATTTTTGACTCTATTGTAGCAGGATCCTATGTGGTATGATAGTCGTTGAACGTGTTTTGTATTAAACTTATATTAGACGCGAGATACGCTCCGCCTTCACCGCGGCCACACCGTCGCTGCCACTCGATTATATTTATTATGAAGCCGCCCGACTCGTACCCGAAACCCGTTCTGTGTCGTCAGCCCCGCGCGTACAGTGAACACGGCAGTACGGACATGGTTATATAATAATATGTTTTGAACGAGGGATTAGCGGCGGGTCGCGGCACGTGCGGCACTCGGTTACTGCCGCAGTGACGGCGTGTTATGTAATATTCAATACGATTACGATACGTACGAGGTGCAGTATTAATAACAACGTTTGAAATCACTCGTCTCAGCGCGGCGGCATCGCGGACAGTCACATAGTCTCCTGATACCTGGTGGCGCTTGAAAAACGTTTTTTTGGTGCGTTTTTTTGGTTAAACGGTTTATAACATATGTATAATATACGTAATGACCTTTCATAGTTTCTCTCGCGCCCATAACGATTATTCCATATTATACAGCAATCGACCGTTTGGAAAAAACCGTGTTGAGACGTCGAGAATTAATTATGACATCTTAAAACGTACCTTCTAAATTGTTTATTTTTACACACACACACACACACACACACACATATTTATGTATAAATAACACTGACACAAACACACCCATGCACCCAAACGGACACAACACCTTTAGTAGGCACATGTATATTAACTTGTTTTGAGGCAGAGCCCGGGCGGTTCGGCAACATTAGACGATCTACACGCAGTTGCCTGCATTTTGTTGAAGAGGGTATTTTTTCCCATACAATACAGGCTTGAAATTTAATGAATCGATTGAAAATCTTTAGAAACCAGTGTTCACGACAATCGTTCACTTAATATTCATATCCCTTTATTACTGAAATTGATTACTCTTTATTCGTATTCAACTTATGTAATAATAACCATTACAATTCGAGCATACAATTATTTATACATGTGAATTCGATACGAAGAAGAATTTTTACCTATGTTTAGTCTGATGTATACCAAATTATATAAATAAAACAAAAGTTATTATGTGTCATTAGTTAAAGATTTACGTTGACTATGAATGTATTATGTTTTTTTTTAATTTTATACGTATACTATATGATATATTTCTACATATATACATATATGTATAAAACTATAAGGATTGTATTTCAATATGTTTCATTTGATTTGTATTTTTTTTGTTTTAATTTAATTTCAATAGCTTAGATTATTAGTGAATTATATCGAAGATATGAAAGTAATTTTAATAGAACACAGTATCACATAAATACATTTATTTATTTATTTATATAATATACATAACGTTAAAACTTTCGTATTATTTGTAAGATAGTAAAAGTATTTTTGTAGCTACTACCATGTGTACCGTATATTATTTCATTCTCATAAAATTTGCACATTTTTTTTTTAAGTTTCATATGTATAATACAGTTTTGAATATTTCAAGTTTTTGTCAATATTACGTTTGAATTTATTATAAAATAACTGAAATCAATTAAAAGTCTCATATGCGACAAATTTTACCGTTTAAACTTGATTTTTCTGTAGTTTTTCCGTGTGCTACGAAAAACTACTGAGGAAAAAGAAAAATGAACCCTCAAAGTATAACCAACATCTAATTTTAGATTCTGAGTGAAGCGAAGGATCTTACGGTTTTACAATGATGTTTATTTTTTTTTTATATATATAACTTATTTGTGAGACGACAACCGATGTTGTCTCTTCATATGTATGTGTGTAAACAAAATACACACACACACACACACACACACACAACGGAAAATAATTTTAACCGCGCATGCGCAATGATCATTTAGAGGCGACAATATTTGTATCGCCTCAGGAACTAAAAATAGATTCTGTCATATGGGTGCAGAGATCACGTGTTCGAAATTCAAATAGACAACCACAATAAATCCAATGCCGACGCCTGTTGTATTGGATATGCCGTATCAATACGCCGGACTAAATGCTGTTTATATATGCGTATAAATAGTTTGGTAAACACGGCCCTGGTGGCCGAGTGGTGCAGTGCGTCTGATAAAACTGGAATGGAATTCTGAATTAGAGACGGCGCCGGATTGAACTCTCTTGATGGGAGAAAATTTTTTTGTTTTTTTTCTAGAATTTTGTTCGATTTAAATAAAATATATTTTTCCAATTTTAGATACTAAGTGAAACGAACGTCTAGATTTCATATTGTGTTTTTTTTTATAGAGATAATCACTTTTTGGGAAAGATTATTGCTCCAAAAGTGTTATCCAACAACATTGTGGATCGGAAATGTCATCTTGTTGGTACTTTAAAGAGGTTATTTTTCACTAGTTTTGATAAATCTTCCCATCGTAATGAAAAAATACCTAAAAATCGAGTAAAAACGTTGCTTTACACCAGATTTTCATAAAATCCCCTCATTTTAATCCATAAATT
This sequence comes from Therioaphis trifolii, assembly GCA_027580255.1. Classification (NCBI taxonomy): domain Eukaryota; kingdom Metazoa; phylum Arthropoda; class Insecta; order Hemiptera; family Aphididae; genus Therioaphis; species Therioaphis trifolii. The sequence goes on from CM050405.1 coordinate 38,895,571, forward strand.
CAATAATAATGGAGGTAGACGATTGAAATAATCACCAAATATCAATTTCGAAAAATCTTCTAAAATGCTTTGTTATTTTCGGTCTATGTATGATAATAAATACGTGAATAATAAAAATAAAATTACAAATATTAATTTTTTTATTAATAAAAGTTTTATTTATCCAACAAATTGTTCAAACTTTTAGATTCTGAGTGAAGCGAAGGATCTTATGGTTTTACAATGATGTTTATTTTTTTTTTTTTTTTCTTTTTTTTTTTTTTCTTTTTTTTTTTTCTGTAAACACTTTTTCGTATAGAAATCCTTGTCCAAAAGTTTCGTCCAGCAACTTTTTAGATTCGAAATTGAACTGAGATGGTACTTTAAAGAGGTAATTTTTCCAAAATCTCCATAGTTTTTCCAGTAATCAAGAATAACGATCGAAAAACTGAGTAAAAACGGTAAAATCGTTAAAAATCCGCCGTAAACGAGATTTTCACTGTTCAGATTTTAGGTATTTAGTCATAAATCAAAAAGTATTGAAGCTAGAAACTTGAAAATTTGATCCAATATCAAAAACATACTTTTTTATATTGGACAAAATTTTCAGAACAATTAAAGCACTTTTGACTTAAATATAGAACTTTTAATTTACCAAATTGTTTGAAAGTTTTTATGTAATATAATTTTAAATATTTGACAAAAAGTTCTGAAAATTTAATATGACCTTACTCATATACCTACCTAATTATCCTAACAAAAGTTCAAAAATCGTTAGTCAGGATTTTTTTTTATACACACTTTAATAAATTATTATACGATTTTTTTCGATATTGTCTGATTTCTTTTAAGTTTATTTCTAATGAATTATAATTGGTATAACAATTGAAGTTTAAATGAGTTATATCTAATTGAATATTTTATGAGGGTTTAATTACAAAAAAACTCACCAAAAATTATACAAATAACCGTAAAATACGTAAACAGTATTTAAATAATAATATATTATATTACACTGAAGCTTCGCTCAGAATCGTTTTATACTAAAGAAATGAGTCATCATTTCTTTAAAACTTAATACATTCATCACCAATATCTTGTCCGAGGTTAGGTTAGGTGATCCCATGATAGAAAGTGCTATACACTCCTCACCATTATCTTGTCCGAGGAGCGAAGCGACGAAGGACGAACTTCCACCACCATTATCTTATCGGCTTTTTTATTATTATCAACTACGTATTTTATAATCTGTTATACCCGTGCAAATAACGTAAAATCAAATTGCTATAACTTGGTCATTTTTTGACTTAGAAAAGAAATTCAACCACTAAAATTAATTAAAAAATACAAAAAAAAATAATTTGTGATCAAAAATGGATCATGCCATTTAAAAAAAAAATTATTATGCGCATGCGCAAAGTTAATTGTCAAAAAAATAGTCTAATTATTTGAAAAAGCAGAATTGAATTTTTAAATAATTAAAAATATCTAATTTTAGATTCTGAGTGAAGCGAAGGATCTTATGGTTTTACAATGATGTTTATTTTTTTATTATTATTTTTTTTTTCTGTAAACACTTTTTCGTATAGAAATCCTTGTCCAAAAGTTTCGTCCAGCAACTTTTTAGATTCGAAATTGAACTGAGATGGTACTTTAAAGAGGTAATTTTTCCAAAATCTCCATAGTTTTTCCAGTAATCAAGAATAACGATCGAAAAACTGAGTAAAAACGGTAAACTCGGTAAAAATCCGCCGTAAACGAGATTTTCACTGTTCAGATTTTAGGTATTTAGTCATAAATCGAAAAGTATTGAAGCTAGAAACTTGAAAATTTTATCCAATATCAAATACATACTTTTTTATATTGGGCACCATTTTCAAAACAATTATAACACTTTTGACTTAAATATAGAACTTTTAATTTACCAAGCTGTTTGAAAGTTTTTATGTAATATAATTTTAAATATTTGACAAAAAGTTCTGGAAATGTAATATGACCTTACTCATATACCTACCTAATTATCCTAACAAAAGTTCAAAAATCGTGAGTCAGGATTTTTTTTTATACACACTTTAATAAATTATCATACGATTTTTTACGATATTGTCTGATTTCTTTTAAGTTTATTTCTAATGAAATATTGAGTATTTGTTAGAAAGTTCTGAAATTTTAATACAAGTTTACTCTTATACTAAACTATCAATACCGAAAAAATATCAATAATCGTGACTCAAGATTTTTTTTCCAAGCATTTAAAAAATTATACAAATAACCGTAAAATACGTAAACAGTATTTCAATAATAATATATTATATTACACTGAAGAATCGTTTTATACTAAAGAAATGAGTCATCATGTCTTTAAAACTTAATACATTCATCACCAATATTTTGTCCGAGGACCGAAGGGACGAAGGACGAACTTGTACCACCATCATCTCACTTACCAGCTGTTTTTAAATCTCAACCGGTCACATTGCAATTGGCTTGACTTTATCATGGCGAATATTGTAATGAAAATAATTGTAAAAATATTCCTTTTTTGTATACGCTTCAGCAAATAAGTAAAAAATTATAAAAATTTACTATAAACACAGCTCAGGTATATTTTGTTTTATGTTGAAAAAACCGTAAAGAATTCGTGTGATTTTCAAATTCTTTTTTTTAAAGAAAATTTAAAAAATGATCTTATGACAATAAATCTACTCCCCAGTAAAAAATATTCTAATATTATTCATCCCACTCAATCGTTCTAAACTGAACCATCTCATTATGATTTCACTGTCTTTATGAGTATTAAATTAAAATTCTAGATTTAACTCGTCGATATATTTCTCAACAATAATTTTGTCTTTAAAATAGTCCATATTATATTGACGACTATATCATAACTACAGCCACGTACCCTTAAAATGTAGTTAGTAACTACACTTGATTAAAATCGATAACTGATCTGTACTCAGATAACAACGTGATTCAATCGTTATCATTATTAAACGCTCATGTGTTATATACGGACGAGGGGGAAAAAAAAACTCTGGAATAAAATTGTTATTTATTGCGATTTGTATTCGTCGTCTTTAAACGTGTCCGAGACGTGAAACGCGTCGAACCGACAGGGCGCGGGTCATTTCTGACAGTCTTTCGTCGCCACCGGTCTCGACTGGATCAGGTTGGTCGCCTGCAGGTCGCCGCTGACGGCTATGTAACAGAACGCGCCGCCCTCGGCCGGGGTCGGCTGCTCGGACAGGAACTCGTTTACGTCGTCTTGCGTGGGCACCGTCAGCGGATAATCGTCCCTCAGCCGCTCCATGGCCGTCTCCAGGTTCTCCAGCGGGCCGTCCGGCGGCGGGTGCTCGAACGGGCCGGTGAGCCGCAGGTTGTGCAGGTAACCGAGCAGCGCCATCATGTAGTCGTTGCGCACGCCCTTCATCCTCGCGCACGCCGCGTCCCTGCGCACGCCGCACAGCTTCTGCAGCCACTGGGCCACGCGCGTCTTCTCCTGCGCCGTGGTCATCAGCGCCGCGTACGGCCGGCTCACGTGCAACAGGTACTGGAACTCCCAGTCGAGCAGCGCGCCCCGCAGCGCCCGCTTGTTCCGGTCCGCATCGGCCCGCTCCCTCTTGGCCGCCAGTTCTTCGGCCACCCTGGCCTTCTCCTCCGCCGACATGTCCGTCGTGTCCACCTCCTCCTCCTCGTCCCCGCCGCCCTCCTCGCCGTCCCCGAGACACTCGGCGTGCATCGTGCACGTGGACGCCACGCGGTCCTCGCCCCGCAGCATCTCCTCCCACATGGTGTCCGACTCCCAGGTGGCCAGCGGCATGGCGGGCACGTCGAAGTTCTCGGGCGACTTCAGCGGGCCGGAGGGCGGCGGCAACTTGAACACGCCGTACATCTCGTCGTTCATGATGGACAGAACCAACTTGAACAGGTACCTGTTGCGCTTGACCTTGAAAAACTCCGTCGCGTACTCCGCCGCGTACAGCTTCCGCACCCACGGCACCACCTTGTCCTTGTCCTTCTCCGCGCTCAGGTTCGGCGCGAACTTCTTGATCATTTGCGTGTAGTAAACGAACTCGATGTTGATGGAATCGTCGTCCGGCACGCAGATCAGCTTTTCGGACTTCGGCAACATGAACGACGACTGTCGGCTCATCCCGGTGCGCCTGGTGCGGCTGGTGCGGCTGGTTCGAGTACTGGCACCATCGTCGGAAGACATCTCTTTTGATTTTCAAAGTGGAACTGTGAGTTAAATCGACTACTCAAAGTAGGTTAAAATTCTTAAAATTTAAAATTTAAAATTCTTATGATGAAACGGACGTGTGCGATTGACGGTACTAACGGAATCACTGAACGACTGTGGTCTGTGATGAATACGACAGAAATAATAGAAAATTATTGTCCATTATTTACGAGCCAGATAGCTCGTATCTATAGAAAATTTATTATGCTGTTTTCTGCTTATAAATCAAATTATTTTGATGAAAAAAACTGAACGTCGTTTAATGTGTATGTATAATACAAAAAAATCGTTATTAGTTTAAGTCATTGTTTTTCAAAAGTGAATGTTATAGGTTAATTATTTATAATACAGCGTTATTAAACACAAATAACCATTCATATATTTAAATAGTATTGATTAAATGACGATTCAATCGTTTATAATATAAATTAATAATATTTACTTTTATTATACAATATAAACTATATATTATTATTAAATATATTAACTTATATATAAATATATGTATATATTATTTTGACAATTTGTGAGCTATTTAGGAGAGTGTTTTCGACGCAATAACAAGAGAACTTTCATTAGTTCTCACAATTATAGCCTAATAAAATAAAATCGAGTACCTATTTAAAATCAAATATGAATATAATTTTCTAGCAGGAGATATTCGTTCGTGAGATACTAAGTTCTGATATGGCTCTTCACGTTGATCACATGATGTTTTTTCAAAACCTCTTGAACGTGATGATCAATAATTACTGGGCAAACAGAATGCGAGATTTACGAGAATTTATGCTTTTCGCCGGACACGAATATACGTTTGCAACAAATAATCACATAGCAATACCCAACTTCTTACAATCAATTTTGAATAAAAGTAATCAAATTAATGACATCGTTTAGTTCAAGGGTGTTTATATTAAAACTTGCACTGTATGTTCCTGTAAAAATGTCCAAGAATTTCAATCAAATATTTTGCGAGTGCCCATAAAAAATGATTTGAAAATAACGTTTGAGTTAAAAACACTTTTGGATTTCGTGGGTTCAACTAAAAAAACCTGGACTTAAGGTTGTATATAATATTTAAGTTGTAACAAGGATACAATGGATGTTTAGGTTGATCCAAAAATTACTAACAAAGTTTTGATTATCCAATTACAGTTGGAAAATTCCTATAATTGCAACCCCAACGATTATATATACTGAAATTACAAAAAAAGGATAAAAAAGGATCTCACTTACCAGCTTTTTTTTTATTTTTGTCTTTACTTTTGATACTTAACAACTATAACCTAATTATTTAAATAAATGACACATATTATATATATATATATATATAAGTTATATAGTAATTAATTGTATAGAGAATATTAAATTGATATTTACTAAATCAAAAGTTCACATTTGTTTTCCCGCGATCGCTTCGTCTCGTCCTCCCTAAAGGGCGCACATGCATGTACCCGAGTACCTGTGTAACTAGTAACTACATCTTTGTTAGTCGCGAGCCAAATGTCATTTTACCGATACGTTAATTTTAGACGGCATGTGTCTAAATATTTATCGATTTGATCTGACGTCGATTCTGACACATTTTCTGTCCGTCAAACTAAACACGTACAGATCGAGTTAGGTTTTTCTAAAATTCAATATATTATGTCAATACGTATATTTCAACGTGTTGAAATCATTATTTTTATTCCGATGACGTAGGTGCCGTTTTCTGATGGTGTTGGTTCGAATTCACAATTTTCAAGTTCAAATATTCAGGATTTCCCTTTTTCCACTTTAAAACGTGAACGTATTTGAAATAAGGTTGCCATTTTATTAGACATTTGTTGAATATGTCAACTAATCAAATATCAAAATAATTTGATATTACGCATTTTTCAAAGTTTCATAAGGCATTAAATATTGACTTTAATTCGTGTGAAAAAATAAAACAAACATTTTTTTTATAATTGTGAAATTAAATTTACGTGACAAATTATACTCTACTAAACAACATTTATTACAATTTTTACAGTGTTTCCATGTTCTTTTCACACATCCCTTACACAAATACAGTGTATATATTCACGACCATTCTGTAAATAAAACAAAGAACATATTTAATATATCAGTTTAACAAAAATATGATCTAAACAAAGTGTATAATTCTTGAGTTTGCATTGTATAAGAAAAAATTTCAAATCAAAATTATTATTAATTTGATAATAATACAAATTTAAGTATTTCGAAAAACATGAATAATTTATTGTCACATACAAGCTGCTTGGTATGAATAAAGAAAAACTGAATAATGAAACATTATTTATATCATTTTTTTAAAGTTTTTAAAAATCATCTCCAAGTTGTAAAAAATCATTATACTAAATAGTTTTTAATGACATTATGTCATGCATTTTATATAATTATTTTCATTATTCGAGAATTAACAAGCAAAAGTGCTAACAACTATTTCATTTTTGTATTAAATAATACAATTAATTGAAACACTCAAGACAGATTAAATTAGTTTTATAAACTAATATAAAATAAAATGTATCAATTAACTTCGATGTACAACTATTACATTTATAGCTATGCACATTTTCTGAACAAACCCATCGGTTGCATTCATCACAAAATCTGTAATTTTCCTCGACTGGTAAAGATATTTTACATTGATCCACATTAGTAAATATTCTTATTGGAGAACCTTTATTCCTTTCTGTAAAAATAATAGATTTATAAATGCACATTCATTTTAACTGGTAAACACAGTGGTGGAATTATTTATTGATAAAGTTTAATAGCATAACATTCTACAAATATCACTGTTTGAAAGAGCCCCAAACTTCGAATATACAAAAGTTTATTCTTTACTCTGTTATAATTATTTTTGCGATAAAAAATATAACAGTATATAAAAATTAAAAATTGACTGCTAGAAGCCAATTTCGGAGACAGTGCATGTGTTTTCAAAGCCAGATAAATTAATCATTGGTAGGTCAAGCAAAAGCTAACTTGGAAACAAAAATTGAAGAAATTTGAAAAATAAAGACTGAATAATGAATATTTTTACTAGCATATTATTTAATAAGTAATATTTTGAATATAACAAGACAAATGTGTAGTTTGTCCACTTTTAAATTTCACCAAATTAAATCTTTTAGTTGTATTATGATTTATGCTTTTTTTAACTTCTAGAAGCCTATTAAAGTTCTACTTAAATATTACTTAAGTTATAAAGCTCCTCTCAAGACTGTTATTAGAAATAAAATATGATAAATTAGTAAATTAATAGTTATTGTCTCGTATAATTTATTGATTATAACATAATACATATTAAATTATCTTATTAAATGAGTATATCAAAAGTAGTATCAAAAAGTATATATAGTAAAAATAAAAATTACTTTTAGTAATTTAAATATAAATTACTATAAGTAATATTTTGTTAACATAATTGAAATAATTTTTGTGATTCGGTTGTATGTAAATTTAATAATGATATAACTGATATAAGATAAAAGATATTTATGATATTTAGATATTTATGCAAAATGTATTATCATTTCAAACATAAATAAAGTGTACCGAAACCAAATTTCTATATAAAATATTAACAAATAAGTTATAAGAAACAAAAACCTGTGACAAAAGTTCAGTTTTTAAGTTGTGCTTTGTCAGTTTTGCTTGATGAATTTTGTCACATGCTACTGGAAACTAGGGATGGGCCGATTGTGAGATGTATTTATTTATACGTTTCTATAGATCTACTTCTATAGACTAGTCTTACCGAAACTTATCGAAAGTTTCATCCAGTATCTCTAAAGGTCAGAAATGTTCTAGTTAGTACTCTTTTGAAGTCCTCTGTTTCTTTTTATTTCTATTTTGAATATTTTTTCCAGGCGTGGATATAATACAACTTACAGGTACCATTTAAATAAAGCTCAAAGACTTAAGCTAAAACTGTTTCATTTTAGTAGGTAGATACTCACTTTTTGAATATTTAAAAAAAATTTTCGAAACTTCATTATAAATGCTCTAAATATACATTTATTCTTTTAAATTTGAATAAGAAAAACCGAAACAGTTAGGTTACATTATATTTTATTTATTTAACTGAATTATTTTACAATTTTTACGTAATTAACTGTTTCATGACAATTTTAAACTTTAAATAAAATATTTATTTAAAGAAATTGTTCCATTCAAACGGTATATTTTAATTCAGAAGCTTTGCTCAGAATCGTTTAACTCAAAAATGATCTATCATTTCTTTGAAAATCAACAAACCCGTTTCCATAAGTCCCTGAGGAGCAAAAAATACTCCATGGGGTGAAGTACGTACTTTTTTTAAGATTATACATTTAAAAAATACAATTGCAGGATAAAGTTCATCACTCCTGTAACAAATTACGTTTTGCATAAGCCATATGCACATTGTTATTGTTGTAAATAATAAAAGTAAACACAAATTTTCTAAACACGTATATGATGTTATTATATTAAATTAAAATTTCAGATAAATGTGTCAAGCAAATATTGTTTCATTACATTTCTTTTTTATTTATTTATTAATTTATCGGAAGCAAAATTCGCGTTGTTTGACTGGAACCATTCATGGTCATTTAGTTCATTATCATTGTCACAAAATGACTCAACTTGCATAAATCATAATTATTTACAATCACACACACTCACACACACACACACACACACACACACACACACACACACACACACACACACACACACACACACACACACACACACACACACACACACACACACACACATATATATATATATTTATATATGCAATGTATAATAGTAAACATTTTAATTTAATGAGTTTTTTTTATAACACTATGTCATTTTCATCCAAACACGTTTTCATTTAACGAAAAAATGTCGAACTATAATATAAATTGTATGCTAAATTCTACAATATATTTTTAAATTATTTCTCATTTCAAGCTATTTTATACGCTAAAATCTAGGTATACGTGCCCGATCGAAAGTATTGGTCGAAGTGAAAACAATTATAATAATGCATTAACTTCGAGGCACTGACCTCGACGACTACGGCCCCAGGTCGGTCAGATGCGTGTACAACGATGAAAAAAAAAATGAAAAAAAGCCGGAAACACCACAAATTATAGCCGTTGACTGGAGTCCTCTACTCCTCTAGTCGACGACTACGTGCTGTCCTTGAGTCGCTGTCTAATTACGGTATTCGACGTACGGCCATGACCGTATCTATAGTATTTTTACGACGGATAAAGTACGCGTTGTAATTTTAATTTATATTAAATTTAAATTCAAATATTTAAATAAAAATCTGTCAAAAACAAGTGTAATTATGTTTTGAATAAATATAATTTATAATTTAACAAATACGCACTTTCGCACACTGTGTGATTTATATAAAAGTACGAATCATTTGATTCTTAACTACATCATTATTTCAGCCAGCGTCACCGCGTTTCACCGGTCGGCCACCGCTAGTCACATCACTACGTCACTTCATTACGTCACTATACTTTACTATACCGGACACCGGTCACGGAGTGAGAGTTCACATCGTACGGCGTAGCCCGGCAGCGGCGGCGGTACCAAGTCGCGCTGTTCATGAGTTCCTGGTACGATGTACACCTAAAAATCTCCAATATTTTTTTGAGACTTTGAAAGTTATTCCTTACAAGAACGAAAAACATTCACGAATCCTCGAAAGTGTAAATACGTATTTTAAAGTTCGGATCATTTAATTCATAAGATAACCAGGATCTCAGACGGTGCCATCGCGTTTAACGGTCGGCCACTTCTAGTCATAACACTACGTCACTTCATTACGTCACTAAAAAACGTCACTATACTTTACTATACCGGACACCGGTCACGGAGTGAGAGTTCACATCGTACGGCGTAGCCCGGCAGCGGCGGCGGTACCAAGTCGCGCTGTTCATGAGTTCCTGGTACGATGTACACCTAAAAATCTCTAATATTTTTTTGAGACTTTGAAAGTAATTCCTAACAAGAACGAAAAACATTCACGAATCCTTGAAAGTGTAAATATTTATTTTAAAGTTCGGATCATTTAATTCATAAGATCACCAGGATCTCAGACCGTGCCATCGCGTTTAGCGGTCGGCCACTTCTAGTCATAACACTACGTCACTTCATTACGTCACTAAAAAACGTCACTATATTTCAATGTACTAGTCACGGAGTGAGAGTTCACATCGTACGGTTTGGCCGGCGGCGGCGATAACGAGTCCGGAGTCACGCGGTTCATGCGTTCTTGGTACGATGTACACCGGTTAATCTCAATGTTTTTAGAAACTTTGAGTTTTTCGAAAAGTGAACGAAAAACATTAGCTTAAAAACTCTAAGGCACCATCGTTCTTGGTCGATGACGACAGTCGAATTAAGACGCGTATGTGGCTGTGGCTGCGACGGTGGGCAGCGGCGCGCCGGTGCGAGTCACGTTGGTCACGTCGCGTCACTGGTACAAAGTACTCGACAAAATCTCCAATTTTAATTGGAGCTGTGTCATTTTCGAAACGAGGAAAACATAACCAAAACGTCCTGCGCAACGGTTCCTCCCAACTCATGGACCGCGGCCCACTTGTGGACTTGCGACGGACGCTGGTCCAGCGTCTAAGTGGAGGGTCAGCAAATTTTAATTCTAGCCGATTGGCTTCGACGACGGGATTTTATATTATATTGTAAACTTCTGTTTATGGTCGATAATGGTTTAGTTTTATTCGAAAAATTAGTTCCTGGTATAGGATGTTCCCGGGTTTGTGGAGGCCGTATAGACTCCTTCACACCGTTGGTCCGCATGCAGTCGCTCAGGCGCCTTTCGCGGGCCGAGGCGGACGCCGCTCCCCTCGTTTGGGGTCGCGGGGGCGTAGATGTGACGCCCGACACCCGAGTTTACCGAGGCTCGTGCCAGTAAATCTCTAGCGCCAAAGACTGGTAGCCAGTTTAACTACCTCTCCGGCGAAATCATCAGCCACCGCGAAACCGACCCACCCAATCGGATAGGTTGTATTAGGCGGGCCGTAAACCTCTCAAAATAGTAATATCAAAAGAAATTAACTTTGGATCCTACGAATAGCCCGAATAACGGGTCTTTGATTGTCACAAGGGCTGGCTTAAAGCACGTGCAAGCGATATGTCCGCACCGGGCGTCAATTTTTAATGGAAAATAAGGGGCGGATTTTTGACCTTACATATTTATGTACTTTTAGAGAGTTTTTCAAAACTCATACCTTTATGAAAACGTATCTAAGGTCCACCATGGTTGACGATAGATTAAGCGGAATAGCTATGACAGCGATAGAACATGAATTGACAGAACAACATTATCAAATGAAATTGATTTAGTAAAAGACTTTGCCGACGCTAAAGCAAGAAAAATAAATTTTTAACAACTATTCTCGATTCAACTGTGTACGTACGACTTTGTTTTCATTAAAATTCGTTAAAATAATTGTTATGAAAAAAAAAAAAAAACTCAAAACATTTGTATTAACTCAATGAAGAATCGGATAATTTTATCTGAACGTTGTGTTCTTTTTGTAGTGAAAATAAATAGAAAGAATTGATTGATTGTTAATTTATATTTTTTAGAAAACTAATACAATATTTAAAGGGCGGCAAGTCGCAATAATTATAATATTGCACCGGGCGGCAAAATACCCAAGACCGGCCCCGATTTCCACCACTCTAGTTTTCTTAAATTTTATATTTTATACAACAATCACATATTTAAAATCACGGTACATTGTTTTCTTCGTTATTATATTTCTTTTCAAAAAAAAATTAGTTAATAACATAGTCCTGTTTCAATTTAAGATTGTGGCACAATTCTATGTCAATATATTATAATCGTATTTATGATCTTCCATATAAAACGTTGGTGAAAATTCATGTTTGTAAGTTAAATCTCGACAACTGGTTGACTGGCAACTGGTGGACCGCGGTCTATTATTATTATTATATTATATTGTATGGGGAAAAAATAACGTCTTTAACAAAAGACAAGCGCAACTGCGTGTAGCTCGTGTATATTGTTACCGGACCACCTTTCTCAACGTCCCAAAACCAGTTAATAGCCTATACAGATTGCGTTCTCGCATGTGTGTGTGTGTGTGTTTGTGTGTGTGTGTGTGTGTGTGTGTGTAAGTGTTTATAATATAGATTCTATATGTACCTCAGAAGGTACGTTTCGGTCATAAATAATTCTTGACATCTTAACACGGTTTTTTTCCACATGGTTTATTGCTGTGAAATACATCACATTGTAATAATATAATCGTTGTGGGTGTGAGAGAATTACCGTTAAACGTTTAACCGTGCGCCGAAAATACTGTTTCAAGCGCCACTAGGTACCAGGAGATTATGTCCCGATTACGATGCCGCCGCACTAAAACGAGTGATTTTAAACGTTACGAGGCACCTCGTATGGAAGAACATCGTAAATACGCCGCGACCCGCCGCTATCCTCTCGATCGAAACATGTTATATAATTATTATACCCGTACGGCAATGTACAATGTACAATGTACAACGGTGCGCGGGCCAGACGACACCGAACGGGTTTCTGGTACGAGTCGGGCGGCTTCATAATAAATAAATATAATCGAGTGGCAGCAACGGTGTGGCCGAGGTGATGGCGGCACGCGGTGTTTTCCCGTGTTTGGTCTGTACGAGTACTACTATTTTAAATCAGCAAAATATAACATCTTTAACAAAAGACAATGTATCTTTAGTTGTAATTGTTAAGCTGTAATAATAATATATATATATATATATATATATATATATATATATATATATATATTGGTAACTTAAAAAAAAAAAAAAAAAAAAAGACAGGCGCAACTGCGTGTAGATCGTGTATATTACTGGACCACCACGACCCAAAACCAGTTAGTAGCCTATACAGATTGCGTTCTCGCGTGTGTGCATGCATGCGTGTGTGTGTGTGTGTGTGTGTGTGTGTGTGTAAGTGTTGATCTATATATGTAGATATATGTATATCTATATATGTACCTTAGAAGGTACGATTTATATCGTAAATAATACTTGACATCTCAACACGGTTTTTTTCCACATAGTTGATTGCTGTAATTTGACATCTGTAATTATCGTCGTGGGTGTGAGAGAAACCTAGAATTACCGTTATAAGTTTAACCGTGCACCGAAAATACTCTTTCAAGCGCCACTAGGTACCAGGAGAATATGTGCCGATCACGAAGCCCCCGCGCTGAAACGAGTGATTTTAAACGTTTTTAATGTTTAAATTTAAGGCATAATTCTAGTTTAGCAACCTATCGATTTTGAAATTTTTTTTTTCCAAAACGTGTGTTTAAGGGTGCTTTATATGAATGTAAAAAAAAAGCCCGCTCATACTTCGTTTTGAAGTTATCGACGAAAAACTTAAAAAACCTAATTTTTTCGTTACACGCGTTTTTTTTTTAAATACTTAGAATTGAATATTTAAAATTTTTTTTTCAAAATGTGTGTTTTTAACGCTTAATACATTGGTTAAATTAAAACTTACCTAACATACTTACTTTTGAAGTTTTTGCGCCTAAACATTGAAAAACACTATTTTCAAAATTCATAATAAATCCTTCTTAAATTAGCTGAAAATCACTTATTTTGGTTTTTTTTTTCAGTGTATTTAAAATAAATATTTTTATTCATATAACTTAAATTTTTAATATTATTAAGTTTTATATTAAATAATAGATATTGTTAATTATTACTTCGTAATTAGTTTTCCTAAAATAGCTTAAAAATATTTCCTAAAATAGTTCAATTATTATTAATTGCCTTTCTAAAAATTATACAATTGACCATTATCAAACCGAAACATCCCCACGTTGCACAGCAAATCGAGGGTTGTTTTCGATTTAAATGCGCTCGGCGGAGCCGAGCGGGTGCGACACGAGCTTGCGAAGCGAAGCGAAGCAAAGCGAGGGGAGTTTTGCGAAGTGAGCAAAGCGAACGGAGCTGCGGAGCGCAGCGACGCTCAATGTTTTATTAATATTTACTATTGTACAAGTTGTGGTTACACACTTAAACGAACAATTTATTTTATTTCTTCCAAACCAATAAATATTAGTTATTTCTGGTTTCACTAAAACTAAATTATACATCTCTTAATACCCGTAAATCAAAAACTGAGCTAGATAGCACATTTCTGACTTCACTAAAAACTTTTTCATCTAAAACAGTACACTGAAAAAAAAAATTACCAAAAAAAAGTGATTTTCAGCAAATTTAAGAAAGGATTTATTATGAATTTTGAAAATAGTGTTTTTTAATGTTTACGCACAAAAACTTCAAAAGTAAGTATGTCAGGTAAATTTTAATTTAACCAATGTATTAAGCATTAAAAACTACACATTTTGAAAAAAAAATTTTTAAATATTCAATTCTAAGTATTTTTTAAAAAAAAACGCGCGTACCGAAAAAATTAGGTTTTTTAAGTTTTTCGTCGATAACTTCAAAACGAAGTATGAGCGGGCTTTTTTTTTTTTACATTCATATAAAGCACCCTAAAACACACGTTTTGGAAAAAAAAAATTTTAAAAATCGATAGGTTGCTAAACTAGAATCGTTCCAAATTTAATGTTACGAACGTGGCTATGGAACATCATATTGTATTATACATATAATATTATATAATATAATATGATAGTCGTTAGTCGCTATCCTCCCAATCAAAACATAATATACATTATATAATATTATATTATCCGTACTGCGGTGTTCACTGTACAACGATGCGCGGGGCAGACGACACCGAACGGGTTTCTGGTACGAGTCGAGCGGCTTCATACAAATTTTAATCGTGTGACAGCAACGGCCGTGGTGAAGTCGGCGCGCGGTGTTTCCCCGTGTTTTGTCTATACGAGGGGAATGGGTCATTCGGCCGACTGGACAGGGAGCCGACAAGACAGAGGGCCGACTGGTCAAAAGACCGACAGTCTATTTGTATAGCGTTTTTACGTATTTAACCAAACGAATAATATCTGTGCTTCTGGGGTATGGTTGTGTGATGATGGTGTACCGTGAACTTTGTGTATGCCACTGATAAAATTGATGAAATCAAAAAAGATGGAGCGCTTACAGGACACAATTACAAGAAAACGAAAAAAAGACGTTTTGGGTTAGAGAATGGATACTACTGTGACGATATCTTGGCTTCACGAACATGGTATATCACGACTGAAAATCAAACATGTTTGATCTATCCACGCTTGAATCGTGAGCCGTTCCTCACGAAAAGAAGTTTAACAACTATGCGTTCACACAGAAGTGTATTTCAGAAAAGCGTGGTTGACTGTCGTGATTAACGCCTCGTGGGAACGCCCCACAAGAGTTCACATCGTACGGTGTAGCCAGTGGCGCGGCGGCGGCGAATCAAGCGGTTCATGCTTTCTTGGTACGATATACAGTGTACACCACATAATCTCCATGTTTTTAGAAACTTTGAGTTTTTCGAAAAGTGATCGTAAAACATAAGCTAAATCACTTAAGTGCTATCGTTGGTCGTCGACGGGCGTAATGCGTTTGGGCGAATTTTTAAAAATTGCAATGTGTTTTTAGGCAATTTAGCATAATACGTTTGGGCGAGTGATTTCAAAACATTGTGATATGTTTGAGCGACCTTTTTTTTTGAATATTTAATATTTTATCAATCAATTTTCCCTCTCATTTTGACAAACTTGGGACTGTCCGTGAATTCCACGGGTAGGTATGATTAAAAATGGATTGATTTTGTGTGTGTGTGTGTGTGTGTGTGTGTGTGTGTGTGTGTGTGTGTGTGTGTGTGTGTGTGTGTGTGTGTGTGTGTGTGTGTGTGTGTGTGTGTGTGTGTGTGTGTGTGTGTGTGTGTGTGTGTGTGTGTGTGTGTGTGTGTGTGTGTGTGTGTGTGTGTGTGTGTGTGTGTGTGTGTGTGATTAAAAATTGAATTGATTTAGATTTTTTTTGAATTAAGTTAAAATAGTATTAAAATTAAAAAATACATTAGTTTTTCGTTTATTTAATTTTTTTATTCCTGGGAATTTTATTCCCATATGTTGTAAATTCTCTAAGATCTTAATTTCACTTAACATACCTATAATACTTATCCCAGCATGTTTTTAAATATTCTTGTTTTTCTAATATGAATTTTCGTCGAATATTGTAAATATTGTTATTTATAGCATCGCATTGCGTTTTTCTCGATTGACGAAACAAAATTGATCATTATTAGTTTTAATATCGACATGAGTTTCAAACAGTTCGTCAAACACTTTATTAGTAGTTGTTGGAATTTCGGGGAAATGTTTTTTACGATTTCTATTGGCTGATTCTCTCAATAATTTAAAGTCATTATGAACTATTACCTCTCCTTAAAAACGAGATGAGTGTCTTGAATTTCCTTACGTATTATCTTATTTCGTCTTGCATGCAAGTCTTCCGCGGCTTTCCTTTTGACCGCAGTTCTTACACACTGAACGGCTAAATTATGATCAATAGTTGATTCGTGATTATGCATATTATTGTTTGAAAAAGATAGTATTTTATCAACGGTAGTGTTCACTAAAACAATCTCATTAAATTTTCTGTTAGTACACCGAAAACGAAAACACCCGTTTTTCAAGTGGTTAGAATAATTCTAACCGTTAGATTCACTGAAAATATAATCTTCAATAATTGCAATGCATCGTTTATTTCGTTTCGCATTTAAAATATAAGACATTTTAAGATCCATTTTTCGATATAAACTCACTAACACAGTACCACTATAATACAACTTCAAGCTTTCAATTTTCAAGAAAACAGGTGTTAGAAAATATTATAGAGTTATACTAGTTGCCGGTCTGCAATAAGACCGGGCCGTATTTAGGTTGATACGAAATTCCCTATAGAATGATATTTTTATCTTAATCATTACAATT
This sequence comes from Therioaphis trifolii, assembly GCA_027580255.1. NCBI lineage: Eukaryota > Metazoa > Arthropoda > Insecta > Hemiptera > Aphididae > Therioaphis > Therioaphis trifolii. Next base: position 38,912,743 of record CM050405.1, read on the forward strand.
TTATCTTTTATGTGATCTCGTTCAAACACATTATGAGAAACTCACCTAAACACATTACTTTTATTATGCGGGTAAAAAGGCAATTCGTCCAAACTTTGTAGTGTACGTGTTCGACCGTTTTCGCTGTTTCTTCGTATAGCCGGACAACGACCGCGCCGGATAAAATCCTAGTACGCGAGAGACGAAAAAAACGCAACTTTCGTATAGATTTGATGGTACAAGTATTTAAACGAATTGCAATCGAGTGGCGGCATCTAATCACGTGCGTCGTTTTCCCGAGCCGTTTCCGCGTTGTGTGCGAGTACACATTATGTTATACGACGAACAGATAAAGTGAAATCGCGTTTTGAAGTCGGGTTTAATAATAGGCGTTCGAATTCAAAACGACTTTTTATCCGTTCTGCACTCGACTTCTTTCAGTTTTAAACGTAAAAAGCACTTTACCAGTGTGTTTGATTACACACTCAGCCGTCGTTGGTTAAAACCGACCGACAGTTACATCATGATTTTTTTTTTGCTTTCTTGTAGCAAGGCTAACCTAACCTAGCAAGAACCTATGCAGTATTAGTCGTTAGTCGCAATACCGTGTAAAAATAGATATAAAAATCCACGAGAGATATTCCGTGTTAAAAGCTCTCCGTTAAAATTAAATTTAGTCAAACCAATTTTAAGTATTATATATTAATGTAGAAATTCCGAAAAAAAATAGTTGAGAAAAAAAAACTCTAAAAACAATAAATTGCATGGTATACACCTAGTGAATACACAAGTGTAATTACGTATGTTTTAATAAAAATAATTAAATAACTAATATATAATTTCTCACTCTGTGCGATTTATGTAAAAATACGAATCATTTGATTCATAACATCACCAAGATAGTGTCTCCGTATTCAACGGTCGGCCGCTTCTAGGCACATCATTATGTCACTTCAATACTTCATTACGTCACTAAACAACGTCACTAAATTTCTCTATACTAGTCACGAAGTGAGAGTTCGGTGGCGGCGTTGAATCATACGGTTCATGCGTTCTTGATTACGATTTACACCAAATGATCTCCATGTTTTTTTGGAAATGTGAGATTTTCGAAAAGTGAACGAAAAACATTCGCTAAAACATTCGCTAAAGTACTATCGATGACGATAATCGAATTAAGACACGTGTTTGGCTGAAGCTGCGTCAGCGCCGCGGCGGCAGTGCGAGTCACGTTGATCACGCGTAACTGGTACGAAGTACTCGACAAGATCTCCGATTTTAATGGACTTCTATGGGTTATTAATGGTATCGACTATCGATAACAATTATTTATTAACCTTTACGATTACAGTTTTTTAAATATTCAATTTATTAAATTGTTAGAATCAGTAAATAGTAGAATAAATAATAATTATATACATTTTTTAATACTTTAAGAATAAATTTTATAATGCCATTTGTACTTTTTTCGAAGCAATTAAATGATTTTAGTATGCAATTATTGTAATATTTTCATTGCAATTTTGACATATTTTTAGTGCAGTTAAATTCAGTCTTTAGTTATAACACTTATGACTTATAGGACAGATAAAGTGAAATCGTGTCTCTCGGTGTTAACTACGGCCGAATTCACAAATGAGTTTTTCACTCGTTCTACACTAGAATTTGTCTAGTTTTTTAAAAATAAATAACATTTTATGGGTGTGTTTGATTACACACTCAGCCGTCTTTGGTTAAACGAACCGACATGTCACGACAGTTTTATGATTTTTTTATGAAGTTTATATTTTTTCGAGAGACACTTTTCTTCACGTTAAGATTGTCCAAAATCTTCATTTAGAAACTCTTCAGATCGGAAATCATATGTAGATGATACAGTGAGGGTTTATTATATACGACGCATTTTTGGTCCTGAAAAAATATGATCAAACCGGTGAATATGAAATAAGACCCAATAAGGAAATTAATGACCTGTTGGGAGAAGAAGACGTAATATAAACACTTGAAGGAAGGAAAATGAGTTGGCTTGTATGGAGGTCCAGTGGGATAGTGAAGGATGCGATTAACTGGAAACCAGAAGGCAAGAGACCACTGGGCAGACCGAAGAAAAGGTGGATAGACGAGCCCAACCAGATTTTTCGGATACTAGGGGTTGAAAACCCGGAGGAATTGGTGAATAATAGAGAGGAATGGAGGAGGCTGTGTGGAGCAGTGATGGGCCTTAATGGCCTATAAAAGCTGAAGAAAAAGAAGAAAAAGAAGAAGAAGGTATACATGTAGAAATAAATAACTTAAAAATTACGTTTTAAGGTGTCATAATTAATTCTCGACGTCTTAACACGATTTTTTCCAAACGGTCGGATACTGTATTTATACAATTGCCATTACAGATATGTTGTGCTTGCGTGGGAGCATGTGTGTGTGTGTGTGTGTGTGTGTGTGTGTGTGTGTGCGAGTGTATAAAAGTGTTAATATATGTATAATCAACAGCGTTACGTGAAGCAGACAACACCGCATGGGTCCTAGTACGAGTAGTGCCGTTTTGAAACGAATTTCTATCTGGTGGAATTAAGGAAGAGCGTCCTCGGAGTAGGCGGCGTTTTCTCGTGTTCGTGTTTGGTACGTGTTCGACCGTGTACGCTGTTCCGTATAGTTCCGTCAACGACCGCGCCGGATGAGATCCCGTTAAAACCGGTTGAAACCCACCGATAGTTAAGTGATTTTTTTTTTTTACTTTGATTCATAACACCGTCTTTATCTCGGCCAGCGTCACCGCGTTTCACCGGTCAGCCGCCGCTAGTCACAACACTACGTCACTTCATTACGTCACTAAAAAACGTCTCTATATCTCACTATCCCAGGTCACGGAGTGAGAGTTCACATCGTACGTTGTAGCCCGGTGGCGGCGGTTCCGAGTCGCGCTGTTCATGAGTTCCTGGTACGATGTACACCTAAAAATCTCCAATATCCGTTTGAAACTTTGAGTTTTTCTCGTAAGTATAAATATTTATCTAAAAGTTCGGAACATTTAATTCATAACATCACCAGGATCTCAGACGGTGCCAGCGCATTCAACAGTCGGCCGCTTCGAGTCACAAAACTACGTCACTTCATTACGTCACTACGCTACGTCACTAAAACTAAACTGGTCTGGCAGTGAGAGTTTACATCGTAGTAGTATGGAGTAGCCCGGCGATGGAGGTGGCGAGTTAATCGGTTTTTTTTTAAACACGTTTTAAGTTCTGTCATTCTAACCTACGCACCTCCCAAAACAGTAATATCAACAGTTATTAATTATATATTCTACGAATCGCCAGAACAGGCCTTTGATTATAAGCACTCTAGTTTTCTTAAATTGTATGTTTTATGCTTCGCTTAACTATTTCAAAGCATAGTACATTGCGATGGTTTAGCGCAGTGGTTTTCAAACTGACTGCCGTGGCACACTGGTGTGCACACTGGTCCCATTCACTGGGTGTGCCGCGGTGTTTTGAACATTTTTTTTTTCATAAATGACCGATCAAATTGAATAATTATGATGTACGGAAATGGATGCGTTCGACCATTGTGAATCTGCAATATTTAAAGTGTATAATGAAAAATCGAAGGTATGCAATAAGAAAGCGACTAAGACAAGTTATGTTAGATAATAATTGCACCCAAACAAAATGTATCGATATTGTAATTTTTTAGAATACAGTGAAACCTCCCTTAACGGACACCTCCAATTAGCGGGCGTTTTTATGTGGATAGGAACATATTCTCTTCCTTTATTTTTCCCTCTGAACAGGGCCGGATTTACATACAAGCAAAATAAGCATTGCATACGGCCCTCGAAATAATTCGGCCCGTAAAACGTCCGGTGTAAAAAAAATATATGACTAGCTGACCCGGCAAACGTTATTCTGCCATATAAATTTTCAAATAAATCGAACATAAGTATAAAACATTATCTTATATTATCTTACAAACATAGTATATATACGAGAAAAAAAATCATTAAAATCGGTCGAGCCTTTTCGGAGACGTTATTTTCGTTATGCATTTGTCAAGTTTTTTCGGATCAAGCAATTTCGGAGTGAAATTTATTTGATGATTTTACAAATGAGTTTAAACAGTTTTTAAGTTTTTCGTCAACGTCTTTATGGTTAATTACAACAAACGAAAATAAAAATAAGAACATTTTGCTCGACATGTATAAGCTGATGGTTGATTTAAATGTGACTGAAAGTTTCCCAAATATTGAACGATTATTACGTTTATATCTTTCTCTTATGTGTACTAACTGTACAGGTGAAAGATCATTTAGCCGATTAAAATTATTAAAAAACGTTTTAAAATCTTCACTATTACAAAATAACCTATACAATTTTAGAATTTTAAGTATTGAAAGTGAATTTTGTAAAAACACTCTAGACTTTGAACATGTGATCTAAACATTTGCAAATGAAAAAGCTGGAAACAAAGAATTATGTTTTGATGAAGAGAATAAACGAGCTGATAGTTGCGACGATGACAGCGACTAATTTTATAATAATTTGTGTATTCACTTATAATTTTAAAATGTATTTGATAGATTAAAAGTTTTCAATTTAACACGGTTTCGTATTAAACATTATTTATGTTCATTTATAAAATAGTGAAATGTATTGTGTTATTTGTACAGAGTATTCACCCCCCCTAAATTTGGAGAAAGACTATATATTATAATAAAAAACAATAATCTTTTGTACATTTTATTGATGTTACTCATATTTATTGAGTAATTAATTAGGCCCATCTGAATCATTTGCTTACGGACCCCAAAGTACCTAATCCGGCTTTGCCTCTGAATAGCGGACACCTCTAAATTTTGGACAATATTTCGGCTACCAAGAGTATCCGGTATTCAGAGGTTTCACTGTATTCAAATTAGAGGTTATAGTGTGCCGTGGAAATTTTGTGAAGGGCGAAGTGTCCCGTGGTCAAAAAAAGTTTGAAAGTCACTGGTCTAGCGCCTAGGCGCGTTCAGACTTTGGTGGCCGAGGGGGCACAACAAATTTTTTATTCGTGAGACCTTATTTTTTTTTTAGACATTTTTGGACATTCTTTATGTAAAAAAAATCACTATTAAAGGAATATTTATTAATTATGATCAAAAAGTATAACCACAGTCAAAATAATAAAAATACATTTAAAACTAAATTAAAAACAAATACATAATATTTATAATATTTATACATAATTGTTTATAAATTCATTCTTCTTTCATATGGTTTTAACACTTTAAAAAACTCAATGACATCATCAAAGTTTATATTTCTTGTCAGTTCTTGTTCGATATTAATGGTTAATAAACCATCCAGGCTACCTTGATTCATAGTGCATATTATGTTATGTAGGTAGTTATAGATAATTGATGAACATAATATTATATTATGATAATATAATCACTACTAATTAATAAATGCTTAAATATAATAATTCAAATATCAATAAAATGTTCTATTATTTTCGTGCAACAAAAAACCAAGTTACAAAAATTACAATTAGTCAAATCTATAGGTAATCATGCATGATTAACCACATAATATTAATACATTTGTATCAACTTTTATCTTTGTCTTGATTTATTTTTATTTATCTGAGCACAACACTGCAAAACACTGATAAATGTAATTATTAATAGTATCATAACTTAAATTATATGACACAGAAATATACCTGAGTATAGGTACCTATAAGAAATAAGTTCATTTTATTATTTTCATTGATATAGATAGTTATTCAAAATTAATTGTATCATGTTATTCATAATATTATAACATTGTACAGTTACCTATATTGAAATTTTTAAATAAAAGGCTGATAAAAATTAGTCTGGATATTTTATTTGATTATACAGATTACATAATTATATGCCGTCTTGACGAACTTGTCCAGTTACGTTACTGTGGCGATTGTGTGAATAAAAATCACTCGTCGCGTCGCGTTACTACGCTGTATAACTCATGATCTCCTAGTACCCGACATTAGGTTTTGTCCGTTACTCGGCTTGGAATAAAAATTCAAAATGTATCGCAGTCACCACAGTCTATTTATTGTTAGGGAGACTTGTTAAATTAATTTAAGTTCTTATATAACATTTAGTTACCTATAAAATATTGTTACATTTCTCGCCGTATTACAATTTTATCATTTGTAATTGGCCTACCCATCAAGTGTTAATAAAAAATGTCATGTAAAATACAAAAATAATGCATAGACCAAATCATTAAAATTATTTGTATCTAAAAGGTGATGGTTAACTCATTAAATATTAAATTTGTGTAAGAAAAACAAATATTATTATTATTATCATCATAACTATTATTGAAGGATTGATTAAAAATGAACTGAAAACATCGTTTTCATAAAATATTTCCAATGATTAAAAATTATCTAATTTATTATAATAACTAATAATTAGTTATTATAATAAATATAATTATAATAATAACCTAATAACCTAACCTAAGCCAAAAAAACAAGTGTGTAATTTATATCATAATTCATAGTTTAATAGTTTGTATAATACATACGAACAACTATTTTTTATTAAAAAGCCTTAATACTAATTAAGATGGGAATTTTGATTAAAATTGATGATCACTTCAACTTGTTTATGATATGTTATTTATTTACTTATCATTAGGGCTCAAAATTACTTAAAAATACACATGACAATAGTCACATTTGTTTCCGAAGATTTCTCAAATGATTTTATGTTGTGTGAACGATATAAAGATTTACAAAATTATTAATCCAAAATGGTACAATATTTTAAGTGACGATACATATAATTGTAAACACTCAACCACACACGCATGTTAGTAATTTACTCACGGAATCAGGTTAGACCGAAACGAGTGACGTCCGATAGAACATCGAGAGCAGAGGTATACGCATAAACTCCTGGTACAAATTGTTCAAAATTTATGCGAAAAAAACTAAGTCCCGACGACGTAGTTCTTGCGCATAGTTTTTAATGGCTAAGACAACAAGCAACGACCGGCCGGCCACAACAAATGTACAGAATACTTGTTCGCTCCTGGTATAAGTTTTTTTAAAATTAATATCAAAAACAAAAATGTTTCGGTGTTGTCACTGCATTTACCCGTTATTAATTACGTATAATGCGTTCAAATAAAGTATTTCTCACAGATTATATTTATATGTATCTCACAACCACATGATGCAAATTCTCTTGTCTTCGTAAATTTTATTGGATGAAATTTTCTAAAAATTTCGCCAGTAATTTTTAATTAACTTTCAATTAAATTATATTGAGTGAGTGTTTATTAAAATTATATGCGAGTATACCTGTGTGTTCTTTGGCCATGTTTGTACATTTTTTTCAATTCACTTTATATCTAAAAGGATGAGGTATTAAGACCTCATCATGAATTTCACGCGTATGACAATCGATGATTTTGAATATCTTGTGTCACTTATCGGTCCTAAAATTGAAAAAACGAATACAAACATGAGAGAACCCATAACAGTCAAGGAACGATTTGCCATAACCTTAAGATTTTTAGCCACAGGTGATTCCTATACGAGTTTACAGTACCTGTTCAGAGTATCAAAGAGTTCCATTTCTTTGATCGTTCCAGGAGGTGCTATAAATGAAGTACTTCAAGATTACGTGAAGGTAAGTGGACTTTAAAAAATATTTTCTAGTATCTATACTTGCAAGTGAACATTTATTTCATCATATTATTATATTTTACTGTGTATAAAAAATGTATTAAATATTCATACTGTATTAATTAAAATATATAGTTAAAGTAGGTATAAAATAAAAAAAAATAAATAAATAACTGTTTTTAAATATGCCGAAGCAACTGGAGCAGGTGTAGTTATAAAAAATGTAATTTTAACAAAAGTAAATTTATTTTTATTTAAAAAATGACTAAGGAGAAAAACTGCTAGTCGTTTGAGGTGTCTCCGCTGGTGATTGCGCAGGTGAAGGAGTTGTTGAAGTCAATACTTGATACTCAATTGGGGATACTGCACTTATCTGTGGTGTATTGTACCTATAATATATTGTACCTTGATCTGCTTCAAATAAAATATCAGCAAATGCCCGCTTTACGTAACTGAGTGTCGTTGTGTCATATTTTCTCAGCTCATTTGAGAGATGCTGACCATATGAATAATAAGGGTCATTTGCTATTTCATTGGATGAGCGTAGCACCTGGAATGCATCATTCAACATAAGTAGATCATTGTCTTACTCCTCATGTTTCCTTTTTTGCCAGTATTTTTAGCAGTCTGCTGACTACTACTAGTGGTTGGAGGTAGGAGATTACTTGTTTCCTGTTGTAAACTACTACCTTCAGTATCCTGACTTGGTGGGTTATCTTCTGTTCCTTGTTCTTGCGATTCCTTCAACATTGAGAAAATAAAAATACTTTTATTTCTGCTTATGAAGATAATATGTAGAATTTCAAAAGTTTGAAATAATTAGTAAACATTGAAATAAATAATTAAACAACCTTCCCAAAATTTGTTTCCAATATAATATTATAAAAAGTATTATCTAAATTAATTTAATATAAAATGAAAATTCACCTTGCATAGGCAGTTTCTATGTATTTTTAATATGTCATAACAAATGTCGATAAAAAAAAAGAGCTGATACAGAAGTTGGGTGGGATACACGAGATGAATTGATAGAAAATTGAATTGAATTTTCGATTTTGTAAAAATTACAGTTTCAGACGCTCGTTAAAATGTTTTAATTGAACCGATGGCGATATTTTTTATACTTATTGTAAGAAAAACTTATGAACAACCTTGTAATCGATTTTCATTTCTTAACTTTGAATAGAAACATTTTTATACATTTTCAACTACAAAATAACTTCAAATTATTTATTATATTATCAAGAACTTTAACTGAGCAGACAAATAAAATAAAACATTTTAATCTTATTGTTCGTGAATAGTTAAAAATATATCTTACTGTAAATAAAACTAATTTTTTTCGTTACCACTGATAACTTAGATCAGCATGAAAAATACTTAAAATTAAAAAAAATTTTTAAAAATGTGGCCGATAAAGTAGCAATGTTTTACATTACAGATACCATCAAATGAAGAAGAATGGTTGGAAAAAGCCTAGGAATTTGAAGATGAATGGTCCTTTCCTCATGCTGTAGCTGCTATGGATGGCAAGCATGTCATTATACAAGCTCCCTCATTCAGTGGGACTGAATACTATTACTATAAACAATTTTTCAGTATTGTACTTTTTGCGTTAGTTGATGCTGACTACAATTTTATGTATGTTGACGTTGGTACTCAGGGACGTATATCAGATGGTGGCGTTTTTAAAAATACTAATCTATATAAAAAATTGGAGAGACATGATTTAAATATTCCCAGGCCACGTGCATTGCGAATTCCATACTTACTAAAAGTACCATATATGATCTTGGCTGACAAAGCATTCGCAATGAATGAATATACAATCAAACCATTCGAAGGAAATCCAGAGGTAGGTTCAGCCGAACGTGTTTTTAATTATCGACTTTCCAGAGGTCGTCGAGTTTTAGAAAATTCGTTCATTACATATATTCCCAGAGGCGACGACTAGACTAACGGTTATTAGAACATACACCAGACAAAACAATGTGCCTACGCTAAACACTGATTATACCACTGTCTAATGTCTATAGCGGGTCAATTTTAAAACCAGCTATATCAATAGATAGATAAAGACGTGTTTAAAAAAACCATGTTATCCTAATGTTGATTGAAAAAAACCAGTGTCAAATAATTTCATATAAAAATAATAGACCACATGTAAACTGTAGTTGACATGGGTTTATCCAAAGAAAAATATAGTTGACATGTGGCCGTGAACGTGTTAATTTCAGGATCCGCCACTGATCAGCAACAGTATCAGTATCAGTTTATAGTCCACTGACTACAACGTTATCATCTCTCCATATTTAAAAAATAAATCAGCATTTAATAAATGTTCGAAATTTGGTAAGTTTTAGATAAGTTAAATACATAGGTATTTAATAAACAGTAAATTAGTAATTTTATTTACAATCTATGCAAAACTATTATTTATTATTTATTGCAATACATTACATTGTAATGTAGGTAGGTACCTAGATATTCATTTATGCATAATTTAAGATACCTACCTATCTACATTGTAATAATAAATATCCAAGACTGTTAAATAGTTATTGTATTATATATTTATGTTTTATGTAAATTGTTAAGAAATATATGTATGTGCCTACATAACCTAACTATAGGTAAAAATGTCTAATAATTAATGTTTAGGAATAAGTCTCTTTTCCCCATAGACGAGCATTTATAAGTGCTATATTTAGTGCTTTTCCCAATAAAAGTGACTTATTCTAATTTAAATAAATATTAGAATATGATATTAACTCTGGTGAATTCGCTAATGCAACTATTAATCCAAAATATAGGACAATTCGTTATTGGTATGATGTTTGGAAAGAAAATAATTTGGGCTCTTCTAATGATATAAGCATATTACAGGTAGGTATTTAATATACAAAATAATAATATAAAGTCCAATTCTGAATTTTGATTTTTTTTATTAAATTATTTTAACAAAAGGAGTAAAATTTAAAAATAAATACTAAGTTATAAATTATTTATTTATCTATAAAGCATGTACCTAGTTATTTAAGTATGTATTAATATGTCATATTGTCATTATTAGTTTAATAGGTATTACCTGCATTGGTTATAGAATAAACTTGAATTTGAAATTGACATCTTGTTCTATCTTTATTCAAATTTTCATAATGTTTGGATCTACCAATTCCTTCAAATAAATTGTTTGAGTTAAATATTTACGTAAAAACAGATAACTACGTAAAAATCGTTTCATTATTTACTTAAACGTTTGAAAAAAAATCTATAGTCACGATTTTTGAATTTTTTTATAATCGTTAAAGAAGTGTACTTTACTTACTTTACTTTACTAGTAAAGTCATATAAATATTTCAAAAGTTTTTGACAAATATTCAAAAGTTTATTGTTTATTGTTAATTAATAGTAAATTAGTAATTTTATTTACAATCTATGCAATACTATAGTATTATTACATTATAATGTAGGTAGGTACCTAGATATTCATTTATGCATAATTTAAGATACCTACCTATCTACATTGTAATAATAAATATCCAAGACTGATAAATAGTTATTGTATTATATATTTATGTTTTATGTAAATTGTTAAGAAATATATGTATGTGCCTACATAACCTAACTATAGCTAATGCAACTATTAATCCAAAAAATAGGACAATTCGTTATTAGTATGATGTATACAAAATGTAATATACAAAATAATAATACGAGTATAAAGTCAAATTCTGAATTTTGATTTTTTTATTAAATTATTTTAACAAAAGGAGTAAGATTTAAAAATAAATACTAAGTTATCAATTATTTATTTATCTATAAAGCATGTACCTTGTTATTTAAATATGTATTAATATGTCATATTGTCATTATTAGTTTAGTAGGTATTACCTGCATTGATTATAGAATAAACTTGAATTTGAAATTGAAATTATATTTAGTAGATGTGTAAAATACCATGTTACTAGGAATAAATTGATCTAAATTCTAAGGAACATAAAATAAAAAATAAGAAACACAAATAGTGCATGATATCATAAATAAAACTCTATGCAATATCAGTTATTACATTCAGCTTACAAATAAATATAATAATAATATGACTATTAAATCCTCCTTCAACCTCGTTGAATTTCATAATGAGGTCGGTGAAGGTAAATACATCTAAATTTTAGAAATTTTATTTATAATTAGTACATTATAATTTTATGTACAGTTATTATACAATTTATTATGTTGCTATAAAATTATAATGTTAATTAAAATTAAAATGTTAATTAAAATTCTAAGCTTAAATTATAATTATAATGACAGGTGACAAGTTATTGAGTGTAGCTTTTAAATTTTTTCGTCGACATTTAGTGTCTAAGGCCGGTTCTTACAATGTCCGGTTAAGTGCCTGTTAACGGTTAACCGACGGTTAGTGGGATGTTTACCTGCAGAATTCCGCAGGTTAAGTGTCCGTTAACTTTAACCGGACATTGTAAGAACCGGCCTAAGACGGTGTAATGTTTTTATACAAGGTTATAAAAATTTGACCTTTGATACTGCTGGTATTAAAGTCATTCCAACTAATTGTAAATGTAAAATTAAACTCATTGGTGACTATGTGGTGCACAATTAATCACTGTATACTAATTGAGTCCCTATACCTGAACGGGAAAAAAGTAATATACTAATTGAGTCCCGGGTACAAACGAGACATATACTAATTGAGTCCGGGGTTAGGGAACTAATTGTATACGAATTGAGTCCGAGGATATTTTGAATAAAATATAAAATAACCGTCTAGACACGGCGGAAATTATGTCGCACCGCCGTGCCGCGCGTTTTAATTTGTATGACTTGTCAGATAATATAGTAAGTTTCGGGTTTTCGTTTTTAAACCCGCCAGATGTCAATGATTGCTTCACCGATGACTTAATTTCTATTTTACCTCAAGACTATCGAGTGGAACGTTTTACTGACTATATATTAGAAAATTACATATGTGAAAGCTCACAATATCCTCCGGAAATGTGGGCTTCATTTACTTATTCATTGGCGAGGACTACCAATAGTTGTGAATCATTTCATTCGAAAATTAATGCAATGTTTTATTCAGCCCATCCAAACATTTACCAATTTATAAACATGTTGTTGAATATACAATGCGAAACGTATATAAAAATTAGTAGTGTTAATTAATTCAAGAAATTGTATAAAAGAAAAATAAAAATAAATCAGCCATCAAATGCAGTTGTTGCAATCGAACACAATAAGTAGATTTGAATATGTACAAAGCTTATCCCATAAATTTTTACCAATATAAAATGTTATTTTATCATTATCTACATTTATTTAATTATACATAAATTATTCATATTATATTATACCCCTACATTATTATATATTTATATTATAAAATATTAAAAAAAAAAAAAACATTTTTAACCATACCTGTAATTTATTTTTTACAGACGGTCCTAAGTCTGTAAAAATTGGAAGGAAAATGTTTTTTTTTTAATTTTATGGGACTCAGTTAGTATTAAAACATGGACTCAATTAGTATTATACCTAAAATTTCACTGAACTCAATTGATATATACCCTAAAACAACCCGGGACTCAATTCGTCATAAAAGGTTATACTGGGACTCAGTTCATATGCAGCCCAATTAATAATTATGATTCGTACTAATACCATTATATTTACGTATAACAAAATATACATGACATGTAATAATATGCAGTGGCGACGAAGCCTATGTTGAGGTCGCGCTGCGACCTCTTTTTTGAAAAATGTGGCCGGAAAGCCACATTTTATTTACACCAAGACTTAAGAATGAGTAAATGTATATTATAGTATACTGTTTTATTGTATCTTGATTATAAAATAGACTATTTTATAATCAATAATTGTATTATTAATATATTAGGATCTAAGGCATTTAAAGCTAATGAGTCATTAATTAATAACGCGGAACTGTGAGTACAAGTGTAGCAGAATATGATGTAGTTATCATGTTAGAACTCCCCTTAATCATGCATATATACGATTATATATGTCATCGTTGACGAACTCGTACAGTTACGATACCGTGGCGGTTGTGCGAATAAAAGCCACTCGTCATGGCGCGTTACTACGCTGTATAACTCATAATCTCCTAGTACCCGACATTAGGTTTTGTCCGTTACTCGGCTTGGAATAAAAATTCAAAATGTATCGCAGTCACCACAGTCTATTGCTTTATTGTTAGGGAGACTTGTTAAATTAATTTAAGTTCTTATATAACACTTAGTTACCTATAAAATATTGTTACATTTCTCGCCGTATTACAATTTTATCATTTGTAATTGGCCTACCCATCAAGTCTTAATAAAAAATGTCATGTAAAATACAAAAATAATGCATAGACTAATCGTTAAAATTATTTGTATCTAAAAAGTGATGGTTATCTCATTAAACATGAAATTTGTGAAAGAAATACAATTATTATTATTATTATTATTATTATTATTATTATTATCAATATTATCATTATAACTATTATTGAAGGATTTAAATTAAAAATTAACTGAAAACATTGTTTTCATAAAATATTTCCTATTATTAAAAATTATCAATACGATTTTATTATGATTTCTTTTCACAATAAGCCATATTTTACACAAAACAATACCTTTGTAATATATATATAAAGGGTGATTTTTTATCATTATTTGTATTATATAATGTCTACTCAAATTTTTGAGCCACTTTACCACGTCCACATTTAATGTGCATTAAATAATAACATGGGTAATATTTTCATTAGTACTAATTGGAAAATTAAATAGATAAGTATTATTAAACTCCAGTCGAAATCATAATAAATTTCTTTTTTATTTATATGATAAAACCTTCGAAGGGTAGATAAATGTCTACATTTAATATAATACATTTAATGTCTCCCTGATTTTTAAATCATTTCCCAGTATTTTACGTAACTAATAAATTTGGCCGACCAATAAATACGATATTCAGGCGATTTTTGTTTATTTTTTTTAATAGTTTTATTTACTCGATTTTATAAAAATTTCCGCTACATATTTTCATACGAAAATTCTAAATAAATATGTGTACATTGAAAATTATCAAACCGAATCATTTAAGTATAATAAAAAACGTTATTTCAAACACAGATGTAACACTTAAATCGAATCGTTTCAGTTATTTGTATTTAAAAACAGACAGTCGAAGACTGATTAAACGTAATATTTACGAATGAAATAAAATTTGTATTATTATTATTAATTATTATAATCACTCTAGACGGATTATAAGTGAAAAATGAACAAATGGGTAAGACGAAAAATATATCAAGCCCATCCGCAGATGTAAACAAATATCGCCGCCCGTGGTGTACCCGACACCGACGGACCACGACCGCTTGGTCAGCGGTACGTCGGACACGCTGCACGGCGGCGCTCGCGCTCGTGTGGTGGTGCGTGCGGCACCGAAAACGGTCGGCAACACCGCCCGCAGCACCGACGGCGTGCGCGCCCGGTGGTCGTCACGTGAAACCCGTCGTTTTTCACGTCGAGCCGTCGTCGCCCGCGGCGTTGACTGGTGCGGCTCACTCTCTGTCTCTCGCCCGCACGGCGCATGCTCATTCCGTCGCCGCCGCCGCCGCCGCCTTCACGTTCCGTCGACCGTCATCTCCGAGCGAGACACCTCTCTCTTCCCCCCCACGCGGCATCGCTTTCGTTGTCGGCGGCGGTTACACTTCCACCCGCCTCTTCTGCACGCCACGTACCGTTTTCGAGGAATCGTTCTCCCCTGCCGCACGTCCGCCGTGGCGCCGTAGCTCGTTCACTCGCGTGTGCAATCTTTGCTTTGCTGGCGGCGGAGAGTCGGCTCTGCGCGAGAGTTCCAGAACTCGAACCAGACGGCAGAGGCGACGGTGTCTAAAAATTAATCTATGACATTGCGATTCGCTAATATACCTACCACCCACTCAATTTCAAACGTTCTTTTCATTTTACCTGCTTTTTTCTTTAAATAATTTAAAATTATGATTTGTAATTTGGTACTGTTGCTATGGGTGATTTACCAAATGATTTGGGTAGTCGTGTTCAGGGCTTATTCTAAGAATTTTTTTCAACTGTGCATATTATTATGGAATTGAACTATATAAATATAGTTATACAGTATATATATATAAATGCACTATATATACTATTAAATGCATATATATAATTTTATTCTTTGATGATAATTCAACCATTTAATGATGATTCAACCATTCAAAACGATGCAAAACTTCGCTCGTGACTAGTCACGTCCTATAAATAAGTCACGGCTGAATAATTCACGAGCACTGGTTTAGCGACCGACGAGTGACGTCCGATAGCACGTCAAGAGCAGAGATATACCTACGCATAAACTCCTGGTACAAATTGTTCAAAATTCACGCGAAAAAAACTAAGTCCCGACGACGAATAGTTTTCAATGGCTAAAGTCCCTCTACACGACTCGTGAACTCTGATGTATTCAACACACGAATACATAATACGCATATTATTTTCTTAATCATTTTTATATGATGAAGATGTCGAAAATTTTCGTCGGTGATTTTTCATTTTTAAAATATATAGGTTATTAATTATTATTATAATCATTATTAGCGAAAAACCAGTGTGTGATAAACATATAATAACGTTTAATAGCTTGTATAACATACGAACAATTATTTTTTATTAAACATCCTTATTACTATTAAGGGTATATTGATGATCACTTTAAATTGACTTCTTTATGATATTTATTTACTTATCATTAGGGCTCAAAGTTACTTATAAATACAATTTTTTTTTTTTTTTTTTTGTAAAGTACAGTCGACCAATTTTTGACAATAGTTACATTTGTTTTGGAACATTTCTTAAATGATTTGATGTTGTGTGAAACATTTTAAAGATTTATACAATTATATATATATATAAAATGGTACAATATTTTAAGTGATGATACATGTTATTTGTTAACACTCAACCACACGTTATGTTAGTAATTAATTAGTAATTTATTCACGTTTAGGCCGAAATGACGAGCAACGTTTCATAGGACGTCGAGAGCAGAGATATACGCATAAACTCCTGGTACAAATTGTTCAAAATTCACGCGAAAAAAACTAAGTCCCGACGACGTAGTTCTTGCGCATAGTTTTTAATGGCAAAAGACAATAAGCAACGACCGGCAGGCCACAACAAATGTACAGAATACTTGTTCGCTCCTGGTATAAGTTTTTTTTAAAATTTATATCAAAAACAAAAATGTTTCGGTGTTGTCACTGCATTTACCCGTTATTAGTTACGTATAATGCATTCAAATAAAGTATTTCTCACAGATTTAATTTATATGTACCTATCACATAATGCAAATTCTCTTGTCTTCGTAAATTTTATTGGATGACATTTTCTAAAAATTTCGTCAGTTATTTTTAAGTAACTTTCAATTAAATTATATAGGTGACTGTTTATTAAAATTATATGCGAGTATACCTGTGTGTTCTTTAGCCATGTTTGTACATTTTTTTTCAATTCAATATTTATTATAAAAGTCAATCACCAAAACAGAAAAGCACTAAACACAAAAATACTTGCCTACAACATTGTTGAAACTGTAAAAAAAAGATGCATACAGGTTTGTAGAAATGTTTAACAACATTATTGTTTGATAATTTGTATGATTACACACAATAATTAATTTTTTTTTATTAAATAACAATAATAATGTTATATTTTTTTCATTAAATTTAAAATTTAATACATTAAATTTATGTATTAATTATTATTTACTTTTTTTATGGCTTGAACTCATATATATATAAATATAAGTTTTTTTTTTAAATACAATTTACCAATTTAATATACATAAGAATGCGTATACCGCAATTCTTGAACGGTAACGCCGAAAAACAATATACTTGTGTTTGTATGTGGATATTATGCATTTTCTCCAACTGGCGTTTATGAAATTGAATTTATTTTTATTTTTTTTTTTGATTTAGTCAAATTTGAAAATAAAAATATTTTCTAACGCAACACACTTTCATTATTATCGTGTTGCAAAATTAGAAAGAAAATAATTATTTATTTAAACAGTCAACGAAACGGTAAAATAGATTTAAGTATTATATCATTGTAATAATACGTGTTACGTGTTCTCACACGATTTTGTACATTACTAACTATTCAAACACAAATGCTTATCTCTTAAACGAATCTCGAAATCCGAAATCGTGTACACCTGATGATTATAAACATTAATTTCTAGGTTGTGGACTCATTCGAACAATTTTAAATTCGTACATTTGGGACAATTTAAGTCACTGCAATACGCGATTAAAATGAATATAATTTTTATTATTTATTATTTATTCAGTGCTATTTTTTATGTTAATATTTTATGAAAATCCATTATTTTAGGCCTCCCGGCCTCCGTAGACTTTTATCGTAACCAGCAGAAGCTGTCTAAGGCCTTCCGCACACTACGCGATTGACACGCGACGCGATTGACCAACGATAAGTGCGATAAGTGCAATTCATGCGATTTGTGCGATTTGAGGTCCACCAACGCGAAACGATATTCAGTCGATCATACAGTGTCAATCGCGCCACTTGTTTTGTTCTGTTTTCAATTTTTTTTCAATTTTCAAAAAAAAAAATGTCTAGTTCGACTAGTCCGAGTGATGAAGAAGATGTAATTAATTAAAATACGATGATATTTACGAGTGACGACACGAATTTCGTAATAAATTAAATTTCAATACGCCATCTAGTCGATTGTGGCATACAATAACTAATTAATGTAAAACACAATATTACTGTTGACTTTTTCACAAACTTAGAAAATCCATTGAAAATAAACGGAAGAACCTTTATAAGAAATTTAAGCACCGATATTTTTCTACAAATCTGTTTCACAAAATGGTTATTTCGAATTATTTACCAAACGGTACAAAAAAAAATAAATAAAAAAAATTTAAATTTGAGTTATAAAAATGAAACAATTTTTTAATGCACTTTTGTCGAACGGTACAAGAATAAATAAAAAAAAAAAAATTACCAAAAAAAAAACATTGTCAAAAGGGTTAATGTTGAACGCTTCCATGATACAAATCAAAATAATACAAAAATGTATATGAAATCGCAGGCGACTACCAGGCGACTAGCACTGTCGGTCGCGCGGGTCGCCAGTCGCTCGCGTCGCAGTCGCGTCGCAATCGCGTCGTTATCAAATTGCAGTGTTAGTGGTTCCCAATTTACTTTGCTAGGATATCGCGCGTGGCAAAAATTGTGTCGCGTGTGAATCGCCTAGTGTGCGGAAGGCCTTAAGGACATGAACATAATTTGTCATTCAGTAATCCCTGGTTGTGTTCGGACACGATTACGCGGGCGCGTTCAAATTCTAGTTCGATAAACAACGACGAAAATCGAAAACTACGGTTTTCAGTGTAAGGTTACACTTCTTTATTCGATACTAGGATATCAGAGAACGGGCATGAACGTTTTTCAAGATTTACTTTCACAACGACGGTCGCAAACACGGTGTTTCTCGAAGTTCGCGATGGCGCCGCGCCGACGGTGGAGGTACAGTTGAGCCGAGCCTAGTTGATACCACATAAGTTCCTGGTAACGATTACTCTAAAAGAAAAACTTTTTTCAATCATGTGCAATTATAATAATAATAATAGTAATAATAAAGAGAACACGACGAGGAGATAATAATAATAATAATAACAGCGCATGGTTTGTAATTTCATAATACAACACGCACACGCACACATACATGCGTACATACGCGCACACACACCCACCTTCACGTCGCCTAATAACTATCGTAACTCACGTAACTACAAAGCTGTTGGTATTTCGTGTGTGTCTTACATAATATGTATATATTATATTTCCAGAGGCGACGACTAGACTAACGGTTATTAGAACATACACCAGACAAAATAATGTGCCTACGCTAAACACTGATTATACCACTGTCTAGCAGCTCAATTTTAAAACCAGCTATATCAATAGATAGATAAAGACGTGTTTAAAAAAACCATGTTATCCTAATGTTGATTGAAAAAAAACCAGTGTCAAATAATTTCATATGAAAATAATAGACCACATGTAAACTGTAGTTGACATTGGTTTATCCAAAGAAAACTATAGTTGACATGTGGCCGTGAACGTGTTAATTTCAGGATCCGCCACTGATCAGCAACGGTATCAATATCAGTTTATAGTCCACTGACTACAACATTATCATCGATTGTAGGGTATGATTCAAATGTAGTATGTTGATCAATATTAAGTTTATCAGCTACAATTTGCAAATAATATCTACCATCAACTTCGTCATTGTATTCTAAACATATATATCACACTGCTCTCCATTGAAATAAAATCCAGCTTTTTTGAAACAATTAACAATTGTGTTTGGTTGTACACTACACCAGGGGCGTCATTTGCAGTACGCAGGGTATGCATTTGCGTACTTAAAATTATAAATTGTAATGTTTGGCCCGCAAGGCACATGCACATGGCCCGCTCGGCCACATCACAAAAAAAATAAAAATTATATTTATATAATTATATTAAAATATGATAGTTGATAATTGATTGATTGATCACGTCTTTATAATCACAAAACAGATAAACTTAGCTTATCATGTAACATGCTTTAATTTTTATTTTGCAGATTTCTACTAACACTTGATAGCCGATTTTCTGAGAAAAATCAAAAACTGTTTGCTATTTTTAATATTTTTAATCCTTTAAGCAAAGAATATTTTGATCATACATCAAGTAGTCTGAAATGTTTTTTGACACATTATGCTTATTTTCAAATAAATACAATGAAAATTCCTTCTGAATTTCAATCAGCAAAAATATTATTGGAAAACAATTTTTTATTGATATCACAATAATTACTAACTCTTTGTCAAAACTACCAATCATTTTGACATTACCTTATACTACTGCTTCTAATAAAAGAGTTTTTTCATATTTAAAAAGAGTCAAAAGCTTTTTGCGCTTAAGTATGAATGATGATAGATTAAATGATTTGATGGTGATTAACGTTGAATCAACTGAAGGAAATAGTATTGACTTACAAGAAGCTTTGATGATGTTTTCTAACATAAGACATGGCGGTACCCTCTTGTATGAATTAATATTAAAAAATAAAAATAAAAATGTAATTTTAATTCATTATAATCACCTATGCTTTAATTAATTTTACTGATTTATTCTAAGCATATCTATAGTATTGTATTACTTTATATTGTTCACTGTTTTTATTTAAATTTGACTGTTGAAGTTTCAATTTGTATTAAAAAGTAGACATTTATAGTTTTTGCACTGCTTACTGCTTGTATGTATTATGTAATTTTACTTTGTTTTAATTGTGTTAATAATTATTATTATACTACTATAATATTAATAATGTCAAATATGTCAAGAAAAAAAAATAAATAGTGGCCTGCTCAATATTTATGCGTACCAAAAAAAAAAAATTGAAATGACGCCCCTGCATTACACCATGCTTTTTAACATAATATGTTGCGCATCGATTTTAATAGATTTACTGAGCATGGTCTTCATGAATATCGTTAAAAAATTTTCGAATATTTTCTTTGAAGTATAATGTTTTGTATTTTGTATTATTCCCTGATCCATTGTTTGATGTTTAGATGTTGTATTTGGAGATAAAGATTCGATTTTTACACATTTTTAAATTAATATGACAATGAGCTGTATAGTTATCAATAAATATTAAATAATAAAATATTTCTTTGATTTATTCGTTGGTTTACGACTTTGAGCAAAGCTTCCGTATCAAATATACCGTTTGGATCCTTAAATTTCTTTAAATATAATGTTAAAGTTGAAAATTGAAGTAAATAAGTTTATTACGTAAAAATTGTAATATGATTCACTTAAACGCTTATAAAACAAAATCCTTTGTCACAATTTTTGAAATATTTTCAGTATTGTTAGTAAAGTATATGAGTAAGGTTATATACAATTTTCATAAGTTTTTATCAAATATTAAAAATATACAGTTCATATACTATACATCAGTTTTCGACTAATTTTCGAAATATTAAAAAATATATATATTTGAAGTTTATGTTTGACAATAAAGACAATTTTTTTTATAAAATATATTTAAAACATCTTGTTCTATCTTTATTCAAATTTTCTAATGTTTGGATCTACCAATTTCTTCAAATAAGTTGTTTGCTTTAAATATTTACGTAAAAACAGATAACTACGTACAAATCGTTTCATAATTTACTTAAACGTTTGAAAAAAAAATCTATAGTCACGATTTTTGAATTTTTTTATAATCGTTAAAGAAGTGTACTTTACTTACTTTACTTTACTAGTAAAGTCATATTAAAATTTCAAAAGTTTTTGACAAATATTCAAAAGTTTATTGTTTATTGTTAATTAACAGTAAATTAGTAATTTTATTTACAATCTATGCAATACTAAAGTATTATTACATTATAATGTAGGTAGGTACCTAGATATTCATTTATGCATAATTTAAGATACCTACCTATCTACATTGTTATAATAAATATCCAAGACTGTTAAATAGTTATTGTATTATATATTTATGTTTTATGTAAATTATTAAGAAATATATGTATGTGCCTACATAACCTAACTATAGGTAAAAATGTCTAATAATTAATGTTTAGGAATAAGTCTCTTTTCCCCATAGACGAGCATTTATAAGTGCTATATTTAGTGCTTGTCCCAGTAAAAGTGACTTTTTCTTATTTTAATAAATATTAGAATATGGTTTTAACTCTGATGAATTAGCTAATGTAACTATTAATCCAAAAAATAGGACAATTCGTTATTGGTATGATGTATACAAAATGTAATATACAAAATAATAATATAAAGTCCAATTCTGAATTTTGATTTTTTTATTAAATTATTTTAACAAAAGGAGTAAGATTTAAAAATAAATACTAAGTTATCAATTATTTATTTATCTATAAAGCATGTACCTAGTTATTTAAGTATGTATTAATATGTCATATTGTCATTATTAGTTTGGTAGGTATTACCTGCATTAATTATAGAATAAACTTGAATTTGAAATTGAAATTATATTTAGTAGATGTATAAAAGACCATGTTACTAGGAATAAATTGATCTAAATTCTAAGGAACATAAAATAAAAAATAAGAAATACAAATAGTGCATGATATCATAAATAAAACTCTATGCAATATCAGTTATTACATTCAGCTTACAAATAAATATAATAATAATATGACTATTAAATAATAGGTATGACCTACTAAAATTGTAATTATTTAAAGTATTAGCTTATAAAGGCATTACTGTATTAGCATTTAGCTGTTTATGAATATATGGTACCATGACATGTATATATTATGGATGATAATACTTTTGGCGGGAATTTAAAATCGACCAATCGGAGAGCTCAGTTGTATGCAGGTGCCGAAATTGACCCCAGAATGCTTATATGCGCCCGGGGGCTCGAGCACTCACTGACATTATTATGGGGTGTTGGGCACCCATTCGAACAATGCAAATGTATGATGTGTACTTATATCTAAGTATCAACCATTTTAACCAACAACTATTGAACCAAAATTATAGATATAAGTTATAGATACTGAACAAATATATTCATGAATTCATCTACAATTCGTCTAACACTTTTTATTTTGTAAACAATCGAACAAATTTAATACATTTTTTGTATAACTTATTATTATTTAATAAATCAGTTGTACATTTGGTTTATACTGTTTTTGTTATATATTTAATATATTTTACATGGAATTGCATTTTTCAGTGTACAACATGATATTTATTATTTAATATAAATGAATATATGTATATTGTATAGAATGTATAAGTGTAAATATTTTAGTTAAGTTGTAAAATTATGACACTAATGGGTGCAATTTGAAGAGCCAGATAACCTAAAATTAACATTTTAGGGACTAAATTCTAACTAACCCTCTGAAAAGGCAATTTCTTAAATTGTACAGGGACATTGTATTCATCAGGGCACTAACCCCCTCCCCCAAACTATGTGTTTATGTCTATGATACCAAGGCACTCATACAGATTTTTAAAACCTGGCGCCTATGGTATCACCACATTTGCAGTAATGACGAAATTAATTAAGTTGATTTAATGTAAACGTCGTTTATTATTGCGAATTTCGCCGGTTTTGGTTCATATTAGGCTGTTTTTTGGGTCTCCTGTAAAAACTATTGAAATAAAAACTTAATGAACACTCAATGTACCATCTACATCGGATTTCCGATTTATCGAGTGGCTTGAAACTTTTGGACAAAGTTAAGTTGAGCAAAAAGTGTCTCAAGAAAAAAAAAAATAAACATCATTGTTAAACCAAAAGATCTTCCGCTTCACTCAGCATCTAAAAGTATGTTCGGAATTCCGGCCCAATATATTGTCAACCGATGGAATAATTTTATACTGTAAAATTTGCAACGTAAAAGTATCATGACAAAAATTTCCATGTGCAACACATCGACGAGATAAACATAAAAAACGCATTAGAAAAAATAGAGCGATATCCCAGCCTAAAAAAATCGTATTCATGTCGTATTACCTCTACTGGGAAGCCTCTGCAATCATTTTAATCTACCATTTTATTTTTATGTATTTTAGCTTATTCTATATCGTCAATTATTCTTATTGTTCTCTTTGAAACAGATTGAATAAAACATAAAATGAAACAAAAAAAAACATAATAATCATAATAATAAGAAAAAATATAAAATGATAAAAAAGTAGATCATTTTGTTCATCAAAAGCGAAATGTTAAATCGAATGTTAATAATGATTTGTGTACCGCTCTGGTTGTGTCGAGTATACATATTAATAAATTAAACAACCAAGTATTTAAATAATTTGTACTGAAATATTATTATTTTTGCTTTTTTTAACTTTGTAGTGCCACTTTGATCATTTAAATTACCTCGAAATCCGAACCTTAGTTATTGTGAACGGTCGCGATTATTGTCATGATTCATGTACTCGGCCCGGCGCGGCGCGGCGGCAGCGTCGGCGTCGGCGGCGGCGGCGGCGGCGGCGCGGCGGTGAGTAATCACGACTATATTATTATGTGTGTACGACCGCGTACCGTGTTGCGTGAAGCATAAGATACCGCATGGGTTCCTGGTACAATTCGGTCTTTTTCAAACGAATTTCTACCGGCGAGATGGAGCGAAGGCAGCGCGTGTCGTTTTACGGTGTTCAATAGGAGTACTAAAGTCACGTTCACTGTTACGTATATATATTTCACGCGACAACGGAATCCTACAGTCGACGGATACAGTGAAAACGCGTTTCTCAGTCGTGTTTCGTCAATGGCGGTCGAGCTCTAGCGATTCGTATTTAATTAACGGCGATCGAATAGGTGTCCGCTATCTACACGACCGGATAGGAATCTTTCACATGTATTATATTTTAATAGTATAATATGGGTGTGTATACACGTTCACTGCCTTTAAATTTAACCGCTAGATGTCGCTAGATAATTGATCGGGTTATAAGTACTTTTATACGTTTGAATCGGTTTTATTCTTTTTAAAGCATTTAAATGAAAAATAACGAAGCTTCTTCGTAAATTCCTGGAGTTCTGACTGTAATATTGAGGTGCCTCGTGTGTGCATTTAGAATAGCTCACAACCTTTTGGTTGTATAGTACAAAAACGATCGGCATTCTCAGCGTACCTATTATTAATATGTAATATATTAGAGTTTAAACTCGTTATAAACCTCGTTGAATTTCATAATGAGGTCGGTGAAGGTAAATACATCTAAATTTTAGAAATTTTATTTATAATTAGTACATTATAATTTTATGTACAGTTATTATACAATTTATTATGTTGCTATAAAATTATAATGTTAATTAAAATTAAAATGTTAATTAAAATTCTAAGCTTAAATTATAATTATAATGACAGGTGACAAGTTATTGAGTGTAGCTTTTAAATTTTTTCGTCGACATTTAGTGTCTAAGGCCGGTTCTTACAATGTCCGGTTAAGTGCCTGTTAACGGTTAACCGACGGTTAGTGGGATGTTTACCTGCAGAATTCCGCAGGTTAAGTGTCCGTTAACTTTAACCGGACATTGTAAGAACCGGCCTAAGACGGTGTAATGTTTTTATACAAGGTTATAAAAATTTGACCTTTGATACTGCTGGTATTAAAGTCATTCCAACTAATTGTAAATGCAATATTAAACTCATTGGTGACTATGTGGTGCACAATTAATTATAATTCGTACTAATACCATTATATTTACGTACCTATAATCAGTGGCGTAGCCAGAATTTCTAAAGGGGGGGGGGGCAACAAAAAGATCTTAAAGAATTAAATTTGTACTGTTTTCATTGTAAAAAATAATTGAGATAATTCGTATACTTATTATGTGACCACATATATAATAATAAATACATACGGCTGAACTTAATCAAATATTTAACAACTTTGTATTTATAATAATTTATTGCAAACAACTTAATAAATATAAGGTAAATATTTTTAATATTATGTCCAATCTACAACTTTCATCCTCCTAGGAGATTTATTTATAAATGCAGTCATGATTTCTTTTTCTACGTTTTCATATTCCAATTCATCTTTGTTTATTGTAGCTAAGGCCAAACCATTCAACCTTTCTTCATTCATTGTAGCTCTTAAATATGTTTTCAGTCTTTTTAGAACTGAAAATGTACGTTCTGGAGTAGCGGATGTTACAGGCAAAGTAACACATAATTGCTAGCTAGCTAGCCGTAACGTTCGGTAGCGTGATAAGCTGGCAGTGTGCATGTGATAGGCCGGCGGAATGTGGTGGGTAGGGAATTGTGAGCGCGGTCGGTTACCGCAAGGAACATCGAATACTATAAAATATTATATAAAATTCACTGCTGATCGCCTAGACAAAACAATTGGTAACATTGAGACGTATTTACTGTTTCGTGTTGGTAAGTCAGTGGTGATCAGAGATTTTAAACAATAAATTGTTTAAAATCTCTGGTGGTGATACACTCACGTTTGTATCACACAGCGCAGCTATAGATAATAAACACCATTGAAGGAGACTATCTTAAATCGTGATAATGAATAACATTTCTACTTTTTTTTATACTCTATGGACGTACTGATATAAAAAAAATAATAAAAAAAAGGCCTATGGGGGGGCCATGGCCTCTCTGGACCACCCCCTGGCTACGCCACTGCCTATAATAAAATATACATTACATGTAATAATATGCAGTGGCGACGAAGCCTATGTTAAGGTCGCGCCGCGACCTCTTTTTTTGAAAGATGTGGCCGGAAAGCCACATTTTATTTACACCAAGACTTAAGAATGAGTAAATGTATATTATAGTATACTGTTTTGTTGTATATTGATTGTATAATAGACTATTTTATAATCAATAATTGTATTATTAATATATTAGGATCTAAGGCATTTAAAGCTAATGAGTCATTAATTAATAAGCGGAACTGTGAGTACAAGTGTAGCAGAATATGATGTAGTTATCATGTTTTGTTACATGTTAGACCTCCCCTTAATCGTATGGTCATGCGTATATACGATTATATATGTCATCGTTGACGAACTCGTACAGTTACGATACCGTGGCGGTTGTGCGAATAAAAGTCACTCGTCACGGCGCGGTACTACGCTGTATAACTCATGATCTCCTAGTACCCGCCATTAGGTTTTGTCCGTTACTCGGGTGCTTGGAATTCAAATTCAAAATGTATCGCAGTCACCACAGTTGCTTTATTGTTAGGGAGACTTATTAAATTAATTTAAGTTCTTTTATAATATTTAGCTACCTATATTATAATATTGTAATTTTTCTCGCAGTATTACAATTTTATCATTTGTAATTGGTCTACCCATCAAGTCTTATTAAAAAATGTCATGTAAAATACAAAAATAATGCATAGATCAAATCGTTAAAATTATTTGTATCTAAAAAGTGATGGTTAACTCATTAAACATTAAATTTGTGAAAGAAATACAATTATTATTATTATTATTATTATTATTATTATTATCATCATCAGCTGCTCAGCACTAGTAAGCATCGTACGGATCGTATAAAACCTAAGCGGCCGACGAGTGACATCCGATAGCAAGTCGAAAGCAGTGATATACCTACGCATAAACTCCTGGTACAAATTGTTCAAAATTCATGCGAAAAAAACTAAGTCCCGACGACGAATAGTTTTCAATGGCTAAAGTAAAAAACTACACGACTCGTGAACTCTGATGTATTCAACACACGATTACATAATACGCATATTATTTTCTTAATCATTTTTATATGATGAAGATGTTGAAAATTTTCGTCGGTGATTTTTCATTTTTAAAATATATAGGTTATTTATTATTATAATAATCAATATTACCGAAAAACCAGTGTGTGATAAACATATAATAACGTTTAATAGCTTGTATAATACGAACAATTATTATTTATTAAACAGCCTTATTACTAAAGGGTATATTGATGATCACTTTAAATTGACTTCTTTATGATATTTATTTACTTATTATTAGGGCTCAAAGTTACTTATAAACACATTTTTTTTTTTTTTGTAAAGTACAGTAGACCAATTTTTTACATTAGTTACATTTGTTTTGGAAAATTTCTTAAATGATTTGATGTTGTGTGAAACATTTTAAAGATTTTTACAATTATTTATATAAAATGGTACAATATTTTAAGTGATGATACATGTTACTTGTAAACACTCAACCACACGATATGTTAGTAATGAATTAGTAATTTATTCACATTTAGGCCGAAATGACGAGCAACGTTCCATAGACCGACGAGAGCAGAGGTATCCGCATTAACTCCTGGTACAAATTGTTCAAAATTCACGCGAAAAAAACTAAGTCCCGACGACGCAGTTCTTGCGCATAGTTTTTAATGGCTACAAGTATTGATTTTAGAATATACTATAGTATATTGTAAAATCAATGCTACAAGCAACGACCGGCAGACCACAAAAAATGTACAAAATACTTGTCCGCTCCCGGTATAAGTTTTTTTAAATTAATATGTAAAACAAAAATGTTTGGGTGTTGTCACTGCATTCGACTTACCTATTAATGACGTTATTTATTTATCATAAGGGCCAAAATTACTTATAAATACACAATACGATTTAAGTATTGTCAATCGACTACGCATCTTGCAAAACAGTAATATCAACATTAATCAACTACGATATCTACGAAAATTCCAAATGGGTCTTTCATAATCACCACTCTAGTTTTCTTTAATTGTATGTTTTACACTTAAATATTTTCAAGCATAGTTAATTGTTTTCTTTATTGTTATTTATTTTCATTTGAAAATCAGTTGATTGTATAGTCCTGTTTCCATTGTGGAACATTTCTGTGTCAACAAATATTTAGGATCTTTAAAATATTATTCACACAATTTTGACAAATACGTGATTTATAAACATAGTTACGCTATTGATATAGATCATTGATTCGAATTGCGCTTCGACGTCCGATAAAACGTCGAGTGCAGAGGTATCCGCATAAACTCCTGGTACAAATTGTTCAAAATTCATGCGAAAAAAACTAAGTCCCGATGACGTAGTTCTTGTGCATAGTTTTTATGACAACAAGCAACGACCGGCAGACCACAATAAATGTACAGAATACTTGTTCGTTCCTGGCATATTTTTTTTTTAAATTAATATGTAAAAACAAAAAAAAATCTGGAGTCACGATTTTTGAATTTTTTAATAATCGTTAAAGAAGTATATGATTAAAGTCATATTCAAATATTATAAGCGAAGAATTTCTCGGTTTTACAAATGTGATAAATATTTTTATATTTAAATTATCATTTTTTTTTCAATAGACACTTTTTGGTACACTTAAGTCTTAACTAATCAAAATTGTTATCCAGCATCTCTTATGATCAGACATTTTCCAATTAGCACTTTCAAAGAATCTTCTTTTTCTATTTTTCTCAATTATTATCAATATTTTTTTCAGTTATGGTTAAAATACAACATGCAAGATTCATTTACATAAAGCTCAAATACTTAAGCTGTTTTATTAAAATATGTAGGTGTACCCTTTTTAAATATAATAAAAAAACATTTGAAATTTAATAATAAATGCGCTATATATACTATTAAATGCATATCGTCGCCGTCGTGCAAAAAGTGACCAAGTGAAATAAAATGGCCAAATAGTTACCATAGTCTTCCTTCAACTTTAGAAAAAACGACCAAATTAAAATGTTAAATAAATACCAAGTTATGGGCTGTTGTTAACATAACGTTCAATACATATACGATATTGACAATAAATATGTCCAAATAATTCACAAAATATAAATATATTGACAGATAATTTTATGGAGAGCGGAAACTCTTATATGGAGGTCGACAGTATGCACAGTGCCACAGAAAATGCAAAAAAAAAAAAAAAAATGTACCGGTTTATACTATTCATGATTGGTTGACCATTTGTCGCTTAAATATGTTTAAAAAGTCTTCTTCACCTTACTCTGCCCAAGAGTTAAAATACACTGATTTTATTGAGTTGCGAAGTTTTGCAGGAAAAATAATGAAAATTCGGTCGGTCGATGAAAATGGTAAAAAAGTTAATTGGTTAAAAATAAAAGTCATGAGATACGAAAAGTCAAACCCATCAGCCATAAAATTTAAATATTATTATTCCGACGAGGAATTTAAAAATTAAAATAATAAGAGCTGGTGTGAGAGGTAGACCACCAAAATGCCCACAAACATTAAAACAATTATTTATGTTTTTTGTTATACACAAAACAATTACCAATATCCGATGCGAAAAAGTGATCTATTAAAGTTGTGCAATACCGAAGCAGTTCCAAAAGACTTCCATGAATGGTACAAAAATATTCCTAGTTGTACAAAAAATAAAGATGCCAATATTATAATAACTGAATTTGAAGACCAATCAGAGTAATTTTATTATGACGTTTATTATTTACTTTAAAGTAAAATATTTCATTTATTCCTACACACGAAAGTTTCTGTGATTTTATTACTATTACGATTATTATTATTATGACGATTGTTTATTATTTAATATAAATTAGTTTATTTCATTACTTTGTTATGCACAAAAGTAGAAAAATGTATTATTTTTATAATTTATTTTAAAGTATTATGTGTCATTTATTTATTTAGGTACACAAAAGTTTCTGTGATTATATTTTTATTATGACAATAATTGTCTATTGTTTATTATAAAGTAGTTTTATTTCATTACTTTGTTATACACGCGAGCATAAAAAAATTGTTTATGTTTATTATTTATTTTAAAGTAGGTATTATGTTTCATTTATTACTATACACAAAAGTTTCTGTGATGATAATAATATTATTATATTATAATTATTATGTTTATAATTTTTTAAAGTACTACGTGTTATTTAATTGTTATAAACAAACTATAGCAATATTATGTTGTTTTTTGTATTGATTCGAATTATAAACAATGCATTGTTTTGTTTTCTAATAAAATAATAATATTTTTATTTTCCAATTTTTTTGACCAAGTGATTTAAGTAAGTCAGTTAGTCATTTCTTAATTTGATCAAATGATTAAAAATTCAGTTGGTCATTTTTTCATCTGTTCTTTTTTATGTTTTACAAGTATTCTGCTAGTTATTTTAAAATATAAAATTGGATAATTCAAGGATTAATTTCTTTACTGTTTTAAGGATTTTTTAAGACTAACATTATTACGTTATAACTAACGAGTTAGTGAATTTCCAGACCATTATGAATATTCAATTGTGGTTTCTCAACAAAATTCAAATTTCACTTAGGCACTTTTTGCACGACGGCGACGATATATTTAATTGTATTCTTAAATGATAACTCAACTATTCAAAACGACGCATAACTTCGCTCGTGACTTTAAGTCCTATAAGTAAGTTATGGCAGAATTATTCGAGCACTGGTTGAGCGGCCGAGACGACGGGTGACGTCCGATAGCAGAGGTATACGCATAAACTCCTAGTACAAATTGTTCAAAATTCATGCGAAAAAAAGCCGATAAGATAATGGTGGTGGAAGTTCGTCCTTCGTCGCTTCGCTCCTCGGACAAGATAATGGTGAGGAGTGTATAGCACTTTCTATCATGGGATCACCTGGTTTACGATAGTTTAGTTGTATGGTACTTTACATTTGAATGCAATGATAAATCATTGTAAGTTAAGTACAGGATACAGTAGTTGGGTGGGATACACGAGATGCATTGCTAGATTAGGCATTATTGGATAGATTTTGGAATTATTTTATATTATAAAAAAAAAAACGATTCTGAACGAAGATGAAGATGTCAGCCTTAAATTGTAATATATATTTTATTTTAATATCCTAGATTGGGTTAAATTTACATTTGTCTATTCATGTGACTTCTGCTCGTGAGCATTGGACAAACCAGGATGTGCATAGATAGGGCGTAGGTAAATACCATATTATTTGCCTAAATGCACTATCGTGACGGCACCACCCGACCCCGCCGTCCATATATGCTGAATGCTCCGTGGCTACGTCTATTTAAATATTAATAATTAATAATAATATATAAAATCCGCATGTTTATGGAACTGATACACACATTAAAATAACTGGAAATTGGAAGTTAGTAACGTTCTATTCAACCATGTAAAGGTACGTTATACACCTTGTGTTTACAATCTACCAATATTTTGTATAGAACAGCTGTCAGCTACTGATTATATTATAATAAACTTAATCTATTTAATTATCTTTATCAGCTGTGATATTACATAATATTTTCATTTCTTATCTTTGAATACAAAAATTTTTATACATTTTCAACTACAAAATAATATGCAAATATTCGTGATTTTGACAAATTTTGTCGATTTTTGAACTTCAACTGCTTATAAAAAAAAATTGTGCCTATGTATTTGAATAATTTTTGAATCACTCTTAGATCAACTTATTCAAAACCTTCTATTAAATTTTCAAGCGATTTGGTAGGGCCAAAAAATTGTTATCGACTTTTATAAAAAAAAATCTAAGAAAAATCGAATTATTCAAATGCCTATAAATAGCTAAAAAATAAACGAAATATTTTGAAAATACAACTATGTAAAGAAAATGCCTATTTAAACATTTTGTAAAAGTTTTAAGTTTCTACGACCTATACTTTTTGAATAAGAACAAATATCAAAAATCAATGATGCCTAAATTGTTATTTTACGCGATTATGTGAAAAAATTGTAATTTCAAACACTCATAAAAATTTTTGATTTTATTCCAGTGCAAATTTTTTTACAGATAATTGAAGGAAAACGTATGTCAAACTTTGTACCGAATTTACAATTCTTAGTTTTGAATACTTAAAATTTTATGAATTTTCAACTGCAAAATACATAGCAAATATACATGATTTTGACGAATTTTGTCAATATTAGCACTTATAAACGCTTATAAAAAAATTTTGTGCCTATGTATTTTTATAATTTTTGAATGGGAGTTAGAACAGCTTATGTGGACCCTTCTATTAAATTTTCAAGTATTTCGTCCGAGCTACATTTTTTTTATCAACATTTATAAAAAAAAAAATAAAAAAAGTCGAATATTTCAAATGCCTATAAATTGATTAAAAATGAGTGAAATCTTTTGAAAATAAAATTATATAAAGAAAATGCCAATATAAACAACTGATAAAATTTTCAAGTTTCTACAACTTATACTTTTTGAAAAAAAAAACAATTAGCAAAAATCGTTTGAGGCTAAACCGTTGTTTAAC
Source organism: Therioaphis trifolii (assembly GCA_027580255.1). NCBI lineage: Eukaryota > Metazoa > Arthropoda > Insecta > Hemiptera > Aphididae > Therioaphis > Therioaphis trifolii. The sequence goes on from CM050405.1 coordinate 38,946,289, forward strand.
GTGTTTTTGTAAAAATTTAAATTTCAAACACTCATAAAATTTTTTTGTCTGAATCCGGTAGAGTTTTTTTTGCAGATAATTGAAGAAAAACTAATGAAAAACCTTGTACCAAATTTTCAAAACTTAGTTATAAAAGAAAAAAATTTTACGATTTTTCAACAACAAAATTATTTGCAAATTTTCGCAATTTTTACATATTTCGTATAAATTGTAACTTTGAGCACTTATAAAAAAAAATTGTGACTTACGATTTTGGATTTTTTTTTATCAGTTATGGAACAACTTATAAGAAACCTTGTATTAAATTTTCAAGATTTTCTGGCAAAAAAAAAAAAATTTATCGTTATTTTAAAAAAAAATACTTAAAAAAATTGAAAATTTCAATTGTCTATAATTAGCTCAATAAAAGTCAAAAGTGTTCAAAAATTTTACCACGTATAGATGATTTCAATATAAACATTTGGTGAAAATTTCAAGTATCTACAATTTTTGGTTTTTGAGTAACGGCTAAATAAAAAAATCGATTTCGTCGAAAACGGGTTTTGCACAAAAAGTACCGGTTTTTCCTCATTTTTTGTTTGTTTTTCCCGTGGAATTTGAAAACTTTTGGGAATTTTCACTTGTGACCTCTCTAAGGTACCTCCGATATTCGTTTTGCCACCGAAAACATACCCTGAAGTTCAAAATTGAAGCATTATTTCGAGTAGTTATGGTGTACACAGACACAAAAACAAAAAAAAAACAAAAAAAAAAAAAAAAAAAAAAAAAAAACACACATCATAGTAAAATCAATACATTCTTCACTTCGTTCAGAATCTAAAACTAAGTCCCGACGACGTAGTTCTTGCGCATAGTTTTTAATGGCTAGGACAATAAGCAACGACCGGCAGGCCACAACAAATGTACAGAATACTTGTCCACTCCTGGTTAGGTTATTTTAAATTAATATCTAAAACAAAAATGTTTCGGTGTTGTCACTGCATTCGACTTACTCGTTATTAATTTCGCATAATAGGTTTAACAACGTATTTCATACAGAATATATTTGGGGACCATTGTATTCAACCACGCATCTTATTTTTTTAATCATTTTTATATGATGACGATGTTGAATAATTTCGTCTGTGATTTTTCATTAATTTTTTATTTTAATATATTGGTTATTATAATAAACATGATAAGCGAAAAAACGAGTGTTTGATAAATATCATAGTTCATAGTTTAATAGCTTGATAACATACAAACAACTATTTTTTATTCAACAGCCTTACTACTTTCTTTTTTTTTTTTAGTTATCCCGCGGCTACTAGGGCCATTGAACAGAAGAAACAAAACAGAAGAAAACAAGAACAGAAGGAAAAACAAAAAGAGAGAGAAAAGAAAACAAAAATTAATAATAATAGTGCATTCAAGCCTTAATACTATTAAGGGTATGTTGATGAAAATCGATGTTCACATTAAATTGACTTGTTTATGATATTTATTTACTACTCATTAGGGCTCATTTAGACTCATTAGGCTAAAGTAACTTATAAATAATAAATTTCTTAAATGATTTGATGTTGAGTGAAATGTTATAAAGATTTATACAATTCTTAATTTAAAATGATACAATATTTTAAGTGACGATACATATATTAGTAAACACTTAAACACACGTCATGTTAGTAAGTAATTAGTACGTCATTCACAGAGGCCGACAGGTTAGGCCGAAACGAGCAGCGTTCCATATAACGACGATAGCAGAACTGCACGCATAAACTCCTGGTACAAATTGTTCAAAATTCACGCGAAAAAAACTAAGTCCCGACGACGTAGTTCTTGCGCATAGTTTTTAATGGCTATGAATACAAGCAACGACCGACCGGCAGACCACAAAAAATCTACAGAATACTTGTTCGCTCCTGGTATATGTTTTTTTTAAAATTAATATGTAAAACAAAAATGTTTCGGTGTTGTCACTGTATTCGACTTACCTATTAATGACGTTATTTATTTATCATAAGGGCCAAAATTACTTATAAATACACAATACGATTTAAGTATTGTCAATCGACTACGCATCTTGCAAAACAGTAATATCAACATTAATCAACTACGTTTTCTACGAAAATTCCGAATGGGTCTTTCATAATCACCACTCTAGTTTTCTTAAATTTTGTGTTTACACTTAAATATTTTCAAGCATAGTGCATTGTTTTCTTTATTGTTACCTATTTATTTTCATTTGAAAATCAGTTTATTGTATAGTCCTGTTTCCATTGTGGCACATTTCTATGTCAACAAATATTTAGGAACTTTAAAATATTATTCACACAATTTCGACAAATACGTGATTTATGATATAAACATTGTTATGCAGATCATTGATTCGAATTGTGATTCGACGTAGTTGCAGTTTGCACGTATAATTATTGCACTATCGAAAGAATTACACGTAAACACGCGAACCAAATTTCAAATTTACGAAACCCGTTTTCGCATCGTAAATCTAATGAAAAATAATTTTTGATCAATAGAATTTTGTTTTGATTACATAGTTATACAGTATAATAGTACACTGAAACAGCTATTTAGTTAGTTCAACTTTAATTATGATTGATCTAACTATAATTTATAATAAAATATGTGACAACTATGAATATAGGTAGCTAAAACTAGCATACACGTATAGTTAAAACAGTTTAAGTTATTTTAGCTATCAATTTGTGTTAAATTAATAACTAATTTTATAGTTAAATCAACCATACATTGTAGTTGATATAATTATGATCTATAGTTAACTTATTTTTGGTTAGTTTAACCATTGATTATAGTTAGTATAACTATTGTTAGTTATATATAGGTATAGTTAGTATAACTATTGAACATAGTTGTAATAACTATAACATTAGTGTTATTCTTACTATATTTTCTGTAATTGTTCCAGCCATATTTTGTAGTTGGTAATATATTATATTACAGTTTACTGATATATTAATCATACATTAATACATTACAGTTCATACATGAATCATTTAAAAACTCAAAAAACATGCATACCAAAATAACATAAATGTTTTTGAATTCTCTTCAGAAATTATAAAAAAAAAAATAATATTCAGATGATTATTTAAGTGTTTATTTGTTAAACAGAATGTAGGCACTTAAAATATTTAAAAAAAACATTTTTACACAAGAAGTTTACAGTAAAAAATAAATTACACTTATTATTTAAGTATTTTACAATAAATGAAAATAAAAATAACTAGAACAACTTAAATATTTGAAATTTAATATCCATATAAGAAACAAATTGAATTACTGGTGCAAATAAGAAAGGTATTAATTGAAGAGCAGCCAAATCATAATCTCCTGAAATACCTACAATTCATAAATTTAATTCATATTTTCACCAACAGTTTAATATAACATAATTTTATAAATCAATTTTGTTACTATAAGAATTACAGATTCTAATTATATTACAGCCAGATTTTAATGGGTTCTTAAGTCTAATAAGTAATTGAGACCCTTTATTTCCAATGTTAATTGAATTTTTACTCAGATATAATTTTAGTTTATCTTTAAATGTTTCGAATTTGTTGAATAAGCACATTTCTTTGTTAGGAAATAAATGAGCGAAATCTAAATCAATATGAAATTATAAAACTTAGGTACTCAAATGTTAAAAAAAAAAAAAAACAAGTATTTGTTAATCATGACAAAATATATTTTATACTAACAAGAAAGTAACCAGTGGGTTTTTTTTAATGCTGGATAAATATCCATAAAATTCTCATTTTTTTGAACTTCTAGTCTATACGGTCCAGTTTCTACCCATAATTTACGTAAAACACTTTCAGGCTGGTCTTGATTTTTTAGCCAATCAAAGGAATCTTCATAATCTATTTAATTTAATGGAACAAAACTTAAAAAATATATTTTTCATTTAGAACTACGCAATATGTGGTTAAACACACGTTAAAATAAGATCCGAAAACTAAAGTAGCTAATATACGATATAAAATAAGTTTTACTTACTTTCCACTTGCGTCTTGTATAGAATATGTATGAGGTACTAGGGAGGTACATTTAGGTAATAAAATATCATAGAAGGTCACGTTCACAACTTTCCAGCACGAAATGACGAAAATACGAGAACTAAAATTTCGGAAACGGAATAATGGCTACAGCGAACAACAATGAAAAAAAAACAATGTTTTGGTGTTGTCACTGCATTCGACTTGCCCATTTCATTATCACGTTATGGTTGCGTTCAAATAACGTATTTCATACAGAACATATTTGTAGACAACACACGACCACATAATACGTATCTCATTTTCTTAATCATTTTTATGTGATGACGATTTTTAATAATTTCGTCTGTGATTTTTTATTAAAATTTAACTATTCGCAATATAGATATATAGTTATATATTATATATTATATATTATAGTTATAGGTATATAGTTATATATATTTATTTAACTATTCGCAATATAGATATATAGTTTGGCTTTCATATTAGGTTCTGAGTGAAACGAAAAATTTCTTGGATTTACATATGTGATCAATATTTTTATATTTAAATTATCATTTTATTTGCTATAGACACTTTTTGGTAAGTAAGTTATGGCTGAATTATTCACGAGAACTGGCTTAACGGCCAAATGACGTCCGATAGAACGTCGATAGCAGAGAAATACGCATAAACTCCTGGTACAAATTGTTCAAAATTCATGCGAAAAAAACTAAGTCCCGACGACGAATAGTTTTCAATGGCTAAAGTCCCTCAACACGACTCGTGAACTCTGATGTATTCAACACACGAATACATAATACGCATATTATTTTCTTAATCATTTTTATATGATGAAGATGTTGAAAAATTTCGTCAGTGATTTTTCATTTTTAAAATATATAGGTATTAATAATCATTATTAGCGAAAAACCAGTGTGTGATAAACATATAACATAATAACGTTTAATAGTTTGTATAACATACGAACAATTATTTTTTATTAAACAGCCTTATTACTATTAAGGGTATATTGATGATCACTTTAAATTGACTTCTTTATGATATTTATTTACTTATCATAAGGGCTCAAAGTTACTTATAAATACAATTTTTTTTTTTTTTTGTAAAGTACAGTCGACCAATTTTTGACAATAGTTACATTTGTTTTGGAACATTTCTTAAATGATTTGATGTTGTGTGAAACATTTTAAAGATTTATACAATTATAAATATAAAATGGTACAATGTTTTAAGTGATGGTACATGTTATTTGTAAACACTCAACCACACGTTATGTTAGTAATTAATTAGTAATTTATTCACGTTTAGGCCGAAATGACGAGCAGCGTTTCATAGGACGTCGAGAGCAGAGATATACGCATAAACTCCTGGTACAAATTGTTCAAAATTCACGCGAAAAAAACTAAGTCCCGACGACATAGTTCTTGCGCATAGTTTTTAGACAACAAGCAACGTCCAGCAGACCACAAAAAATGTACAGAATACTTGTTCGCTCCTGGTATAAGTTTTTTTTTTTTTTTTTTTTTTTTTTTTTTTTTTTTTTATTAAGTAAAAAACAATTTGTACAAGCAAGCACATTTAGTAATTTAGATATAATAGCACATAATTACAAAATAATAAATAACTTTATAACTTTTAAGGAAGTCACCCATTGGTGGCACCTACGAACTTTTAGTTGGATTTACGATCACTTAAGAAGATCGCGATTCCAATTACGTTTAAGCCTGCGAGGGGGATTGCCTGGAATATGCAGTGAAGCCATGTCTTTAATGAGAGGATTATTACTGGAGTTGAGTTTGGAGTGAAAACGGTGGTAGTGAATTTTGGCGTAGTCAGTGACATTAATTACTTTGAGGTCGTTGTGTAGTGAAAGATTTGTCACGTACCATGGAGCACCAGTTATAGTACGTAGGGCAATATTTTGGAAAGATTGGATGGGGCGAATGTTTGAGGGTTTAGCCATCCCCCATATTTGAATGCCATACGACCAGACAGGTCTGATCATTGTATGTATAAGTTTTTTTAAAATTTATATGTGAAAAAACAAAAAAATCGGGAGTCACGATTTTTGAATTTTTTAATAATCGTTAAAGAAGTACGAGTTAAGTAATTTTACAATATTAAAAATTTTTGACAAATACTCAAAAGTTTATTAGGGATAAACTTTAAAAAACAAGGTATTTTCAAAATTTTATTTTCAGCTCAAAAGTTGTCAAATTTTTTTGAAACTTTTTTAAAACTTGTAGTGATACGTTTGTAATACATGGTGGAAGTTTCAAGTTATTAGTATTTTCATGCCACATTTGCAGTAATGACGAAATTGCTTAAGTTGATTTAATGAAAACGTCGTTTATTGCGAATTTCGCCGTTTTTGGTTCATTTTAGGCTGTTTTCCGGTCTCCTGTAAAAACTATTGAAATGAAAGCTTAATGAACACTCAATGTACCATCTACATAGGATTTCCGATCTATACTCTCTACACTCTGGCTGTATGACACATTTGGACAAAGTTAAGTTGATCAAATAGTGTCTCAAGAAAAAAAAAAGCAAAAATAAAATAAACATCATTGTATAAACAAAAGATCTTCCGCTTCTCTCAGAATCTAAAAGTATGTTTCGGAATTCCGACACAAAATATTGTCAACCGATGGAATAATTTCATACTGTGTAAAATTTGCAACGTAAAAGTATCGTGATAAAAATTTCCATGTGCGATAACATACCGACGAGACAAACATAAAAACGCGTTGGAAAAATAGAGCGATCTGCAAGCCTAAATAACTCTTATTCATGTCATTGTACCTCTACTGGGAGGCCTCTGCAATCTGTTTAATCTACCATTTTATTTTTATGTATTTTAGCTTATTCTTTATCGTCAATTATTCTTATTGTTCTCTTTGAAACAGATTGAATAAAACATAATATGAAAAAAAAAAAATCATAATAATAAGAAAAAATAGAATATGATAAAAAAGTAGATCATTTTGTTCATAAAAATCAAAATGTTAAATCGAATTTCAATGATGATTTGTGTAACGCTCTGGTTGCTGCGAGTACATATATTAATAAATTAAACAACCTAGTATTTAAATAATTTGTATTGAAATATTATTTTTTTGCTTTTAGATTCTGAACGGAGTGAAGAATGTATTGATTTTACAATGATGTGTGTTTTTTTTTTTTTTTTTTTTTTTTTTTTTGTGTCTGTCGACACGATTTGGGGCAGTAAAAATGCTTCGATTGCCTTATATAGCAACTTTTCTGAAAGGAAATTGAATCTAGTTGGTACTTTGGGGGGTCAAAAGTTAAAAATTTTCAATACTTTTTTAACGCGCCGGGAAAAACCCTTAAAAAATGAGGGAAAAACGGTATATTTTACGCAAAACCAGTTTTCGACAAAATCAAATTTTTTATTTTGCTATAACTCAAAAACTAATCGATGTAAATACTTGAAATTTTCACCAAATGTTTAGATTAGCGTTCTCTATACACCGTTAAATTTTCAAAGTATTTTGATTTTTATTGAGCTAATTATAGACAATTGAAATTTTCAATTTTTTTAAGTATTTTTTTTTTAAATAACGATAAAATTTTTTTTTTTTGCCAGAAAATCTTGAAAATTTAATACAAGGTTTCTTATAAGTTGTTCCATAACTGATAAAAAAAAATCCAAAATCGTAAGTCACAATTTTTTTTTATAAGTGCTCAAAGTTCCAATTTATACGAAATATGTAAAAATTGCGAAAATTTGCAAATAATTTTGTTGTTGAAAAATCGTAAAATTTTTTTCTTTTATAACTAAGTTTTGAAAATTTGGTACAAGGTTTTTCATTAGTTTTTCTTCAATTATCTGCAAAAAAAACTCTACCGGATTCAGACAAAAAAATTTTATGAGTGTTTGAAATTTAAATTTTTACAAAAACACGTTAAACAACGGTTTAGCCTCAAACGATTTTTGCTATTTGTTTTTTTTTCAAAAAGTATAAGTTGTAGAAACTTGAAAATTTTATCAGTTGTTTATATTGGCATTTTCTTTATATAATTTTATTTTCAAAAGATTTCACTCATTTTTAATCAATTTATAGGCATTTGAAATATTCGATTTTTTTTATTTTTTTTTTTATAAATGTTGATAAAAAAAATGTAGCTCGGACGAAATACTTGAAAATTTAATAGAAGGGTCCACATAAGTTGTTCTAACTCCCATTCAAAAATTATAAAAATACATAGGCACAAAATTTTTTTATAAGCGTTTATAAGTGCTAATATTGACAAAATTCGTCAAAATTATGTATATTTGCTATGTATTTTGTAGGTAAAAATTCATAAAAAATTTTTATTAGAAGCTAACAATTGAAATTTTAATACAAGGTTGGCCATAAGTTCGGCTTACCATAATTGTAAAAAATACGAGGGTAATTCATTGTTATTAATTAATTAAATTGTATTAAAATTTTAATTTCAGGCGTTAAATTACGATTTACTATAAACATATTATTCACTGACAATTCATCTTCGTTCAGAATCGTTTTTTTTTTTTTATAATATAAAATAATGTCCTAATCTATCCTATAATGCCTAATCTATCAATACATCTCGTGTATCCCACCCAACTCCTGTATCTCTACTCATCACCATAATCTTGTCCGAGGAGCGGAGCGACGATGGACGAACTTCCACCACCATTGTCTTACCGGCTTTTTTCAACTTTGTATTGCCACTTTGATCTTTTAAATTAAAAAAAAAAAAAAAACACGGGCTTTTTCTCCAAAAACACGATAAAACCGCTCAGTTACACAATATAAATTAAACCCAACGGGTTTTTGAGTTTTTTGGGTTTTTTTTTGGGGTTTTAGTGGAAAAAACCCGACCGGGTTGTGTTTTTTCAATAAATCCCGGGTTTTTGCCAGCCCTGGTTTGTACCAAAATAAGAACTGTGATATTTAAACGTATTCACGAACATTTCATTATTTCTTTTTTACTACTTTCCAGTCGCTGCAATTACTTAAGGATAATTTCAATGGTAAAATTAAATAGAGCGATAGGAAACAATTATTATTGAAATGTGATTAGGACGCGCTTCTGTAAATCATTGAAATTTCAACTGAAGACGGCTTTAAACAAAAATCGAACACGGTACAACGAGGCCCAGGACCGAGATCCAATAAATCAATGTAATTAAAGCGATCGAATACGTGTTCGCTATCTACACGACACGTTAGGAATCTTTCGTGATATTATGTATATGTATATGTTACGGTGAATGATGAATATTGGTCAATGTCGTCATTCTCCGGTGAATGACGTCTTTTACCAAAATGATTCGATTATGTAGGTAAATGATGTAAAAAACCAGATTTTAAATTCAAATGTACATCTTTCACCGGTCATTGATGTCATTTACCAAAACTAATGGTAAATGATGATAAATCTCAAATAATATACTGATTTTTTTAAACTGATGATTTATTGTTGGTGGACGTTTCATTTTTTATTTTAGGTATTTATTTAAATGGGATAATATGTTAATTAAAAATAATAAAATACGTGCATATTACAAATTATTTATTTGTACAATTTTGGTTGCTATGACATTTTGAAGTACACAACATTTCCGCTGCATTGCAGGCACATTTTTTAGTACCACAACCAGTTTTACAGTTGCATCGATTAAATCCTTGATGACCAGCTATTCCATGTCCTGCGACTTAATGGGTTAATGTTATTTCCCTGTCTTTAATTTTTTTCATTCAACATCATTCTCCAATTAAACTGGTGATTGACGACAATAACCGGGGAATGTCTGCATTTACAACATTTACCAATTTTTAGGTAAATGACGTCATTCACCGGTGAATGACGACATTTACCACGTTTACTTCATTCACAGTAACATATACACGTTCAGTGTCTTTTAATTTAACCGATAGATGGCGCTAGATAATTGATCCGGTGTATAAGTACTTTTATACGTTCGACTCGGTTTTTTTCTTTTGTATAGCATTTAAATGAAAATAACGAAGCGTCGTAAATTCCTGGAGTCCTGTCTATAATACCTAGGTATTACGGTTTCTTGTGTGTGTGTGTGTGTGTGTGTGTGTGTGTGACAATTATAAAATATTTCATTAATTCATTTCCATCCCAATTAAATTAAATTTTTATTTAATTACAGTGAATAGGTAATTTTGTCAATGTAAATCTGACTGCTCGAGTGCCGACTATCTTTACGATGACGGAACGTCATGACCCCCAGTACCCAACTTTCCTCCGGCCACGCTTCGTGTGTATGTATAGCTTTACGATACCGTGGCGGTTGTGTGCATAAAGTCATTCGTCACGGCGCACAGTGGAGCGATTAATAGACAGTTTCGGACATTACGTCATAATACTTTTATTCTTTTGACGTTGATAATTAATAATCATGAAGATAACGTTAATATACTTTATATAATATATATATATATATATATGGTACCGTACCTTTGATAATAACTAAATCTAAAATAATATACAGGTTCCTTTTATAATTTGTATATGACAATAACTTGAAAAAATAATAAATATTCATGAATAATACACGATATTATTATCAACACGTATCTTCTACTTCCATCATAGTCTCGGTTTCATTCGCCACTATTTCATTTAGTAGTAATTAATACCGTCTTTTACCGTTTGACTATACCGCAAAGTGTTGTACTGATATCTAGATAATTTTTAAGAAATAATCATACCAAGTGCTTTATTTTTCGAAAGTGTGTCTAAATGAATACTATTATTTTCACATGCTTTTTTAATTCTGTTTGCTTCACTGGGGTTTTCAATTAAATACTTTAGAATTGAAGCCATGTCATTTTTACCCTCAGTTTTACATTTACATTTTGCCGCATGCAGAAGTTCATCACTCGAATAATTATTTCTTAGTCATTCAGTTATACGATTTTTATGTCTATCAGAATAATTATTAAATTTTGCTTCATTCAAATTTGAACTTTTTTTAGGAAACACATTTTTCCTACCAATTTCAGATGCAAAATCTTCCGGAAATATATAGTTTTGCATAAGCCACGTTTCGTGTTTATTCAAAAATCGAATTTCATTATATGAAGAGCTAACCCATTTTTTATATAAATTATTACAAAAATATCTCAGAGACAATTCTAATGATTTGAGGGCACCTTCAGAAATCTTAACTTTGGTGAGTTTCAAAATTTCAGTTTGAAGAAATAAATGATCATTAAAATTAGTTTTTGACCGCTTCAATAATAAATATAAATCATTTTTGGTTCTAATGGACTCCATTGTACAAACAATTAATATCGAAAAATAAATCTTACCGAAAAGTTCTGTGATAGACGTATGTAGAATGTGAAAATATATATGACTGGTTACTAAATAAATTCAGTCGATGCATAAGACGAGACAGAATGAAGTTTAATACAGGTACGTCTATGCGAATATCACTCATATTTATTATCGTAAAATGTTAATTAATTCAAGGGTCGGACAGTGTCGGATAAACTGATTACAGAAATATCAAGTCAACTAGTTAGATAACCACCTCCAATTTATTTCAGATCGACAATATTTGACAATTTTTCTTAATCTCAATTTCAAGAATATATTTACATACAATTTATCTTCATAATTATATTTTATTTTTAAAGTTTGATAATTAATTTAAGTTGTTTAAAAATAGATCAATAGTTATGAATAGTACACATATTATGTTAATATACCTCATTCTAACTATTTTAATGATTAAAATTATTAAAAGTGATCTAGTACCTGATTAGCGAAATTTTAAATTTTAATACTATAACATAATATTAATAGCAATTTTTCTATACATTTCAAATTATTGAATATGACGATTTTTGTTCTTTATTTACTCGTTTTATTTTTATTTAAAAACAATTAAGTTACTAAAATCATTAAATTAAACTACATGAAAATAGATCTTCATCATTTTCAAATAAAAATTCAATGATTTACATTTTTATACTATGTCCGATATTGTCTATTAATCGCCCCACTGTGCGGCGCTTCGCGTTACTACGCTGTACTACTAACTCATGGTCTCCTAGTACCCGACAACAGCTTTTGTCCGTTACTCGATTGCTTGGAATGGAAATTCAAAATGTATCGCGGTCACCACTGGCACCACAGTCTATTGTTCTATTGTTGGGGAGACTTGTTAAATTAATTTAAGCTCTAATATAATTTAGCTACCTATACAATATTGTAACTTTTCTCGTAGTGTTATAATTTCATCATTTTTTGTAATTTTTTTGTCTACCTATCAAGTCGACATTTATCGAATTCCGTCCCGGGTTGCTGAAAATGACCGAATTCCGTCCCGGGGGCGGAGCAACTATGTCCGAATTTCGTCCCGACTTTAGACGGTATTAATATAAGTTCAATTTTTATATTATATAAATTGTAACGAACTCTATTTATCGTCTATCTGTAATAGTGTAATCTGTATATGTAATGTGTACATTGTGTATACCTATTATATCAAAATGCGGAGTACATTGCCAAAATCAAAAATAACATTGGAGAGAGAACAGTTTTTTAATGATAAAATGCTTTGAAAAAGTCGAAACATAGATCGACACCAGTTTTTGTGTCAGGTGTCTTCTAAGTTTTTACCAGCCCATTTCAAATCTAAAAATTAATAATTAAAAAAAAAATAAATAATTACAATAATTATTATTATACATTTTTAAACATTCCAGCGAAGCTGCCAGCCCTAAGCCTGGAGAAAATTTGAAGGAAAACCTTACTGCCACCTATATCATAGTTACAGGTAGTAGGACGGAATTTTATTCAGACATTAGACGGAATTCAGACGGAAAAATTTCGGTGTGAACCAGAATGTTACGGTCGTTATGGATTATTCGTGCGATAGCGATACCACAGCTTTTGAGTGAATAACAACGCGTCACGACGCGACACTACGCCGTACAACAGCTTATGATCTCCTAGTACCCTGACACTGTGTTTTTTCCGTTACTAGTATTTTGAAATTAAAATTTGAAACGTACACATCGTATCGCAGTCGGAACTCAGAATATACGTCAATATACGAAGTATCTTCGTGGCTAAGCAGCCTTATTGTAAAAATGTAAGCTCTTATTTTACAATAACTAAGCTACCATATATCCAATATTGTGACTCTTTTCTCGCAGTATTACCTGTTTTGTAATAATTATCGACTTTTTCGTCGAATAATTTTATCGAAACAAAATTCCGAGCTTCGGCGCGTTTCCGAAAGTGTTTGTTCTAAATCGTTTATGATTTGTTCGACTTCTATAACGGTGATATCGGATTTTTCTATTTTTTTTTTTTTTTTTTTTTTTTTTGATTTGCTGCTCAGATAAAAATGTTCGACAATTGAAAAACGAAAAATAAATTCGTGACAACGGATTGTTGAAAAAATCGACGATTGCTTTTGGTGGTCTTGTTTCTTCGTGAAAAAAATTGTTTAGTGCAACGGTCGGCAACTGGCGGACCGCGGTCCAAATTTGGAGTGATCTGGACCGTTGACCGTTATATTTCTTTGATAGTTTAATAAGTACGTTATTTCAATTTCCGTCGTGATTATTAAAAAAGACATCGTTTTGTAAAACAATTTTTTTTAAATAAGTAGAGAACAAAGTTAACGGATTCTCACCTTGAGCCTTGAGAACTCGATCGGGATCGACCGTTTGGCCGCCCCTAGTATATAACATCACAAGACAAGGCATGTTAACTCTTCATATAATTTTAACATTTTAGTAATAACCAGAGTTCGGATTTTATAGCACCAAAAAGTACTAAAATATGCGCTATAATATGACCAAAAAATCCTTAAAATATGCGCTATAATATGCCCTAAAAATATCAAAAATAGCCATAAAAAAACACTTTGTTTTTAAATTATCATCTATTACTGGTGGTTTATATTTTTATCTTTTGAATTAATACGTATTACTTAAAGAAAATTGTAAAATCTAAACAACAATGAAATATATATTAATAAAACAGATTAATGGGCATAAAATAAAATATAATATTCAGTATTTCCGAGCTTCTTAAAAATAGACTAACATGTTTAATATTGTATACCTACAACAATAATATTATTTATAAATTAATTACGAAACAAAAATGTTGTAATTTTTCTTATGAATTTATACATAAATGAATTATAATTTTTCCTCGATATACACGATATTTATGAAAACTACTAAATAAAGCATTATGTAAGAAAAATAGTACCAACACTTCAAAAATAGTACTAAAAATCGAATTGCATCAAAAATATGCGAAAAATAGCAAAATAAAATTTCATGTTTAGAGTCCCTGGTGTATAAAACAAATGTATAGCCCACCCTACTAGTTTTATCTGTATTCTATAATAATTAGCAAATGCTATAAAATCCGAACCCTGGTAATAACTATTGAATAATGAAATAAAATTAATTTTTTCCTCTACGGACCCCGTTTACGAATTATTTTGGTTTTCCGGACTCCAGTAGAAATCACTTGCCGACCTCTGGTTTAGTGTATAACTGTATGACGTAGAATACGTTCAATTGCTGGTGCCGCCGTGCCGTGACGACGACGACGGAGGCGCGCGAACGCTATCGTCAGGAACGCGACGGGTCGGCCGCGGCGCTACGCTCAGGAACTCGTGCCGCGGTCGGCCGCTCTGCCGCGTGACGGTCCCGCGCCGTCGGCTCGGTACATAAGCCGGACGACCTCCACACGGCTGTCGGAGGTCTGGCACGCGGCGAGCGCCCTCCACGCGAACGCCGCACGGCGGACCGGTGGACTTCCACTCCCTCCCCACTCCTCCCTTGTCTTCCGGGTCGCGTGTCACTGGGCGCGTCGAACGGCGACCAGGCAGAGAGGTGCGGTACAAAAACGGGCGTCGGGCCGCCGCACCGCCGTCGCCACTCCGCCCCCTGACCCCCCGGTTCCCTCCCATTACCCGTCACCCTGTGCCTGTCTTCTCGGTCGGTGCACCTCCACCGAGAAGCGGGCCACGTCAGCGCGCGTGACGTCGTGGCGCGCGCCAACGGACCCGGTGGTCCGCTCCGAGGACACCAAGCAGCAGCGAGGCAGCACCCCCGGAGTGCGCAGCGGACCCCACGGTTCGCCCTATCCCCCCTCTGCGTCCCGCGGCGTCGACCCCGGCCGACCGCGTCCCGCGTCACCGTGCGGGCCGGGACGTCTCCACTACGGCGGCGCAGCGTACAACCCTCGTGTCACGGACCCGGCGACCCTGACACGACTGGCGGATACCCCCTCGCTCAAGGGACCCCCGGCATCGCGCTCGCCGCGTGCGTTTCGACCTCCGAAAAAATTTTTTCCGCAAAAAATCACGATATTATAAAAATAACAATATTGTCCTTTGGCCGATCGAATCCGCGGTGTTGGTATTTGCATAATATATGGGATAAAAATATCACGGACCAGAGTTCCAACGTTATCGCTAAAGATAATATTTTTGGCAGATAAATAATATTACATTTGACTTGCACGTGTATGGACGGTCACAGTCCGCACAGACCTCAGTTTTAGTTGTAAACAGTAAATACACGTACTATGTACTGTAGTGCTGTAGGAATGGCAAAACATATTTCTGACGTCGTAAACGATCTAGCGACACGTCATAACTGCGGGAAATTTTTTTTGACGATATTTGATTTTCATTCATTTTAATAACACTTCGTACGTTGATGGCAACTTGTGCATTTGTGAAACATCGAAAACAGCCGCTGGAAGCAACAGGTCAACACTCAACACGTGATGAAAATAAATAAAAAAAGCATTTTTACTCTTTTATGAGCCGTAACTTTTGAACTACTAATACAAAAAGAAAAAGTTGTTTTATACTAAAAAAAAAAAAAAAAAAAAAAAAAAAATGCAAGGTATTTAAACCAAAACAATCAATGTACGACGCTATATTCAGAATTTAGAAATCGATTAATTATTTAGGTCGGTACTTGGTAAACTGGTAATGTGATAGTTATTGGTCGATGCGCTGCACACACAATTATCAGATTCTATGAAGAATATCAGATAGATTGTTATAATTTAATATATTTCATAAGTTATGACGTATAGACGAAATCGGTATTCAACCTTAAGATTTGAGATGCTAAGATAAAATAATGTTTAAATTATTTAATTTTTATGATGTTTTGAATGACGATATAATAATAATTTTAACTTGTTTTTGCCAAATCATGTGATGTATGAAAGTGACTTTATTATTTATTTATTTATTTGAAATACACGGCCGGAGGTAATAAAGTAGGTACAGTGAATTAGTAAAATGTTTATATTTTTTTTTTTTACAATAATATTAAGAAGTAGTAAATACAACAATAGGATAGAATATAGACAATGCATAACAAATATAGGTTAGTGTGCTGTATATAAATAAGAAGCGAAAAAAAAACAAACAAAAAATATTTAAAATGATAATATACTATTTCATATCATACTTTGAGAGGAATGAAAAATATCGAAATTATTTTGTAGATTATTACAGGAAACTAGTGCTCTAGGAGAAAAAGCCGTAAAGTGTTTTGTGTTTAGCGATGTAAAATGTTGGACGGTTTCTAGACAATAAATGCTGGGACTGCTATATTTATCAGACCAATTAGAGAACTGTCATTTATAGAGCCATGTAAGATTTTGTAGATAAAAATCACGTCAAAATTCAAACGTCTTGAACTCAAAGAGTTGATATTTATTAAACTCCTAAGAGGTTCGTCGCAATTGTTAGTAACAATGCATTTTGCATATAGGCATTTTAAAATTAATGTATCTAAGAAACGTATTCTGAACTCGTTCAATTTTATTCGTCCAGACAAGTCGATATGGGTTCCATAAGATGGAACCATATTTTAAGTATTGGACGAACTAGAGAGAAGTATAGAGTTTTCAGAGATAAAATGTTATTAAAGTCACCAGCGTTCCTAATAATAAATCTTAATTTTGATGGCGGTTTGAATGATGATACTGTAATAATTTGACCTTGTTTTTGCCAAATGATGTGATATATGAAAGTGATTTTCTTATGTAATTTTGTGTACCTATGTGTTTTTGTTCCATTAAT
This sequence comes from Therioaphis trifolii, assembly GCA_027580255.1. Lineage (NCBI taxonomy): Eukaryota > Metazoa > Arthropoda > Insecta > Hemiptera > Aphididae > Therioaphis > Therioaphis trifolii. The sequence goes on from CM050405.1 coordinate 38,963,437, forward strand.
AAATAATAAGTAATAGATTCTATTAAAACAGAATGTGTCAACGCTATAATATTTAATTGATTCAGAATGGAATTTCGGGGCCCATTTATTGTAATTAAACCCTTATAAAATATTCAATTAGATATAACTCGGTATTGATAGTTTAGTATAAGAGTAAACTTGTGTTAAAATTTCAGAACTTTCTCACAAATACTCAATATTTCATTAGAAATAATCTTAAAAGAAATCAGACAATATCGTAAAAAATCGTATAATAATTTATTAAAGTGTGTATAAAAAAAATCCTGACTCACGATTTTTGAATTTTTGTTAGGATAATTAGGTAGGTATATGAGTAAGGTCATATTAAATTTTCAGAACTTTTTGTCAAATATTTAAAATTATATTACATAAAAACTTTCAAACAATTTGGTAAATTGAAAGTTCTATATTTAAAACTTATTTCTAAGTCAAAAGTGCTATAATTGTTCTGAAAATGTTGTCCAATATATAAAAGTATGTATTTGATATTGGATAACATTTTCAAGTTTCTAGCTTCAATACTTTTCGATTTATGACTAAATACCTACTTAAAATCTGAACACTGAAAATCTCGTTTACGGCGGATTTTTACCGATTTTACCGTTTTTACTCAGTTTTTCGATCGTTATTTTTGATTACTGGAAAAATTATGGAGATTTTGGAAAAATGACCTCTTTAAAGTACCATCTCAGTTCAATTTCCAATATAAAAAGTTGCTGGACGAAACTTTTGAAGAAGGATTTCTATACGAAAAAGTGTTTACAGAAAAAAAAAAAAAGATATTGGTGATGAATGTATTAAGTTTTAAAGAAATGATGACTCATTTCTTTAGTATAAAACGATTCTGAGCAAAGCTTCAGTGTAATATAATATATTATTATTTAAATACTGTTTACGTATTTTACGGTTATTTGTATAATTTTTGGTGAGTTTTTTTGTAATTAAACCCTCATAAAATATTCAATTAGATATAACTCATTTAAACTTCAATTGTTATAACAATTATAACTCATTAAAAATAAACTTAAAAGAAATCAGAAAATACCGAAAAAAATCGTATGATAATTTATTAAAGTGTGTATAAAAAAAAATCCTGAGTCACGATTTTTGAATTTTTGTTAGGATAATTAGGTAGGTATATGAGTAAAGTCATATTAAATTTTTAGAACTTTTTGTAAAATATTTAAAATTATATTACATAAAAACTTTCAAACAATTTGGTAAATTAAAAGTTCTATATTTAAGTCAAAAGTGCTATCATTGTTCTGAAAATGTTGTCCAATATAAAAAAGTAGGTATTTGATATCGGATAAAATTTTCAAGTTTCTAGCTTCAATACTTTTCGATTTATGACTAAATACCTAAAATCTGAACAGTGAAAATCTCGTTTATGGCGGATTTTTACCGATTTTACAGTTCTTACTCATTTTTTCGATCGTTATTCTTGATTAGTGAAAAAACTATGGAGATTTTGGAAAAATAACCTCTCTAAAGTACCATCTCAGTTCAATTTCTAATCTAAAAAGTTGCTGGACGAAACTTTTGGACAAGGATTTCTATACGAAAAAGTGTTTACAGAAAAAAAAATAAAAAAAAAAAATAAAAAAAAAATAAATAAAAATAAACATCATTGTAAAACCATAAGATCCTTCGCTTCACTCAGAATCTAAAAAAATAATAAAAAAATAAACATCATTGTAAAACCATAAGATCCTTCGCTTCACTCAGAATCTAAAATCCAAATGGACAATCAAGCGTCAGCGGTCCCATGAAAAACGAAATAATAATATTATAAATGGGTTCAAATATATCACGCTATATTTATCGTTAAAAAAAAAAACACGACGCGTAAAGCCGAAAGCTGTCGACGCCGTTTCGCTTCAGCTAGTGCCGACGATTCGCGTCACGCCGCTAAATGCAGAGTGGTGTCCGCGACTTCCAGTCCGCGTCTCCGACCACCGCACATCCTGCTCCTGCTCCGGCTCCGGCTGCCACGTCTCAGACCGCAGCTCTTCCGGCTGCGACGCCGCGGGGCGCTACACTTCCGGCTCCGGCTGCGACGCCGCGGTGCACTACACTTCCGGCTCCGGCTACGACGCCGCGGGACACTACACTTCCGGCTCCGGCTGCGACGCCGCGGGGCACTACACTTCCGGCTCCGGCTGCGACGACGACGACGTCGCGGAGCGCAGCTACGCCGACGTCTGCTCCGGGTGCAACTTCTGCGGCGGCGGCCGCAAGCGTCCTCCAACGCGGACGTCGAGTCCGACGGTGCCGTCGCTTCCTCCGAGACGCCGCCGTCGACCGCCAAAGACCGCCGGGAACTCGTGCCGCGGCTCCGGTAGCGGCGGAGGCTGCGGTGGCCACCTCGCCGACGTCTGAGGCGGCGGCGGCCGGAAGCGTCCTCGGGCCCGGAAGAGCCGCCGCCGTCGTCGTCCGTTTCCGCTTTCGGAAGGCTCGCGATGTCGGTCCGCCCGGAAGTCGATCCGGCGCTTTTGCCTCCACGGCGGCGGCCACGTTTGCTGCGTCCACGCGCGGCGTTCTCTAGTCGACCGCCGCCGCCGACGTCGTCGACCGTCTTCGTCAACGGCGCCCGGTTTTGGACTACTACCACGGCGCGACCGTTGTTGTCGCGAGAGGTCATGATTATTAAAATCTTATGTCGTCCGGTCGTCGGTACAAGTCTTATTAAACCGGCAAGTGTAGTCTCCCGGCGTCTGCGGTCGAATGGCGGATGTTCAAAATTTTTGTATTTACCGGTAAATAATAACACGTTAACGCGCGTTTCTAAAGCAACAGTCAAATCGGAAAAGAAAAAAATCGGTAAACGCGTGGTTTTTCGTAGCATAATTATTGAGATTATCGAGTGGGCCAAGTGCTACAGAGACGGGCGTAATAAACGGGCGTGCACCAGTTGCCCCCAAAAGTACCTTTTTTTATACCAAATCCCCCCCAACTACCTAGAGGAAAAAGTACCAGTTGCCCTCACATGTTAATATATACACAAATACAATATATAGCTCGTAAAATAGGGAAGGTAAATATACAAATCATAAATGAAATATAAAATTCAAAATTATAATAATTTGTCAATATAAAATAGTACAAAATCAAAATATAATAAATAATAATTTATGTACTATTTATATGTTGAAAAATTATTATATTTTGATTTTGTACTATTTTATATTGACAAATATTATATTTTGATTTTCTACTATTTTATGTTGACAAATTATAATGATTTTGAATTTTATATTTCATTTATGATTTGTATATTTACCTTCCCTATTTTACGAGCTATATATTGTATTTGTGTATATACGTATTAACATGTGAGGGCAACTGGTACATTTGATTGGGGGCAACTGGTATATTTTTAAAATTGCGATAATAGCCGTGGGGGGCAACTGGTAAATACCCTTATAAACTTATAACCCTGCACCGTGGGACGGACAATTATTATTATGTTTAACGTCCTAAAGTCATAATGCAGTAACATATATATTTTTGAAAGTGACTCGGAACCAGACATTTTTCTATAAAGGGCCAACATTTGTTGGCCCCTTTCTGTTTTTTGTACCCAATATCACTACTCACCTCATCAGACAGTATCCGTAAAAAAATAATGCTACATTTCACGGTACTCGTCTAATATGCTACCTACCGCTTATTTCGTTGGTGTAGTATGCTACCTACCGTAAAATAATAATACCTACCAAAAAACAACAATATTAATAACAATTTATTACTAAATAATTTATTAACTTAAAGTTTTCAAGTACTTTATAATATTTCAATACGTCGTTATACACCTATATAATTATAAATTATATACTATTTTTACATCATTCCAGAAAAATTCTAATAAATCGTATTAATAATTAACACATGTTTCTTCGTTACATATGAGTCATTTTTAATTTTAATACACTTGTTTTACTTTATAAAAATAAACATTTAATTACTTCTTTTGATCATGATCATTATACAAGATATAAACATAATATCAACATATGCCTACCTAATTATAATAAAGTTTTTGGCCAAAAGAGTGTTTTGTAATTTGTATAACGGTCTAAAACTGTGTCAAACCTTAAATATCAACATTAGCCATTTTAATAATTTGAAGTCATTCAAAAAGTATGTTAAAAAACTTGATCTGTCTATTATATAATAATTTGTTAACTTCAACACTAAGAATATAATTTTTGTTATATGATCGTTAACTGTATTATGGAATATAAATTCAGGATTTAACCGGTTTGAGACAATTAAACATTTAAAAATATTTAAAAATAAATCTAATGGGGGCCAGTTCGGGATCACCTACTTTTCTTAGGGGACCAGGCGCCCTAAGGCCTCCCCTTCACGATGTGTCTGCGTAAATCAATTATTTTGGTAACAATGCAACAATTTGGTAACGAATTTACATTCCACTCGTCTAATTTATTTATCTGACAATAATGTAAAATTCCTAATGTATTGATTTATTCCAAATAAATTTGTGCTACACGGAGATATTTTTAGATATTTTTAGCCGAAGTTTCCTTTTTCAGTAAAAAAAAAAAAACATTATAATTATAATGTAGTTGTAAAATCAAATAAAATTTGGATAATAGTTTTATAATTGAGGCACTGAGTGCAAAAGTAGCCTGTTCCACAAAAATTCAAAAATGAGATAATAATGATGGATTGTTTTTCAGAATTGTTAAAATTTATAAATGCAAGTTCGACCTATTTTTTAAATATTTTTTCCAATAGATAACAGCACTATTTCGTTGTTGCATGGAACAATATTTGTTGTAATGATTATGCAACACTGGCCTATTTATGTAATTCATAGGTCTAATTCATATTATTTTTGTTATTTTATATTTTTATTACAATTTATTAAATTGTTTTGTTTTTTAATATATTTTAAAGATATAATAAAAACTATGTGATTTTAAACAGTAATTAATAAATCTTAGAAGTATATTATGAGTATATGATGATTTTTTCTTATACTAGGTTATTAGATAACAAGTGTCATAAAAATAGATTTTAAAATAATTTATTGAGTTAAATCAGGATTAATTTTACTGTAAATATATTTTTATTTAGAAAATAATGTAAAAGTGTGTAAAAACATGGTTGATTATTTTTATAAATTTGACCTAAACAACATTATATAGAGATGAAATACTTATATGATAAATGTAAAAGTGGCCTATTTAACATCAACTTAAGGAATTTCAGATTTTTTTTATTTCAAAAAATGTAGTTAGAATTATTTACAATTTATTTTAACAATGGTCTACAAAAAAAAAAAAAAAATTAAAATTAAAATGATTCACATTACAATTACATACAAAGTTTTTCTAAAATCTTCAAAACTAATTTACTCTCACTTTTGTTTTTGTGGAATAAGCCACTTTTGCGCTCAGTGCCTCAATAATTATAGGGAAATTTTTCAAGTCATATAATAATACAATTATTTTATTTATGGAGTTAATATTATATAAATTATAGGAAATTCCATTTGAGAATAGAATTTCTTCTTTTATGTTCATGACATAAACTTACCATGCAAATATTCAAAATGCTTATAACTGTGATGAGTAAAAGTTTTTTAAATTTAAAAAACTTAAAGTTAAGTGTGTTTAAAAGTCGTTCTCAACTACGATTTCGTACAAGGGTTTTTCATCGGGTAGGTATAATAAGGAATTTCAAAATCAATCAAAAATCACATTTTAATGGCTACCTGTACGATTGCAAAATGTCATCAATTAGCACAATTTTACCAAAAGTTGAAACACTTGAATTATATGTTTTGGACAAATCTTTATTCGTGAAATTGTCTTTGACTTAGCTGTGCCCTTTTATTAGATAAGTGTAATATAATATGCAGCTTATTAATCTGTGGTTGCACGCAATAAAGATCAATAATAATTAAATATTTTAGTTAATACCCAGACAGCCAATTTTGAAATGCATGTTAAATGCATATTGTATGTCCATTTTTAATTAATATTGCCAATCCAAGATTCAATATAAAATGAATCGTTATTTTAATTTCAAGTTGAAAATTTAAAGGTAATAGTAATATTGTTTTGAAATTGGATATTTAATACATGTATTGAGTTTGTTACATGGATTCAATATTTATACAGTGTTGTATATATGATATTAACAGATTGCTCTTTAAATTATATTGCGTGTACATTGATTTTTATACCTAGTAATACAATAAGTGTGCTATCTTATAACAAACATTTTGTTTGAATTATAGATAAATCATAATTGACGGAATTATAAATTGTTTTAATAAAAAATATTTATCCTTCATACAATGATACAAGATGCCATATTACTATGATTCGGTTTCATACGGTCCAAACCATAACCATATTTTCTTAATTATCCATAATTTTTACAATGATATTAGTAAGTATTTTTCTAGGTGTAATGAGTAGGTACTAATGGTATAATAAATACAATCAACAAACACGATTAATGCAATAAAAAATTAGCGTAGAGTTTTATTTATGGAAATAATCGATTACAAACAAACTCGATTCGTATAAATAATAAAATCAACACTATTTATCATTGTATAATGTAATATTTTTGTGTTATTATTTATTGATAATTAATTGATTATTAATTGATTAAAAGAATGGGAAAAATGTTCAGTTTTAAAATTGAACGATCGAACGAATGGATTAATAATATGATAATAAGTACTTCAAATTAAAAAAAAAAAAAAAAAAGTAAGAATCAAATATAAAACGCAGAAGATTGGTCCGCCATCTTGGAATTTTGCATGGCTTTGATGTCAAAATCACCTCCATTGGTGTATGTTCTGCGAAAAAAAAAACAAACGTTTCCATTAAAACGCTTCCATGTTTACCTGCAGTCGTTATCCAATAAAAAAAAAAAAAACAAAACAAAACAAAAAAACATTAAATAAACATACTCTAAATGACCGCGGTAAAGCCTTGCTCTGTTGGCGGCACAATAGGCGAGATGTGAGGGTAGCGGATATGCCGTGGAACAGGTGTTTTTGGTGTTCATGAAGCACAAGTCGAAAGTGATTCTTTGCATCTGTGCCACGGTGAAACCATAATCATTGCAGATTATTTCATATTTGGTCGGCGTGACTGTGGTCTGAAACAGTTTAACAAAAACAATTGTACAGCAATATCGACGGGATGCGGGAGGAAATAAATCGCGTCGGTCGGGGTGCGGGTATAGCGTGTAAAATCCTACAACACAGGTAAGTATGCCACGATGGATCTCTCATCTGCGGGACTAACTTTTCGTCTCCTCCGGACGACCGATCTGCCCTGCCGAACCCTACTAAATGCTGATCAGTGATCTTTCTTGATTTTCATTTTAAAAACATCGATACACCGATACCTGAGTGGACTTGTGTAATTTGTAAAAACAATTTGTGTACTGCACGGTATATCGGTTTATTTTGTACAAAATATAGCATCGGCATTTTTTATATATAAAATATCGATTCGTGATTATTCATATTATTATTTTTTTTTTTTATTGATTACAAGTGCTTCGGCGACTGGGGCTAAAATGACATTGGCTACAAGAAATTACATAATAATTTCATTAAACAGAGGGGTTGTTACACTTAATATAACTTATATGTAATAACTAAAGTAGTACAAACGAATAAATAAGGGTTGCGTATAGAATTGACAGTGATACATTATAGGAGAGTTCGTTATACGTACATTTTTATAGTTGATATCAGGGATATCAGGGACGTATTTATGGGGCCGAGGGGGGCTTCAGCCCCCCTCCCGAAATCCAGGAATTGTTGATGAAGTTTGCTTATTTATGTCCTATCAGATGTAAATCGTAAGAGTTCAATATAATTTTATAAAGAATTATTAGTAACAACAAACAAGTAATTCGTGTAATGTGTCTGACGATTTTGATCGTAACGATTATACCTTTGAGTTGGATTTAATAGGTTGAATTGGGGAATTTCAGCTGGAGAAAATACCACAGCCCCCTCCCCCCCCAAAAAAAGGAATATCTAAATACGCCCCCGGTTGATATTATTTAGATAATTTTTTTTTTCTTAATTTTTTATGATGTTCTGTATCCCCGAGGAATTTCAGAACGTTAATCGTATCGAAGTTAAGGTTTTCAGCAAGGTGGTGAGTTAAATATTATATTTTTGACGTTGTAGTTGGTACTTTCTGCAATCGGTGAGGATGTTCGTAACTGTCTCATAGGACTGTCTCATATATGGGTGGGTCTTCTTTTTGTTCATGGGGCCAAGGGAGAATATGATTTTTACTTGTCATTTAAGCTAGCGTTTCTTTGGATTCGTGATTATTACTCACCTTTCTGCCGGCCCTGCTGTACAGGTAGAAATGACGCGATCCCAGGTCGCCGATGGCGTCGGATTCGATCACCAGGCCGCTGGGCATGGTCGTTGACGCGCCGCCGGCCTTACGGGTCACGCGCATCGGGTTCTTTCTCTGCACGGTCATGTACGTCAGCGGCGGCCGGTAGCTCACGTGCAGGCGCAAGCAAGCGCGCCGCAGTGCCGGTACCTCGTCCCGCGCTATCCAACCGCTGTCCATGCCCGGCTTGTCGCGGTAGAAGATGATCTTGGCGGGCGGACGGCCGTTGGACTCTACGAACTTGACAATCTGCTGGTATGCCATTTCCTCCAGGTCCACGATGTACAAATAGCGCGCCGGCTGCAGGCGCCACTGCATGTCGTACTTGGTCGCTTCCGGGTCGTACGAGGCCGCCACCTGTGCGCGCACGACAGAGTAATGAGATTCGAGCTCTAATTCAAAAGCTCGTGTCGAAAAAAAAAAATAAATAAAAATAGAAACAAAAACGACCGTGTTCGGTCAAAATTTTCCGGGACCATTGGAGGGCATTCGACGGGGCCCAGGAGGGATTAGCCATCCTGTCATTTAATAAACTCCCTTAAAAAAAAAAACACGTTTCCGAAATTCACGATCCAATTTAAAAAAAGATATTAATTTTCATTGTTTTTTTTTACGTTTTTAACACAGCTGATGTGGACACCTACTCGATGTTTATAGTTAATCTTTGTGTTATATTTATTCGATAACGGTATGAATTATGGTGTCAAATAGATTTACTAACGTATCCGTATATTTTCGGTTTACTAGATAATTTTATTCATAGCAGGTTAAATCTTCTATTGTATAAACAAAAATATAGAAATAGTCATTTGATTGGGAGTCACAGTGTATCACTTTGAGTCACTTTGTGTATTAAAAAGTAAGCTACTCCAGGAATACAATTGTATGTCCGTATAGTATGTTAGAGACGTAAAAGAAACATTTAAAAATGTAATTATTCATGTATTATGATGAGTAAAACTTTTAGAGCGAAAATGCTAAAAATGTGATAAATATGCAGATCTTTATTGAACATGAGACGATATATGCACAAATATCTGCAAAATACGCTCCAATATGCATCATAAATTTATACTACTAAAACTAAGTATTGATTATTCACTTGTATTTTTGTTTTAAACGTTTTAATCATGTTGTATAGTTAATTTTAACGAGGGAATCAGTGGAGCAGATGACAGTTTCAAATAGTAAAATATACTAAGTACAAATGACGAAAATATTGAAAATTAATAATGGATTTTAGCATTAAAATCATTTATAAATAATAAAACAAATATATTTAGATAAAATCACAGTTGTTTTTATGGTGACTTTTAATAGCTGAGTTTAAACTTACGATATATTTTATACCAATAAATTGGAGAGTTGCATTTTTATTTGTATGATGAAATTCACAAATTTTGTCTCGTAAATGAATATTATTTGACACGGTCAAATATGCCAAGTCAATAATATACAACTAATGTTTTATGTTTATTTATATATTATACTATAACATATTGTGGAATGTAATATTGACTATTTATTATAAAATGTACTTTTGAAATGGTTTCTATTGAAATTCGAGACAAGCAGATTTAAGATATACTTTTATTGTGAAAAGAATAGGAATACAAAATAATTTATTGACAGGTGAAATGTGAGTGTGACTTTCGAAAACGTATTATATCAACTATATTTTAGACGTTAAACTCAAAGCTTGTTTGCAGTCCACATATTTTGTTAATATCGATTCGCCCATCCCTTAGTAAGTAATCAAACTTGCCCCTAAACGGATATGGTGATTATAATCAAATAACAACACTTATAATTGACATTTCGTAATCTTTCAAAATTTTTACTTAGACTTTGGCCATTGCACTACAAGTACTAAACTATATAAGTTAACTAAATAAACATATTTTAATGTGTCTTGGTGGAAAATGAATTTAAACTGTGACAAAAAGTTACTAAAAATAGATTGTGAATATGCGTAGGATCGATGAATATAGTGGAAATAATGAAGAATACTTATGTAAATATATGTGGTTCAGTGAGGTTTGAGAAATAAACGTATATGTATTTTTTTCATGTCATATTAAAATATAGGTTTAGATCCCCGTTCATCGTCCATGTCGGCATCCACTTTTACACAATTTATTATGATTAAGTAAAATGTACTTACAGCAGCTTCTACACGTTCGTTTATCTGTGTTGCATTAGAAACGACATATCCTCCCATGATAATTGCTTCATTCATCATTTTCACACTTAACAGTCAATACATCATAAATTATATATAGGACACATTATGAATAATTAATCTATTTTATTATCTAGTCATTATTAATACACACACACACATAGATATTTACACTTGATTTATTCGGGTACATAATTTATTCTGGGTTTTTAATTAATGGGGAAAATGTATAATTACTTCGGGTAACATTTTAGAGATACTATGTAATTATGTAATTTTATGCCACATAGAAATTTAATAATTCTTATAAATTAATTTGAAACCTACAAAATAAATTCTACAATTACTCATCTTCAAGTGTTACAAGCAATATAAATATCAAACCTCAAAATATTTGTTATTAGATAATTATTCTTCTACGATGTTTATATTGACAATATTCCTAATATGATCTTGAAACGATATAGATTCTCTATTATATATAAAATCAATCATTGTGTATAATCCAAAATCTATTTGGACAAAGTTAACAATAAATGTGTAATTCCTATTTAGACTAGTCATTGTATCTAATGACAAATAAAACTGGTGAGATCAATTTTTTAGTAAATTTACCAACGTGATACGTACTAGAAAGTGTAAATGTAAAGCAGCCGAGATTATATGAATATGAAATGTCATATTGGCAAACAAAACAGTAAAAAAATTAATTAGGTTATCCATTGTATTTTAAATTTAGTATTCAAATAATTATGTAATCAATGTATTTAAAAAATATATATATTTATAATAATAATAACAAATTTTACCAATGATATTATGTTTTCAAATGAATTTTTATTTTGAAATCATTCATATTAAAAAAAAAAAATGTCACATTTACTTGGTACTAGTGATGGGAAAAATCCGGATTTACCGAAGTTCGAACATCTAGATTAATGGAATTCGAAATCCAAAATCCAGATTTTGGATTTTAGATTCTGAGTGAAAGGAAGGATCTTATGGTTTTACAATGATGTCAATATTTTTATTTCTGTAAACACTTTTTCGTATAGAAATTCTTGTCCAAAAGTTTCGTTCAGCAACATTTTAGATTCAAAATTGAACTGAGATGGTACTTTAGAGAGGTTATTTTTCCAAAATCTCCATAGTTTTTCCAGTAATCAAGAATAACGATCGAAAAACTGAGTGAAAACGGTAAAATCGGTAAAAATCCGCCGTAAACGAGATTTTCACTGTTCAGATTTTAGGTATTTAGACATAAATCGAAAAGTATTGAAGCTAGAAACTTGAAAATTTTATCCAATATCACATACATTCTTTTTTATATTGGACAACATTTTCAGAACAATTATAGCACTTTTGACTTAAATATAGAACTTTTAATTTACCAAATTGTTTGAAAGTTTTTATGTAATATAATTTTAAATGTTTGACAAAAAGTTCTGAAAATTTAATATGACCTTACTCATATACCTACCTAATTATCCTAACAAAAATTTGAATATCATTAGTCAGAATTTATTTTAATACATGTTTTAATAAGTTAATATAAATTCGTATACGAAAATATTGGCTGTTTTTACGTTAATTTTCTGCTTAAAATCTGTTTAAAACTTTTTTGGTGTATCTGATCACAATAAAACTTGGAACATAGATATAAAAACATTTTTCGAATCTTTTGGTGACAGAAAATTTCTAATGAGTTATAATTGTTATAACAATTGAAGTTTAAATGAGTTATATCTAATTGAATATTTTATGAGGGTTTAATTACAAAAAAACTCACCAAAAATCATACAAATAACCGTAAAATGCGTAAACAATATTTAAATAATAATATATTATATTACACTGAAGCTTTGCTCAGAATCGTATTATAGTAAAGAAATGAGTCATCATTTCTTTAAAACTTAATACATTCATCACCAATATCTTGTCCGAAGACCGAAGGGACGAAGGACGAACTTGTACCACCATCATCTCACTTACCAGCTTTTTTAAACATTAAATTAATATTGTTTTATCTATAACTGATATTAAAGTTTTGATAACTATACTATGTCTTGTAATAAATTAATATATACTAAATATACTTAATATATTTATACAATAAAAAAAGTACGTACTTTGCCCTATGTGATATTCTTTGCTCATCGGACAAGTTAATGGGGATGAATGAATTGCATTTTAAAGAAATAATAGGACATTTATTTAGTTTTACGATTCCGAGCAAAGCTTTAGAATAAAATATATCGTTTTTATTTCTTCAAATAAATTGTTTAAGTTGCAAATAGACGTGAACACAGTTTATTTAGTAATCATCATAAAATAATTCACTTAAACGCTTGTAAAACAAAACTCTTTGTCACGATTTTTTAAATATTTTAATTATTGGTAGTAAAGTATATGATTAAAGTTTTTGTCAATTATTGAAAACTCTATTAGGAATACATTTTTTTTTTTAAATAAGGTATTTCCAAAGTTCTATTTTTAGCTCAAAAAATGTTCAATTTTTTTATTTTATTTTTTTTCAACATGTGTGGTAGGTCAATAATAAATGGTTACGATTTCAAGCTTCTAGCAACATTAACTTTTGGAGTAAAAACGAAATCACTAAAGTCGATTCAATGAAAGCGTCGTTTACGGCGAATTTCGACTTTTTTGGTCCATTTGAGGCTGTTTTTCCGGTCTTCTGGGAAAATTTTTGAAGAGTGCTTAATAACCCTTTATAGTACCATCTACATCAAATTCACGATCTATAGAGTTGCTGAATGAACTTTTGGACAAAATTAAGTTCAGCAAAAGTGTCTCCAGAAAAAAAAATAAACATCGTTGTAAAACCATAAGATCTTTCGCTTCGCTCAGAATCTAAAATTGATTTGAATACTGTAGTTTTAAACAAAGTATAATACAGACTGAACAATTAATTATTATGATTTTTTTTATATCACATTGGTAAAATCATTAAAAAAATTATCTCTAATCACACCACTTAATGGCCAGGCATTGTACCTATACAATGTCAAATTATTTAATACAATCACTGTTTTTTCCACATGGACTGTAAGACACACACATATAAATAAGTAAATAAATAAGTATATACACACGTAAGAAAAGGAAAACCAGGAGAGCTAAAAGTGTTTTATTCTTCTAATATTACTGAAAACATCAAAATATGTTTACATTCAATAAGTAGGTATCAGTTCTAATAAATATTCATTTGTCCGTTTCTCTATCTATGGTGTTTACCATATAAGTACACAGACAGTAAAAAATTGTATTACTCAGTACAAAGTTGATGCTGTACCTAATACCTAACTAAATTAGTTTTCATTAATTATCAGATACTTATTTTATTTTCACACATAAGTTTTAAAATCTACAGAAAAATTGACCAAAAATATCATTTAATTGTGTTTTATAGTGTATTTTAAATTATAACAATATTACATTATTATTTATTACCTGTCCGAAGAAGCTAGCTTATGATTTACTCCGTTCAATTTCGAATTGATCTTCAGCAAAAGGTTACGCAATGTTGAGTGATCGAGTGCCGTCATCAGAGTTCTACTTTTAACGCATTGCGTGAGAATTCCCACATCCAACTCTGCTAATTGCTTGATGGCCACTATAATTATTACAAAAAGTATATAAAAATTACAAAATAAACGACGCGAGCGTATGTGTTTATAAAAGACGATAAGTAGAATTTGCAATGCTTATATTATCATGAATTCCTATTCGGAGTGTATCGATTTTAGATTCAGCTAGAGTGGCAAAATATTATTTAAAATACTAAATCAATTATATTCGCGTTTTCCGTGTAATTGAGGAAAAAACAAAATGACGAAAAAATTATTTGCAGAGTTTATGTATGTTTTTCATAAAATAATTGTGTAAGTTCTGTTAAACCTATACCTATACCTATATCATATAATATAAGAAAAGAGTGCATCGCGATTTTCAGAAGATACCTTAAGATTTGTTGAGTAGAAAAATTTCGGCAACTCTGTTTTAAATCGTAAACGAAAATATATTATTACTTTTGATTTCAGAATTCATGCAGACAGACATTATAGTTATAGTACATATTTTATGGTATATTGGCATATTGATGAATAAGTAAACATTTGAAAATTAATGAACGTTCAGCTCACTGTTATCCATTAGTAAGAATCACTAACTGCAGAAAGGGAACAGGTCCACTTTTTCTAGTTTTTCAGGAACAATAAAAAACTAAATAAGATAGAAAATATTATCGTAAAAGTTTCAAATTTTTACTCAACTTTACTCGGAATCGTTTAACAAAAGAAATGATTTATCAATTGATAAATTAAACATACTATATAATAATCTATATAAGACTCCTTCCTGCAGTCAGTGATGTATTTACGTGAGATTAATACAACATTAAAATAAACTCGAAATTGTTAAAATTGGATTGGTCCCTTTCTGCAGTTAGCGGTTCATATAGTAGATGGCTTTTTACTTACTGTACACGTCTGGAGTGTCACCTGGAAATATCACAATGACCAGATTGACATTTTCTTTTTTGCACGTTAGAAGAGCGCTACGAATTGTTTTTCGTGTTTTAACCATATTCGCTTTACCCGCAACTGGACATACGTGTATTTTTTTAGCAGGGCTAACCGTGAAGCTCATATATGCGGCCGATTCAGTGAATGATCTTTCAAAAAGCCTGAAATTAAATTGGGCACATGACATTGATTGTCGAGGCAACATTACTATTTAAGAGCATATTTTTTTTTTTACTTCAATAGCCCGAAATTGACGGTCCCATCCAAATTCAATAAAGCCCAATTAGAAAGAGATACAGTATGAACTAACGGTAAAACATTCCAAATACCTTGTGCTGGCTTACATTCCTGCGGAAGAAAAAAAACACGCGTTATTGGAATATATTTTGTATTAATTAGCTATAATAGGTGTTGGAACTATTTGCCGAGTACAGTTTACAGATAATACATCAATGTAGTTCGAATAGTTTGATAGGAAAATGAAGTGGTTTTTCAATTCAATTTTCGAGTTTTACGTCTAAATCCGGCGTGTCCCGTGAGAGAATAATCTCAACATTTTTTTTTTTTTTTTTATTCAAGTTCGAATCGAAAATACGTTTATGTACTGCAGTCTATGATTGTTCGGGTGTGAAAAACGGGGTAATGAGAGAGGACAGTCGAACGTCTGAAGACTCACTAGATTTGCCACTGTCATATTATTAGCTGTCGAGTATTTTATTTATTAATTTTTGTTGAAAAAGGTATACTATATTATGAATTTATACTCTACGATTTTATATCGATTTGTATTCTCGAAATATCATTCAGCTTGGCGAACCGGTACAAAAAGCTTACTCCGGAACAAGCCGACAGTGGAGATACCTGATCTAGAGTACATAGTTATTCATGAGACCGATCAATAGTTTTTTCTTAAATTTTTCACCTTGCACCGAAAATTGTGACCGCTATCATTAAGTCATATTTTATTCTAAAGATTTTTGTCTACTGATAATTATTTTAAATATGATTATTAATCAACAATATTATTTAAAGATACATTGAAAATATGATCATTATTTATCCGATCGTTATAACACTGGTACCCACTTGTATGCTTATGGCTAAAAAAATAATAACTAAATTGAGAGCTTACTACATTCTGGGCGTAAGCCAATTTCGGCTCTTCCAAAATTCTTGCAGGAAGGCAAGCCGTTTGCTTCTCAATCTGAACACCGAATTCTTGCATTGCAGGACTTTGTTCAATACAATTTTTTCCATTTATATTTCTCAGAGTACGCCTTAATGTCATTTCATGGGTCACCACCGTACACAACTACAAATAACAATAACAATAAAATAGTTTTATTCATTGCACTGTTTTTTAAATTTGCATTCAATACATCTAAAACAAACAGTTCTCTAATCAGGCTTGGTTTTGAAATGCAATTGGTATTTTATCATCATTTTCGTATTCGAATTTTCGATCATTATTTCGATACGAAAATTAATTTTATACTGTTTTAAGGCTAAACCAACTAATAACTATAACTAAACCAGGATAAATTTTGATATTGATTTTTGTTTTTTATGTATTGAAAAAAAAAACTTATTTGATAATTTTCAAAATATTTACTCATTGTGCTTTTATGTATTTTATATTTTCAATATACTTCATCAATAATAATACAAAAAAGTATATTGAAATAAAAGAAAAAGTATGTCGAGACTATAATACTTCCATGCTGGGTATGTTTTACATTATCGACATGTATTAAATATTGAGGGTTAGTTGAAGAAAATCAAAGGTATGAATTATTAATAAAATTAAATGAAAATTAAATTTGTTTTAACTTTATCTCAATAGTACGCAATTTATTTATTCCAACACCGTATACAAAAATAATTTGTACATGTTAAGTAATTTCGTTTTATTTAAACTATAATTGAATAAAGATTATTTTTACTTTTTATTGTTTTATAGTGTTGCTGTTTTAAATATGTATTCCGAACGAAAAGTGTATTCAGAAAACAGTCAGAGTTTTAAATTGATCTTTATAATTTAAATCAATAATTGAAGGTGAAAAATTATTTAATGAAATTCATTTTTTCAATTTTTTTTTTTTTTTTTTTAATTATTTAAGCGATAATGATAGATACAAAAATGTTACTTGAAGTAAATGATTAATCATTAAATCATGTTAGATTTATTAGATAAATTATTGCATTTTTCCATTGATAAAAATGAAAAGATCAATTTAATATACTGATTTGGTTATTTATTTTGTTTCAAACCATAAGACTTACTTCAATCGGTATGATGATATCTTTACCGTTGACACAAAAACAAGGCAAGTGTGGATATTGAATGTCATATTCAAATCTAGATTTGTAGTACTCTTTGATATTGCACGACTGCTGAAAGCCGTGTTTTGATTTTTCCTCACTTAGTCCAAAACTATAATGAAAAACATTATTATTTATAAAACATACTCTAAGACTTATCCAGAGCCGGTTTTCGATGTTAGAGTGGAAGGCCTTTAATATCATTATTTTGGACTCGTATTTAATGGTGTATTTGTTTATAAGTCACAGCGTATTATTACCAATTTGAAAATTGTAAAAAGTACCCATGTGCAATTGATTGTAAAAATCGTGATATTATTTTTTTTTTTTTTCAGGGGAATTTCTAATGATAGAGATATCTTTAAAGTTTTCTTTTTCATTAAAATATTTCATTTTTTATTATTAAATAATTAAATAATTTGTTATTATTACAATTTTAAAATTATCCTTATAAACACACACACACACACACACACACACACACACACACACACACACACACACACACACACACACACACACACACACATATATATATATATATATAATTTTGCAATTCATAGATATTTTTAAATGACGCCCCTGCCTTACTCTGAATTTCAGCAGTGCCAATTATATTATATAAGCGTGTATCCATTAAACTGAACTCGCATAAATATTTTACTTCAAAACAAGAGCTATACACACTCATAAGTGCACAATTTACAAACACTGCTTTTTCGCCAAACAATGCGCGGATATTTATTGGTTTTACTACATGTGCTACTTTTTTTTTTTTTTTTTTTTTTTTTTTTTTATATATTTCTAACTATATGTCAAGACCAAAAAAGTGAGACAAAAGTTTTTAATAATACCTACACGGTCATCAAGAATATACATTTATAATGTTTCACACACTTTAAGTAAGTATTTTTTTTATAATTTGTTGGTAATTTTTCAAAAATAACTAACACCCAAATCTGGCGGTCAAATAAAATAAATCTGGATCGAGTTCAAAAAATGTATCTCTTGTAAAAAACATTTTTATAAAAATCAATTACAATTATTAAAATTAAAAACATAATATGCGTGTTGATTAATAACACAATGTTGGAACTAATTAGTTTAATATGAATCGCATGCATTATAACTTACTCAACTCTGCGTCTACTATAGTTACTCGAAACGAAATTTGTTTATCTGTAGAAATTCTAATGCTACCCATAACGCTTTATTGGTGACATGGTATTGCAGTGTTTGACGTATGACAAAGCAATTAAAAATTAAATTGGTAATTAAAAAAAAAAAAAAAATGTATAATTTATAGTTTTCACAATACTTAAATAATTTAATGAGACATGATTTTAGAGTTCACCGACTTTGCATTCTAAACGTCATATTGAAATGAAATGGGGGAAAATATAATAATGATAAGAAAAGTATACTCACAAGCAATTTTCCGCAGGTATACGAAGACCTGAGACTCTATAAAGTCTAATGGAATTCACTTTGTACGGTACAACAAATTTCACTTTTATTCCTTTAAAATTCTCCAATATTAAATCAAAAGCCAAAGGATCCAATTTCGAGTAAATATTGAAATGCAAATCTTCTTCAAGAATCGATAACACCGATCGATTTTTAGAGATTATTTTGGGCGTAGCTAAAAATAAAGTGTAAAAGTGAAAAAAAAATAATACACTTAAAAAACATAATGAAAATTTCATTTATGACCTTAAAATTGATTTCTTAATAATGCGGTTCGTAGAATGAAGACTATTAACGAATATGCAAATTAATGATACACATAAAAATACACGTATGATGATTCATTTCGTTCAAATAATCCACGCAAATAAATGTTTTTTTAAATGTGTATTATAAAACCTCTTTATAAAGATTAAACTATAATACTAATGTACTGCATGACCATTATTATCATTATTCAGTATTCACATAAGTTCAAACAAAACAATTGGTTTTAAAATTAACAAAATGATAATAAATCGTACAATCAACGTATGAAAATAATTTATGAACGCAACTAATGAAAAATAATTTTGAGGATAAAATAATTATATGCAAATAAAATAAAATAAATAGATTATCAGAAAAGTATATAATAACTAGGGTTGTAAATTTGAAATATTTCACTTGAAATATTTCAATGAAATTATGAAAAATATTTTTTTTCTTTTAAATGTGTTTATAGATGATTAGAATTAATAACTAATAAAATAAAAATGTTAATAACCTTGAGTATTACAGATTTGATACATACCTACATATAAATGACAGGTTTTGATTTAAAAAATCATTATCATGTTATATAAAGTAAAAATATGAACCACAATTCAATAATTATAATATTGTCTTAGGATTTAGAGTGATTAATGTAACTAATCAGTTGAAGTTAAGGAAGATAAATACAAGACATTAATAAAAATATTTGTATAAATATATGTATATCTAACCATTAAAAAAAAAAACCTTATGGAATTTCAATTTTTTTTTTCAAATTCAAAAAAATTGCAAAATTAAATGCATATGGTGTGGTTGATTAAATAAAGAGTGTATTCTTAAATACTGTAGTTGGATGCACTCGATTGCAAATTTTTAACACCTGTTTGATAATTTTTAATTAATTGGTTAAATTTAAAAATATAAACTATAGACTCAGCTATTTCCAAGTATGAGAACACATTTTGTATTATATCACAAAGAATTTTTTATATAAATCACTTTGATTGATATTATTTGAAGTTTCGTTTTTAAATAAATTTAAACAAATAAACCGTTAATTCTCTGCAATGAAAAAATAATTTCCAAAACTATGAAAATTAAGTGGTACCTATTTATAGTTAAATTTATTACGATTGATATAATTACACATACGGCATACTTTATTTTCAAATAAAAACATCTAATTCCTTTATAGTAGACATATTTCCATAGACTAAGATGATGACTAACAGATATTCATTCATAATTTGTTTGTAGCTTTTAAAATTAAATGAATACATGAAAGTTAACGTTTGAAACTATCGTTTAGTAGAAAATATTTATCGTCAAATTTCAATGAACGATAAGACACGATGAACTGTATATAAAATAAAAATAATATATTGAAATTATTAATTAAAAAACACGATTTATAAATACGATAATTTTGAAATTCTAAAATTTATTTTGTATCACGATAATAATAAATAAATGAACTACGAAACATTTATTCGTTTCCAAAATGTAATCTTTTATGCAAAGTGAATTTCTTCGTGTAAGCTCGGTAAATAAATAATAAATATTCGTGGAAAAATGTTGTACTTTTGACTTAAACAGATCGACGCAGAAGATAACAAATAATAATAATTAACCGAGCGGTGATAACTAAGACCACATATTGTACACCTCATTTCTCATATTATGGGTCAATAATTTAACAAATTTTGGGCCGTTGTACTAAATTCCAATGAAGGCTGTATATTTTTTTTCTTTTGAAATAAAAAGGAAAAAGTATACAAATTTAATTTACATCATGAGAAATTTCGTCGATGTTTAAAATATCTAATCAAACGACATTTCAGAGGACCGGGCCGAACACGAGCCCGGTAATCAGGTTCGTCTGATGTATACATAAGAACTAGAAGTCAATTATGGTAAATTTATGTGTAAAAAAAAAAAAAAAACTTGTGCTATTATCTACTGTAGCATAAATCAATGTATACGATAGTCACCTTCGGCCTCGGATATGTGAAATTTCCAGCCATCAACAAAATTCTTCTCCAGTAGTTCGATGTCGATGTTCGGGGATATAGTTCTCGGACAATACTGCAAAGTCTCGAGACCTTCGCTAAACCGGTGCCTGAAAAAAACGTATAAGAATACCACGTCAAACCGCACGATCAACAATAATATACTGGTTTATATATTTTAAACGTATAAGGATGCCCAGGGATGGACAGTGATTTAGATTTTAGATACTTTTATTTCTTTTTTGTTATTATTATTTATTTATTTTTTTACGTAAACATACGAATAAAGATACATTTTTTTTTTAATCACACAAATAATTGTCAATGATTGCAATAAATAAAAATTAAATGCACGCCATACGACATGCGTCATTTCTAACAGTCGACTGATGAATTCACAAAATTAATGTCATGAGAACACATGTCTCGTACAACAAATTTAAACGGAGTATACTACAGCACCAATAAAATCGTGAGTCTACGCAATTTAGAGTATAATAGTTTATACCCGTTTATCACGCGTTTTTCGGGTAATTGGGTTTATTACCTAGATATTTGACAAAAATTTATTGACTCATCTATTTATTGTATGGTATTGTTAATCGATACAACCATATGCAGTGGCGTAATTACGGGGGGCGCATGACGCTCCCCTTGCAAAATTTATGAGGTACAAAGATATGATTTTGCACCTACAATATATGACACACACACACACACACACACACACACACACACACACACACACACACGCATCACACAAGCATACGTACTCTTGCGATTTAGTAAATCGATTTTTTGTCGAGAAATAAAAACATTTCAAATACATGGCGCCAGTCGTTTATCAACAGACCAGTCCCACATTATACATTCGAAAACGTTGGTTCCGAACCGATGAGTGAATAGAATGATATTACCTACGACACATTCTTAAAGTGACGCACAGTACCTATATATTTTTGCGATGAATCGGTCGGAGTCGTCTATGAATATTATAAGGGTATTCGATCTCAAGTTCGAAATATATTACATTTTAATAATGTGATAATTTATTTTGTTGTGTATATAAATGATTATCAAAGATAATTTTATCGATAAACTGATTGTTGTCGGGGACACAGTCGAACGCATAGTCGTACGTCCGCACCCGCGATATTCACTAGTCTTAATAAAGCGTATATTGTGTAATGCAGTGGTCTTCCACCGGTGGGTCGGGACCCATTCCTGGGTCGCGTAAGCTTTAAAATTGGGTCATGATAAGTCTTTTGAAAATAAAAATTTAATTTATAAAATTATATAAGGCAAAAAAATATGTATTAAATTACCTAAAAAAAATATTCCAACTACTACAATGTAATTTTTATTTATTCAGTTTTAATAGTACTACTGAAAAGTATTAAGCAATTTTAGATTTTTTATAAAGCTTACGTGGGTCGCGAAAAATGTAGGCTTAAAAAAGTGGGTCGCGAGTCCAAAAAGGTTGAAGACCACTGGTGTAATGTATTCTCCGTGTGTTGGTTTTATTACATCCTAACATACGTACGTCTACAAAATCACTCTTATTAAATATTAAAGCTCCTAACAATAATGTTTTATATAAGTATTGTTTGGACTGTTTGTGATGCATTTACTACGCTAACGTATGATATGATGATGATGTATTATTTTTTCATTTCCGTATTAAAATCAAGATGTTGTACTCGGTATAGGTATTTTGAAGCGGCCGAGTGCGGGAAAATAAAATGTATGTAGACATTGCAAGTTGACTGATCGACTGAGTTTTAAATTTGAATAATAACTATAGGGTTAAATTGTATGCATTAAAAAAATCAAAATATGCAAATATATTGCCAGTAATAAAAATTTAATAAGTAAAAAAGTCGAACTTTGCACATAGGTAACCAACCATAATCATTTATTAATATTAAGTAAATGATTTTTGTTTCGTTTCTATAGATAATAAATACCCTCTATTATACCTACTATAGATTGTAGCTATAGATGGTATAATGTTGCTGCACCACCTTTCTCCAATGTTGTGTGCGTGTGTGCGTATGTGCGTGTGTGTATGTGTGTTTGAGAGTGTGCGCGCGTGCGTGTGTGTGTATGTGTTTGTGTTTATGTGTGTGTGAGTAGGTATGTTGTATATGCACTTTTGTGTGCTTGTGTATATGCAAGTTAGTTTGTGTGTGTATTTGCGTGTGTGTGTATGTGTGTGTGTGTGTGTGTGTGTGTGTGTGTGTGTGTGTGTGTGTGTGTGTGTGTGTGTGTGTAAGTTATATATATATATATATATATATATATATATATATATATATATATATATATATATATATATATATATATATATATATATATATAATATATATAACTTATACACACACACACAGTGAAATTTGTCCAATATCCATGTCAAAATTTAATTGTTACTTTTATTTTATTTATATTATCTATTGTAATTTTTATATCCTTATGAATATTAAGTAAAACTAGGCCGTTCAATCTCTTTTGATTTATTCGTAATCTTTACCGATATAATAAACTATATTTCAAAAATTATAAGAAGAAAAAAAATAATCATACCGACACCTTTACACATATTTTAAAATCTGTGAAAGTATTAAATACCTATTCAAAAAAAAACACGATATAATTCGAAAAAATCAATTATAAATTTGAAATATTTCACATTCAAAGCTAAAAATTATTCTTAACTTAGTATTTTTTTCTTCATTTTGTAAGCATTCTTATTATTAAAAACAACTATGTAATATTTTATAAAATTTACTGGAGCAAATATAAAATTATGTTTGTCACACTTTTATAATGTCATATTGTTTGGTTTTTTAGGTAGGCCCTGATAAAAAGTAATAACTAAATTTTGGAAAATTCCGCTCTGTGTTCATATTAACTTTTTTACACCATTTCTTACCACAGATTCTATTTCCTCACTCAATACTTGGGCTTATAAATCAATTTATAGACAGTGCGTATCATAGACGCGGCGTGTCTAAAGTGTAATATAATGACTGTAAAATGAAGGTACTAAATATTTTATATATGCCTGGGGTTCCGAAAATAATAATAATTACATTTCTCTGGTTATGATAACTACTAGGTACTACAACTTACTGTGGCTATAACTACATACACCTAAAATGCCAACAGACCGCGGATAAATCACAAACAATAAATTTACAAATAAACTCACATTAATCCATGTCGTAGAGCGTTCATCACAATAATAATTGCTTCTGCCACATCTTCCGGAATGATGTTCATTGATCCATTTCTTAAATAATGTTTTACCATTTGCATATCGATAGTGTTTGTGATAGCAGTCACAATAAAGATATTCACAGACCTATTAGTTGCTTTATCAAAAACAATAACGGTTCCACTTTTCTAAAAACAAAACATAATCAATTTAAAATAATATCTGTCTTCTAATACCTAGTAGATAATTCCGAAATATCAACTAATTTTATCAAATAATAACGGTGAAAATTGATATTTAATAAAATGTCTAATTTAATATAATTCATCAGTGTTCAGTAGATACCTAATACCTACATCTTATAAATATAAACAGTATCAAATTAAAAAAAAAAATAAAAATTATTTAAATGTAACATTATTATCATATTATGGATATATCAATATTGGGGAATAGTCAAATAATTAAAATCATAAAAAACTCTTACTAAAAGTCATAAAAAAAATTTATAAAAAAAAAAATGAACTCTTAACTCGCTGATTTTCAAGTTGATGAACATTTAAAATTAGAACATAATTATTTTTGTATTTTTTCTCAGTTCAGAATTAAGATTTGAAAATCAAAAAGAAACCAAAATCAAGAGTTTATATACAAACATTAAGATTTCTCTTCGATATTTACCATGAAATACATATGCCGTAATAATAGAGATAATCAAATTCTGATATTTTTTTAAGATTCACAGAGCAACAACAATTTAAACATTGATCAAATGTTTTTATATGAACAGTTTTGAAACGACTTTTCCCACATCAAAGTACTTTATGACTTAGTAAATATTTTCCTACATCCTAAAGATAAATTCATAAAATATGTGACGTTTAAATTTCAATTAATACAAATTAATTGCAAGTAATTGAACAATATTGTTGTAAAATAATTGTTTTACAAAATAAAATATTGTTTTTTTATCCTCATGGTTATTTCTACTGTTTATTTAATTTGAAAACTGAACAGTGTACATTAATAAATTTAGTTAATATTCACAGCTATGTTTAGATTTATTATCAATCGTTTAATTTTTTAATTCATTACTAAATGCATGCCAATATTGTAATACAAATAATACAAATTGTAAATGATTGAATAAAAATAAGTAGTATGATAAAATTTAATCTATATTCTCTTTATAAAAATACACATTAATTTACAGATATTCTATTTAAGGTGCACATCTTGTTCTTAAGTTTATGAGCAGTAGAAAAAAATGTATTATCATTCGATAATTTGTCTATTTCATTATATTGTGTTTGTTTTTAAATATAACTTATTAAATATAACCAACTCTTGAACATAACTTTAAAAACAATGATTTCCTTATAAATTTAGCTATTAATACTACTACTACTATTAATCGTACTATACGGGTATAAGATGGAATTTATGCGGAAAGCTACACGATAAGCTCATTTATTTTGAACTTAAATCGAAAATATCCCATAATTAGATATTATGAAAAACCTCCTTGCAGTTAGTTACAGAGCCAATCAAAGTAAATTGTAACACATAATGTGTTTATCAAATAAAATTAAATGGATTCAATGTATAAAAATGTTGTTAATAATAGTTTAATTTATAATAAGTTTTGATATTAATTGTCATAACGATTTTATGGTAACACGATGTATTTATACTGTGTGAATTAAAAAGTGTTATTGAGCGCATTACATGATGTGTGCGTTATGATCGCCTTAAACAAAAAATACCTAAACGTATTCAGTTTTACCATCGTTAAAGTATAATTTTATTAATTAAAACTTACTCCTTTTAATTCTCTGGTGGTATACATCGTGTATTGATTGTCGTACACAAAAATTACCGAAGGGTAATGTATCTTGTTGAATTCGACGAGAGCCATTCTAAATAGGAGAGAAACAATATTATCAATATTTTTATTATACCCATACATCATTAATTATAAGTGATTAGACGTATTGCAAAGAATGCAAGTAAAAACCATTTTTCACAATACTAAACTAAGTAATTATTAGTCCTGTGCTGTTTTTACCGTCGATGTAATTTATCGTGATTACTGACGTATGTTGGACTAATGCCTCACGTAGCAACAACTTAATATTATAATATTATTTCAAAAATGCAATTAATTAAGAACTGCGCTTGTTAAAAGCTATGGTTCCCCTGCCTATACGATTCACGTTATGAACGTTCAATAGACAGAAAACGTGTCCTTAATTTAATGTCGCTTTCGACTATTTACTTTAATGTTTATCTATCAAAAAATAAAAAATAAATGATTGAATGAAAAATAAATATTTTAATATGTATCGAAGAAAAATAAATATATTATTCCAACTTCACTTTTAAGTGCAAAATAACAGAATTTATTACGCCTTTTTAAAATATAAAATAGTAAAAAATCACCTTTTTAAATGTAAAATAATTATATATCATCGTGTCTACTCGCACGATGATCATCATTAATACAATCAAAAAAGATACACTTATTCGAATGGAGCCTCAAGCCTCGACTGACTAGACCAGCGTTTGCCTTTGCCTTTCCTGTCCGAGACGTCTCCTCCCTTCTTTTCTAATTTACATTATTTAATTTTACATGTTAATTGCGATAACAACATATTATGGTTTTTGTTAATTATGTGGAAAATATCGATTTGGCAAACCATCATTTTGTGCGATATTTACATCATCGTTGCATCATTATATTTTAATTTTTAATTTAATACGTGATATATTAAGATAAACATATTGATATAAACAACACTACAGATCACGCATATTAACTTGATCTATGGTTAGAAATTAAAATCTGTCAACTTTACTTAATGTATTATTGTTTACTCGCTCGTTTAGGATATTATGTATAAGTGGAAAAAATAAAAATAAATTTTGATCGAGATTATACGGTTTTCTCTAACGGCGGGGGCCTACTTTTTTAAATATTTTGAATGGAACCTTGAGTTAGAAATCAAATCGTTAATTGTATAATGAAAAAACTCATTTTATGAGAGGCGAAAATTTTTCTCGATTTGTAATTTTTCATAAAGCTTATCAAAATAAGTGACATATTATATTATTATGC